>VZRR01014009.1:293787-683416 GCA_013398015.1 Oreocharis arfaki | reverse complement strand
CCGTCGGTCCGACTGTCCCGAGGGTTCTAGGGGGCAGCTCCCCGGGCCGTGCCCCCTCGGCGTTCCCTTGCCGCGGGAAACAGGGACGGGCAAGCCCGCCGGAGAGCTCGCGGAGCGGCGACAGCCCCGAACCGCTGCCCGCCCAGGCTGCCTTGCCCCCTGGCCGGCGGCACGCCGCCTCCCCGCGCTCCCGGAGGGTCGGGCAGGGCAGGCGAGCGGCCGGCGGCAGAGACCGCGGGCTGCCGGCGGGGAAAGTTGGAAAGGCTTTGGGGAGAGCAGGGGCAGGGGGCTGGCAGCGGGGTGGCGGGCGCGGAGGAGGAGCGGGGAGAAGCCGCACCGGGAGGAGCCGGAGGAGATCTGCGGGCGGCGCGTCAGGCGCCTCCGGGGCAGAGGGGAAGGAGGACCCGGGCGGGGAGCACCGCTCCGGGTACCGGTGGCCGGGAAGGGAGAGCTCCGGCGGCATCCGGGGAAGGCGGGGGCAGCGCCGGTGACCTGCCGCAGATCGGCTCATCCGCCACCGCCGGAGGATGCACGAAGCGCCGGCCGCCCGCACAGCCCCGCCGTCGCCGCCTCCTCCTCAGGGCGGCTGCGGACAGCGGCGGGAGCGCCAGCGGAGATAGGGGAACGCGGGGAAAGTTGTGCGGGCCGGGCGTAGGGCTGCGTGCCCCCCTGGGGCTGGAGGGCACCGCCGCATCAGCGCGGAGAAAGTGGGGTTGGAAAGCCGTTTCTGATCTCGCTGCCAGCGAAGCGCATTTAACCGGCATTACGGGGATGAAGGGAAACTGGGAAAGTAACTCGGAAAAGTGAGTGGGATTTTTTTTTTTTCTTCCCTCTGTTTTGCTCCTAATCCGAAAAGAGCCGTTTAAAAGGAAAGCAAAAGCCTCCGTGTGCGCCCGCTGCTAGGAGAGGCACGGGAGAGGAGGGCACTGCACACCGGCACCCCTGCCCGCGCTGGGCGAGGGTGCGGGATCCTGCGCTCGGCTCTCCCCCGACACCATCGTGTACCAAAGCAGCTACTTATAGTAAACAGATTCATCATGCGACAGAGCGCAGGAAGGTGAGACAGAAACAGAAACTAACACCGAAAGGAAGAAAGGAAAAAAAAGACAGCGACTGCGAATTACTTCCAGAGAAAGTGGGTGGATGTTGTGCGGCAGCGACCTGGGATTTTAGGGGATGCACCCTTGTATCTTGCTTCTCTCTAGTCCGAGCCTCCCTTCTCCGGTGGCAGAGCGGCTGTACTTGTTAGTAAGAAAACAGGAGGAGGAAAAGCAGGAGGGGTTCGCTCAGTAGTGCTTGCGGTGCTCTACTGATCTGCTTTAAGGATTTTTTTTTTCTTTTCCTGGTGGATGTTTTCTTGACCTTGATTTTGAGACCTCTTACTTGCATCGCAATTTTTGTGGCTTTATTTCCTTTGGCGGAAAGTGGAAAGAGGGAGGCTGGCTTCGGTGCTGAAAGTTGCAATCGTTATTATTTTGGAGCCAGCATGTGCACCAACATAGTCTACGAGTGGCTGAAGACCCTGCAGCTCCCCCAGTACGCGGAGTCCTTCGTCGATAATGGCTACGACGACCTGGAGGTCTGCAAGCAGATCGGCGACCCGGACCTGGATGCCATCGGCGTGGCCGTGCCCCACCACCGGCGCCGAATCCACGAAGCCGTGCGGCGGCTGAAGGAGGCGGACGAGAGGGCGGCGGGGCTCTATTTCACCCTGGAGCCGCCGCCGCCGCCCCCNGGCCCGGCGGGCGACGGGGGGCGGCCGGGGGCGGGGGGCTGGCCGCGTACCCCAGGCTGAAGCTGAAGATCATGATCCGGGACAAGCTCATCCGCGACGGCATCAACCTGAGTAAACCCCCCTACTCCAACAAGGTAAGAGAGTCCCCGCCGGCCGCCACCCCAGGAAGAGCCGTGGCTGTCGGGTGTGCTGGAGCAGCGGGGCTGCTGGGCTGGAGGTGTGGGGTCCGGCAGGGCCTGGTCCTACCTCTGCCGTGTACTGGTGTTGTCTCCAGTTGTGCCAGTTGCGTTTTCGGAGGGCAATACGGTAGGGACTGAGCACGAGCCAAGTGTGAATAGTAGTGGGGCCAAAAAAGGTCAGATCCACCAGCACTTCTTGGCTTTGGTGGTATGGCGTGGCACTGTGTTTTGGGTTTGTCTCCCTTTTTTTTCGTTAGCCGGTTCTTTCAGTCCGGTTTAGTTTGAGGTGGTAAAGCGGAAATTGACAGGATGGTGTTAATGGTTTGGATGTTTGTTTGTTTGTCTTTTCTGTGAAACTTACCCATTTTGTTGAAGAGGGATGGCTTCTCTCTCTTTTGCTAGTGGTCGTGTTTTAGGGTTAGTTTCTGTTGGTGAAATGCCTCCTGAAGCAAGTGGTCATCTGGCTGGAGGAGGAACTCCAGCAGCTGAATCCAACTGTTGACTGGATTTATTTGCTGGAAGATGGCAGTAAGTGGTGAATGTCAAAACTATTCATCAGCTGCTCCAGCACAGGTCAGTCAATCTCCAGGATGCGTGGTCTGCTGAGAGACCAGAAAAGGGTACATCTCAGAAGAATCTGTTCGAGCTTGATGAAACCTCAATGTTTACCTAATTCTTACCTTTTGAAAAGGTTACAATGTAAGATTCACCAGTTTTGGAAGTTAGAATTTGTTTTGTGTGAAACTTTTGGTAGGTTTCCTGCTGGAAACATAATGCATAGGGTAAGTAAAATGATGGAATAAAGTGAATAGTACCATGGAGGAGAAAATGATTTGTGAAAGAAACTAAGTTATTATAATGCTTAGGGGCTTCAGAGTTCAGAAGGAAGTGCTTCAGAATAGTTTCATGACCCAAGTTGCCTGTATTTTCTTCAGTGATATGGAGTCTAATTTTTCAGAAAGACCAAGCAGTTGAAATTGACCTTCAACTTGTGGGTACTCTTCCCCTCTGAATTGCTTATGAATGTATGGAAACAAGGTGGTGGGGAGGGCTGCAAGTCTGGGTTTACAGAAATGTGAGGAATTAAAATTGAGAATGTATTTTCTGCTGTCAGGGACCTGGGTGTGAGGATAATGGGTAAAATTCAACTTGTATAACATTGTGAAGGTGCATATAATAAAACTGTAAATTTCAGTACTCCAGTTTTTGAACATCTCAGTGACAGAGGCCCACAGTCACTTCTCAAGCAGAGCACAGTTGTCTGGTTTGAGATATTTATTTGTTCCCGTTTTCTGAAACTTTTGGCTGATAATGTCAGAGACATTATATCAAATTTAACATTCATGAACATGTAGTCTAAGCACAGCATCTTCCAAAAGTTACTGTATCGTTCTGGGGAGATTTTCCCCCCCACACCTTTTGGAGTAACACATCATTAGACTGAAATTACCATTACATGTCTGATATAAAAGAAATTCCGTGGAAGTTCTGGCTTGTCAGTGTAGCTGCACCACATTACCCACCTCCACAGCTATGTTTCACTCCTTCTTTTTGACTTTGTGTGTGTTCTTAGTTACCAATTCAGTCTTACCAATTCAGTCCTACCTCTGCCTTCTCTCTGTGGTATTTTAAAGTTGTGTAAAAGTGGCACTTTGGGACATGGTTTAGTGGTGGACTTGGCAGTGCCAGGTAACGGATGGACTCAATGGTCTGAAGGTCTTTTCCACCTTAAATGATTCTATGATACTCTTCCACAGGAACTGTAAAATTTATAAGATGCCAGCTTATGACATCAAGGCAGTTCGAGTCCTTGGCGTTGCTTTCTTCTTTAGCTCACTTTATTTTAATTTGATGGGTCTGATAATAACGTGGATCAACTGTCAGGACAAGCTTGCCTTACATAGAAAGCATCACTCAGCTTTAATTGTTTCAAATCTAAATGTAGTATTTTGAAATACAAAGAGAAACAAAGTTTACTTTCCTATTTTTATTTCAGGCTGTGATGTCAATGTATTTATTTTGGATAATAAATGCATATAGCATCATTTTTTACAGTTACAGAAAAAAACTTTCTCTATTCTCAGCATGAATCACTTCACATTGTAGCATGTTGTAAGAAACCATAAAGCTGGCAAGATTTGAGTGTGTTGCTCAACATGCATTATTTTGAATGCCACCCACCATAGCAATCCATCTCCAATATGGCCTAAAGTGAATAGCGAAAGATCACATCACTGTACATTATTCATTGGATGTTTAGAGCAAGAAAGATGAAATACTGTATTTTTTCATCTGGGAAAGAGCCATATTATAACAGAGTCTCTTAAAAAAAAAATCCTACAAAACCTAAAAAAACAACGAAGCCAAACTTCAGAAAATGGTGGGTATAATTTAAGCATTAGATTTTTAATGTAGACTATACAGCATACATACATTTCTGCATGTCGAAAGAAACTGAATGTATTCTCTGCAGCACACAGGATTAAAGAATCGACTTGAAGTTTGTGTCAATTTTTTTTGTATACATTTGCCACTTTTTTTTTTATACAGTGACCATTTACCTTGTCATGTGGACATTCTGGAGTGGGGCACTAGACCACTGACCTGTTTGATATCTGTTTGCATTTCTGGTTATGCTGAGCTGCATACTAGTCTTCCACTTCCCTTCATGGCTTACATGGAGAATGCCATGGCTTACATGGAGAATGCCATCTTCTTTTCTTCTTAATATCTATGTATGGAAATTAGTATCTATGAAAGGAGAAGCCTGCTGGTGTATATATGTGTGTATGTGTACTTATGTGTACACATTTCACTTGTTCCCTGAAGAATACTTCTTGGGTTCAGTTATGTAGTTCTCAAGCAATTTTGGTGTTTTATTTTAAAACATCCCTGAGAACTGGAAGTGTTGCTCCTCTGGCTTCTTCAGAGCCTTTTGCTAGCTGGCTGGGCTGTAAATGTGTCAAAAAATCAGAGATGAATATTGGATGTGGCCGTGGAGATGTTAAAAGCATCCTTTTGCTGTCCTTCCTTTTTGCCGTAGTTTCAGATGAAAGGTGGAACAACAGAGTGGGCAGAATAGAAATGTACTGCTATGGTAAATTTTAGTCTAACTTAGTTTGATTACAGTCAGCAGAAATGGCTAACAACTGCTTAGCAGAGCTTAATATAAATCCCTTAAAGGACGTGCAGACTTGGAATTGAAGCCATGTGTGTGGGTGACTTCAGACACAGAATTATCATAAGCCATCTTGATTATTTCCATGGAGAGTTCGAATGAGGCCTCGCTTCGGCATTTTGCATTCTATGTGCATTTCAGGTATAAACCAAGGCACGTAACTGTAACTGAAGAGAACTCTACAGAAGTCAGATTTTGTTCCATGTTGGTAATGCTCCATAATGCTCAAAGCCTTATGTTTTTTAGTTTGTCTGCCAAGTTTGCTGTTGCTGGCTGGTAGCATTAGGAGTCTCACATGTCTAAGAAACTTCTTGTGGAGGTGATGGGATTTAATGCCCTTCAGACAAGAGCCCATGGTCAAGTAAAACATCTTGTCATCTCAAAACACCTAGCTGCTCAAAAAATTGTCTTTGTATGTTATAATTCTGTCTTTAATTAGGAAGTGAATTATGCCCCATGTAGAAAGACTTTTGACAGTCTTTTGCCTTGTAAAAGTCTTGGTGAATGAATTGATGGCAGAAGGAAACCAAACTGAGCAGCCCCCCTGCATTATAGTGAAGATGAATGAAGGAAAACAAAGAACTGACCTGAACCAACTGCATCTGAGACATATAGCCATTAACTCCACACAAAACCACTTCTCGCTTTGGTGGGCTTATTCCAAAATGGATTATGTCCATGCTGGGTTTGAGCAGGAGTAAAGTGACTAAATGTCACTGTGGAAGAGAAAGCAGAGGAGCATCAGTTTTGTCAATATAAAGACAAGTAAGGTACCTTGTTGTGGAACATGCCAAGAGAAATTTAGTACTCTATTTATCTTGAATATAGATTAAGTGACATTTAATAGTTTACTGGAATTTCATTACAATTTCTAATTGAAATAAATGGCTTGACCTGTTTCTTGAAGAACTTTATTCAATTTTTCATCTGTAGAGAATTGCAAGTACATTAAAAACATACATGCATTAAATCTTCCACACCAATTAAGATGATTTGCTGAGCCTCTGTAAAGTTATAGTCATGTAGATTTCAATATTTATTAGAGAGAATAAAACTGTAGTGTGACATATGTATATGTACGTGACCTCATTGTCACTCACTGTGCTCTTCATGATTATCAGCATGCTTGGAAAACAAACACTAAAAATTCAGATGCATGAGATCATAATCTCAAGAGTTCAAGCAGATGTAGAAAAGTAAAATGTCAGATCCAAGTGAGTATTTGCCTAAACAACCAAACATATTCTTTTAAAGTTATCTGCTGATAATATAGCACAGATTTGTGGCTCTGATTAAGTCTTTGTTTAATCTTTGCCACTACAAAATAATAATATTTCACATAAGTTAAGTGTTAAGAGGTAAAGATGCCAGCAATACTGCTTTGAAATGCACTGGTTCAAGCTGGGGCTGGATAATGTAATCAGCACTTTAGATATCTACAGAAGTGAATTCAGCAAATTAAAAATATTGTGCGTTGAAGAAATGGCAACACTCACCTATACTGGAATTAAACATGAACCTTTTTCTAAAGACCTGGCTGCTTTAGAATAACTGCATCAACTCTGATTAGCAGAGCGTTCTCAAATATGCCTTGGGGAAAGCTGCCTATTGACAGAAGTACGAGTGCATTAAGTAGTAACAATATTTTCATGGCAATAAATTAGCAAAGCTACAGGCAATGTTCAGGAAGTGAAAAGGTATTTTATATAAGATACCACTGGATTTCCCTTTGACTTAACAACTCTGTTTTCTTTTAAAGAAAACGTAGCACCTCATATATTTGGCAGCTGTTTCAAAGTCCCGGTTTATTAAACTCACAGAAAACAAACTGGAAAAGATCTTCTTCCAATCAGCCCATTAAAGCAAAATGCTGCAGCATAGGAACAATACAGTACTATATTGTATTTGCATTTGAATTTTTCCTGGATATTTTAAGGTGTATTCAAATCTCCTCTGGAAATGTTGAATGCAAATCTTCATGGGTTTCATTATTTTTCAGTTTTGAGGGGAGGGAGATCTCATTAGGGTACATTACAGGTTGAGTCCTGAGAGAGGATAGTATCAACTCGATAGCTTTCTTGCCCCCTTTCCACAATCGTGTTAAGAGTAATTTCTGAGCTCTGGTCGTGGTGTTGGCTGGCAGAGGAGCTGTGCGGGACTGAGCAGCTGCCCTGCAAGGGGAATCCTTCCTGCATCCTCCACAAGGCTCTACGTTTGAAGGAAGAGCTAAACTTATAGGTTCCTGGTGAGAGAGAAATGCCTAGCCTCTGGTAGTTCCTTGAGGGCTTTTTTCGTCCCCAAAGGTCTTGATTCAGTCAGAGTTCTGTAGTGCAAAACTGAACTGATTTTTCCTACCTAATGTGGGGTTTTATGTAAATACCTCACCTCAACAGGGATACCACCAGTGGTGTGACAAAAGTCTGTCTACCAGTTTTACTCTCACACACTCATAAACTGTCTTCTTTTAAATAAGTTTGTTGATCCAATAAGTCTTTCTGAAAAGTAAATGCATTCAAAGGAAAATATTTGCGTTGATAACCCCACCCCCAGAGCTTCTGTCTCATATGTAGGATGATGCCATATGTAGGATGATGAAGCCCATACGCGCCGCTATGCGTGTGGAATTCAAAAAAACAAGATAATTTCTCACCAAAGAAGTAATCTTGTGAGCCATGTTTCTAGTTTTGCTTATGACCAATACCACTGTCTCACTTATGCCATAATATATAGGGCAGCCGTGTCCGTGATTTCTGACATGGAATTGAAGAATTCGTTTAAAGTCATAACAAAATTTAAACAGATGAGGCACTGGGACCCACTGCTGCAGTGTCTTTGTCTATTGCTCTAGGATTAAGAGTAAACTTCCTTATATGTAAGTAACAGAAAAGTGATCAAGGAATAACTGATGACCTGGCTGCATGGCAATTAGTTATGCCTGTTAATTCTCCCTGTTAGTTATACCCTGTGTGCATATGTCATTATAGAGGGTCCCTATGCACTAAGGTGTATAGATCCATATGTATAGCCTGAAACACACTAACAGCCATTAGAGAGTTTTTGAAAAGTGCAGCAGAGAGGTTTGAATTGACAGGAATACTATTATTATAGATTAAGAATAAATTTATTATATCACTTACAAGAGCTCACTGGTTTGAGACTCTTCTAAAGCAGAAGAGGATGGAATGTGTTAATATTAGATTGTAGGTTCAACGTTTAAATTTCTTGCTTTGTCAGTTTGAATGAGCCCCTCTGCTTGGTGTTTGACAAAGCTATCTGTTCAATCTCTTTGTCTAGGCTAATATGACATCTCATATTGATGTGCTTATCTTGACAAATGTGGTGGCTTGTGCACCCTGCAGGAATCGTCTTTTATTAAAAGAGCACGGCATGGCTATGTTTAGCACTGCCACATTATTTTGGGAACGGCTGTGCAGCAGGAAGGGGAGAATCGGGTGAACCTTCCCTGACTCCGGCAGTCTGCGAGCCAAGCCGGCCCAAAACCGTCTCCAGTGACTCATCCAGCCTCTTCAGCTTGTTACTTGCAGATAGTAAAAAAACTTTTCTTATGATTTTGCGAAACAAAAAAGAAGTGGCATGTCACGTGAAACACAAGTAGAAGGGCCTTCCAATAGTATCTCATCTTCATTCTCACAAACTCAGCAGGATGAGAATGACAGTGATTCATGCCTCTCACGGGAGCCCTGTTCTTCCAGTTGGTTTCATTCCCAGTGAAGTCGGTGGGGGTTTTGCCAGGGATATCATTCGATGCTGCTTTTTGAGTGAGGTGTTCAAATTTAAATCAGCTAACAAGCATACCCTTACAGGCTGTAATTGTGGTGGTGGGCAAGAACAGGATTACAGGAGTTGAGAATGTTAAGTACAACAGAAGCATGAAAAAAAAGAAATCAGAACTTTTCAGAGCTTTAAGTATCACCATTAACAGCTCGAACAGCAGTGAGGCAGACTTTTGAACATAGATCTTACAGGTCTGTGCTAGAACAAATGTTTGGTAAATATTCTCTGAAATCTCCACTAATGTGTATTGGTTGGAGTTAACATAGTTGTTTATAGCTGTCCTCTCAGTAACTTAGAATCAGGGAGAAATAGCAATAATATATAGCAAATAAAACTTACAGCCAGATGCAAATGTATGTCTTCTGCATGTTTGGGGTTTTTCCCAGAATAATTGCACTGGTTTTGAAGAAACACACCCTGATGCAAGCATGTGGTGTTATCACTGCATATGATGTCAATCAAAACTTTTTGGGGAAATTAAGTCCAGTTCTGATGTCTGTGCTTCAAAAAACACACAGAAAATCTCGGCTTGGTTAAGAAAAGAGCTAAAAGGCTGGGAAAAAAACTCTTTGCCTTTCAGTCAAGGACTAAGGAAAGCTTGTACTGCTTTTTTTCCCCAGAGTTAGTTAAGTGGCCACTTCGCCATGCTTTCACATGCACAGAAGGAAATATTTTTATGAGAGAAAAAGACATTGAGAACTTCAGTGACTGAGATCAGGAACTAGGCTGTTCATGCTGTGAAGAAGGCTAAAAGCCAGTATAAACCAAAAAGCTAATAAGTTAATATTCCATAGAGGGAGAAAAAGAAAACAACCTCCAGACAAAACTAGGAGTGTGTGCCATTTTTGCATCAGTGCCCTTAGTTTGTGGATAGAGAAGTTTGCTGGAATTGATTCCTCTACACTAGCAAGCTCGTGTCCCTTGGGCTCTGCATTTCCCTGCGCTGCTGTCCCAGAGCCTTCTGTGTACCCCAGAGCTACCCATTCTCTGATTTCTCCTAAATCATGTCCCCCAAGTCTGCCTCAAGACACGCTATCTTTTTCCCTAAGAGCAATCTCTTTCCCAGCCAAGAAAGTGTATCTTTTGCCTTTGGTCTCCCTAACCTTTTTTTCTCCTAATCGACATTCTGTGTAAGTTTCATTGCATCTCCCTCTCCTGCTGCCCAGTGCCTCAGGCTGCTATTTGGATCCTTCTCTCTCCTCCCTCATGTTCTAATGAGAAGAAAAACTTTCTCTCCGACTTAGGAGAGTGGGGCAATCACTTCTCTCTCCCTTGTGCTCAGTGTCCCCAGCTGCCTTCCCACTGACTAACACAGGTGGCTGAACCCCAATTGTTGTCATAGAACTAAAGCTCTAAACTTTGATGTTAAAAATTTCAATCTTAAAACTGCCACAAGCAGCAGTTATCCAAAGTCCTTGCAGCACCAGTTCTGAGGCAGAAAGAAAGGATTGATCTAGGAAAAGGAGGATGTATAATAGCTCTTGAACCTCTGTATGGGACTGATTTGATCTTTTTGAAGCAGGACTTGATGTACTCTTAAAAAAATAAGTTGTAACCTCAATGCAAGATGCATTCAATGCAAAAATTTTGAAAGGCTTTTATTTTTTTTTCCAAAATTTTTAGTTCTAATAATGTGATCGTAATAATTGCTTCTAATTGCAGCATCTCTGAATTCTTGTCCAGTTGGCTTTTGTTTGCCAAAATGTTTTTCTTCAGATTTTATTTAAACCTGTTCTACTTTATAGCTGCTTGTATTGTACTGCATTGAGAATTTTTATACAAATGCATCTCTGACCTTTTGTTTACCTTGTAGTTAAGGTTTCCCCCTAAATATTCAGCTATTAGTTTAGCAGAGGTTTTTCTGCAGTTAGGGAATGAAAAGTACCAGAATAAAGAATCTTTGAGACTATAATAGATACTCACGTGCTAGTTCTTAAGCTAAAAGTTTCAACCTAAATATAAGGGCAAGTGACTGTTTCAGCCTCTGAGTCTACCTTCTCTCTCCAATCAAACCGAACATCAGAAGGGAATCTCATTTTAAAACACTAACCTGTAGAAACTAATGGTGGAAATTGAAATTGCTGACCAAGAAGACTTGTTCCTTTTAAAGTATTGACACTTAAAAGAGGAGAAAGCAGAAAATATGGAAATGGGACTGAAATGGGACTTAAACAAGAGTAATTTTGATTTAACCTGCTGTTTTCATGTGAAGAAAACTTACTGGACTTTCCTGTGATAACTTCTAAATAAGATTTTGCCAAGAGTGTGTTTGAGGGAGCATTTTCACATGCACTTAGTATTTGCACAGTGTTAAAAATAATGCTCTGTAGTTTGTGGAGTAGGATGGAGCAAGAGGAAGTTTTGACAAGAATATCACTAGCTGGGTTCTGTCCAGCTCTAAAAATTACATACAGTAGGGACATACTTCACAGAGCCAATGATTAGAAGTAATAAAATGCGTGTCATTGCCAGTAATGTCAAAACCAAACAAACCCCTCAGTCACTCATTTTATATCTCTTCAAGAAGTAACATTAGTATCCCTAGCAAAGGTTAAGGCAAAATTCTTTAATATTTCTCAGGCTTGTGGTTTAAAAGCTCCTAGTTTGAAGCAATGTTGAAAAATTCTCCTGCCAGTAGTGTTTTGGGTCCTGATGCAGTAGCTCCCTGGGAAAGTTTTTTTGTTCTCTTTGATAGAAAGACATGCATGTGCCGTCAAGTGAAAGGAAGGGAGCTTATTTGCTATCAGGCAGCAATGGAAATCAGCAAATCAGGTTTGCTCTTGACTGCTCCCAGGCTGGTGGCCTCAGTGTTCATTTACCTTTGTAAATATGAGTAGCACTTCATGGGTTTGCGTCGTGTGGGGATATTTTCCCAAGGGAGTTTTGCCTCTAATGACCCTTGTCATAGGTAAGTTTTATGCGTGCCGATGAAAGCAGACATTATCATAGTAAGAGGTGGTCTGAATCTCCTGTGGAGGTTGGCTTATACTGATGCTACAGCAAGTATGTGCTAGTTTGGGTGTTGTGCTTTTTATGAAATATTGCATTGCTTATGAAATTGGGTGGCTTTCCTATGAGCCTTCAGTAGTGGGTATTAATTCACCTCTATAAGAAGTTGTGAAGGATTGAGGTATTTCCCTGAGGAATTTTACTTCATCATAGAGCTGGAAACATGCTTAAAAGAGAATTTATATTCTTAACTTATGTATATTAAAAAGAACTGCTTATACAACCACTGGGTTCATTAAGTCAATTCCTATGGTGTCTATCAGGAAATAAGCTATTGCACTATATCCTTCCTCTATGTGTGTGTGATGGGTTTGGTTTTGGAAGAAGCATGGTTTTGTCTAGGCTTTTATAGAACTTGTTTTATAGACCTCTCAGTGGCTGAAATTGATGTAATAGTTAATATTATTGATCTCACTTTGGAAAATAAGGCAGAAATTCCTTTGTGCTGAGCATATTTCTTCATACAGGGACAAGGAAATGAGTATCATCTTCTCAATAATAAATAGCAGCTTTATACTTACAATGAATATGAATTAAATTCAAGGTGAAGGTAGTGAAGGAGTTTCAAGAGCTTATTTTTCTTTTCTTCTCCTTGCAACTCTTGTCATGTTTACCATGGCAAAATGCCTTTCTCTAATTTGAATTTGCCACACAACTAGACAAAAACAATGTGATCCTTTTACTTAGCACATTCTAACTTTAAAGTCTTCCTTTTTTATTGCTGTTTTTCCTGCTACTTTGTGCAGTATGTATATATGCTTCATGTACTTGATAGTTTTCATATTCGTAGATGTCTAATCAAAAGTTTTCAATATGTGTTATTTTTAACTGAAGTGCTGGCATTTGTTTGCCTTCAAATCAATCATGGTCTCTGAAGTCTGCTCTAAACTTTTAGAGTTGGTATCCTAGAAATGACTTTCAGAATGACTTGGGTGTTTTTATTGATACCTTGCTACTTTATACAGCCTTCCCAGAATTTATCCCTGCTCTTTGGTACTTTCGTTTTTCTGCTGCCTTTTTTTTTTTTTCTTTCTGTTCTTCTTTTTCCTTTTGATCCGTCTTCTTTTATTTTAGTGTGTTTGTCTTGTAAAGTGTTCCATTTACCAAAAAAGAATTTTCTCTAGACTCTTTGAGATAGTTACCTGATTAGTAACTATCTATTAGTGGTTGTGTTTATCTCATGGACAATTATAAGCTAACAGAGAAATATTTATGGCTTTAATATTGCATAGGTTTAGGGGCATGTATGAATACTTAAAAGCATTACAAAAACCCCTAAAACCTAAACAGACTACAGAACTGAATTTTTGGTTTGCTGTACTTTTTTTTTGGTCCTCTCATTAGCACCTTGAAAGTGAGACCTACCGAATATGTAATTGTATGTTGCTGGATAAATAGCTCTTTGATAGAAGAGGAAATTTCTGCAGTGTAAGTGTTATCAGTTATCTTTTCTGTTTTAGGGTTTTCAAATTAAAAGCATATTTACAGTAGATTCTGTCAGGTTTGTAGACTATGGCCATTACTCCCATCATGTGAGTTGGTGGAAATTTTGCTATTGATTTTGTTGGGAATCATCTGAGGGTTTTGCCAAGGAGCTAAGGCTGTGCTTTCAAAGTACTAAATTAAAATATGTAACCATTATGGTTTCTGGTTGAAATCTTGCCTTGATTTAAATGGTTTTTAAAACGTATTTTTATTAGCTGCTATTTTCATGAGCTAGTAAAGTCCTTCCTCCTTGGAATGAGCTGCTGAGATTGTGGGTGCCCCTCCTGCCCCCACTTAATGTTGTCAGCCAAATGCTGTTAAATAAATCCATACCTCTTTTCTCTCTCTCTTTTTTTTTTTTTTTTTTGCTTCTTTCTCTCTTCTTCTCACTCCCCCTGCCCCTCCCCCCTTTTCTTTTCCCGGTTTGGAGGCTTGCAAGTTGTAGCCTGTCAAAGAGTCTGCTGAAATTCTGAGTGGTTTTCCATTTTTTGGCTAGAAGTTAGGGAATAGAAGGTAGTAGCTGGTAAGAATGAGATGCACTTTTGGTACATGAAAAATATTTAGAAGGCAAGAAATGGAATAAATTGATAATTGTGTTACAATTATCTGCTGATGTATATCTCTTTCAAAAGGATTTTTAACCTATTTAAGAATAGTATCTTATATTTTAGTTATTAGTGCCTTACTAGACTTAAACTACCTGGGAGGAGCAAAACTTGGAAAGGAGGTATGAGATTTAGTAAAGAAATTGCTAGAAAGCCTAACTGAGGAAAAAGGGGGTTTGCACTGTGAGTTTGTATCGTGTGGTTTTGGAACTGTATGACCCAAGGACAAGATCATTCTGACTTTGGTGAAGGGGGTGGGATTTTTTTGGAGATGGGTAGATTGGTTTACTTTTGTGTCTGGTCAGTCCTGTAGGTGGAAGTTTTACATTGTAACTAATTTTCTGTTCTTTTTTAATTTAAAGTCGTGTGTTCAGAGGAGTTATTGGCTGTCTCCCTATGTGCTTCCTTGATATTTCTTCAGAATCTATGGTTTCTGCTCCCTTTTCTGATAAATACACACATTTTTAGACCTGTTAGCCCATTGCTTGTGTTCATGCAGTCCGTTTTCTCAGCCTGGGGAAAAAAAAAAGCCTGAAATGTTGTGCTAATAACACCCTAAGGATGTTTTCTTTCTGTATTCTCAAAACTATGTATAAAGAATAGTTAAACCCTGGCTTTCCAAATACTGTCAGTGTCTTTTTAATACAAGAAAAAATTGGAAAAGAAAAGCGTTTTTTTTCAGAGGATCATGTTTAAATCACAGCTCTGGAAGTTGTTTAGACAGCTTGCAGCTGAAAAATGTTTCTTGCAGTTTTATATAAGCTTCTTTTCCCCTTGCACAAATAAGTGGTAGTGCTGCATGGAAATGTGTATTCCTAAATAGCAGAAAAAGGAGTGAAAATGGTCCAGCCGTTTTCCATGTGTTCCCTTTCAATGTATCTAAAATTTGACCAAATGGATGTTGCCAAAGTTGTAAAAATAATTCTGTTTGTGACATCAGATCCACACAGAGATATATGGATAAATGTGGAAGGATAAATGTCCTTCTGCTGTTCAGCTAATTGGTAGCACTAACCCTTTGGTGGTTTTTGTGACTGAAATACTTGTCCAATACCTTTGAGTAGAGTCGACGTACTGGTAAGTATTTTTTAACTCAAGTGTGAGCTGGATTTTGAAACTAGTGATTGACAAGCAGTTGTATAACTTTGCGAAGGTCACGTTACTGTGATCTTAATGTTGGCTGTTAATCGTTTGAGAACACTAAGCGGTCTTTACCATTAGGATTTTTTCCTAAGTCTTCCATGCAACAGTTTTAGCGTGTTACTTCTTGCCATGTCTGCCATGGTCATAGAGAATAAAGGTTTTTGTCTTGTCCTCTGGTGACAAGCTTTAGCTGCCCAAGGATGTTATTAAGTTCTACCTAAAGGTTTCTGCTTGACTAATAAAGATGGTTCATTAATCCTTTTAGGTTATACTTGCTAGGCCAATTCTTGGCCTTTGAATATGGTCTCCTCCCTTGTTGGACTGAAGGGCTTTATGCATTGAATCCCAGTGGAGCCTTGCTGGAGTTGGGCATAAGTTACTCTCTCTTTGCAGTTGATAATTTGGTTTGTTTGTTATGGCTGTTATCCTTTTCTAATGTTGTTATACTGCTGATTTATGCCTTGGATCCACAAGGATCTGCTGAGGCCTCGGGCAGCAGAACCAGCCATTTATTTTGCATTTTTGGTGTATGTAAGGCTTTGTGGTCAGTTGTGCTTTCTTGCTGTTGTCCCTGATGAATAACATTCCTGTGTTTACCAGGCCCTCCCTCCAGTTTAAGACCATTTGGAAGTCTAAGCCTGTTGTTCTGTGCACTTATGCTCCATCTAGTTGAATGTGGCCTGCTGATATTAAAATATCTTTCTGTTTCTCTACCCAAATAAATGCTAAAACCTGTGATTATTGCTGATTATTGCTGTCCTCCTGTACTGAGGACAGCCCCCTGCACAACTTGTCTTGTTCCTTCTTTAAATTTTTGTTTGTAAAAATATTTTTTCCTCGTATTTTGTACTCATTTGTTATTTTGATTTATGCTGTGCTTCTCTAGTTTATTAATCCAAATGTCTCATGAAACAACCTCAGAATATGTAGTGAAGTAAAGATTTTTGGCATCCACTTACTTCCTTTCTTTTCTGGCAACTCATTATATGGTATAGGTTGATTTGGCATAATTAATTCTAGACAAGTCTAGGTTGACTGTTAAGCATCTTGTCACTTTTTGATTAATGAAACAGAAGCATTTTTGTGAGAGGATCAATAAATATTGCCTGTACAGCATAAAATACACGTCTGTTTCATCCTTCTGTTATCTTCCTTAACCCAAAAAGTCACTGCTCTTGGTCGCTTACACCACCAGTTTTGGGCGAGGGTGGCATGTTTTCTTGCTGAGCAGCAGCCCATCTCCTTGCATGCAGTCTCCATGCTGTGATGGTAAACTCAGCCTCATAGGTGAGTCTCTGCACTGCTGTTGATGCCTATGTAGATGACAGTGTCTGTCAGACAGAGACACCTGTGTGTCCTCTGCATTTCGGCTCCTGCTGGTTTTCTGGCGGGTAGAGGGAGCTGTGAGGGGAACTTTGTTCTCTGCTTTAAACACTTTGTGCCTACAGGAACGTGCGTGTGCAAAAGCAGTCTGCAAAAGACATGCACAGAAACATTACACAAGAATTTAAGCAGGGGAAGGGATGTGCTGCTGGAAGAAATCAAGTTCATGGTAAAACCATGGACAGTTCAAATGCACAGGCAAGAGAAAAGAAAGCCAACTGACTCATGTGTTTCCTCAAGCCTTAGCAATGGAAGGGATAAATCAGAAAAAGCCCCATGTTTGCTTCTCTCTAGTGCTGTATATCTTATTATGCTTGTATAATCAGCAGATCTGGTTAATGCATTGGAGCCCATGCAGCGTCTTTGAATGTTGTCTGCATTATCATCCTAACGGACTGAATATGTTTTGATTCACAAATGGTGATCTTAATGAGAAGATGGCAGGCTGCAGCATGGTGGAGATTTTTTTATGCTTAATTGCTGAACCACGCATTCATCTGCTTATGTGAAGTTTGGTGTTTTCGGCAGTATATTTTTAAATAGCAAAAAACGTTCTTAAATAATACTGATGTTTCCCACTTTCACCACACAATTCCTGAAAATAAACAGTTCAATATATTGCTTTTAGGGGAAACATTTTGCAGTTGCTCCTAGCCTGCAGCTTTGGGAAAATTAGGAAATCACTTAGAGGAAGTTATAAATCTGTATAAAGAGGCTTTTAGATTAAAGAATACTTCTTCAACTATGACTGTGGCTCATAATAGAATGTTATAGATCTGAATAGAATGTATTTATAGAATGTATAATCTAATCATGTAGAAATTACTGTGTTGAAGTTGGGGGATGGAGGGGTAGGTGGGGAGGGAGGGGAAAGAAAGGGTGAGAAGAGGACAAGAAAAGAAAGGGCAAAGTGTAGTTTTTACCTTGTTCTGTTCAAATTCTGTCCTTGGAGGTTCTGCAGGAAGGATCTACAAGTTGTCTCTTACTGATTCTTTTTTCAGTGTCAGTAATTTAGGAACCCCCCCCCCCCCGCATAAACAANACCCCCCCCCCCCCAGAATAAAATGCAATTTTTGTTGCACACTAGAATAAACTTCAGTGACCAGTGAAAGCAGACAATGACATCAGTATGTAGGTGTGGAGGAAACTCTCTGACTTAGCAACTGGTTTATTCCTATCAGTCGTCCTAGTAGAAGCACTGCAAGATCCTCAGAACTGTGTTTTTAATTTTTTCCTTTAGTTTTAAATAGAAGCTGTCTTGTAATTTTCAACCTACATTTACTATGGATTTGATTTTCATATTTTAAGAAGTATAAATAATGACTTTTAGTTTAGTGACTTCAGGTTATTGTACAAAAAAAACCAACTGCAACACAGCACCCTGTGCATAGTTTCCAACATGGGTGTATCTTCCTGCATGAAGAGATGAATTGCAACGATAGTCCCCATTCAAGGGGTCGCCCAGACTCACAGCACAATGAGAGCAGGCATATCTCTTCAGTGCCTTTGTTCTGATAGCTGAAACAAGGAAAGCTCTTCCAGTCACTCCTTGTAAACTGGGCTGTTCAGGCACCCCAAATCCAGGAGCATCCTGATATCCCTTTCCTGTACCCATCTAAGTTTGAATGTGGGTTTGTTTCAGATGAATTTTTGATCTGGTATTCTACAGGTTGTCTAGCTAGCATACACTTTCATATCCCTAGAAGCATTAAAGTCTTTTCCTGTTATGAGGTATTTAATTTTCCTGATTTCCTTTCTGTCTCTTCTAAAAAGCATACATTTCTGGAAGCCAATTTTTTTTTTTTAATTACTGAGGAAATGCAGTAGGTTGTTTAAGTAATGCGTAGGCATTTTCTTTTTTGTTTCTTGAGTTTGGTTTGGTTTTTTTAAAGTGATATACAGTGTTTTACTGCTTGCAGAATATTTTTGGACAGTGCTGTAGGTGGTAAGTTATCCCAGGTGTTACAACTCATGCCTTGAAGTTTTTATTACAGGTCCAAACTGTGTGTATACCACTGCTGACCTTTTCAGTTTTTGCTTGTAGCACTTAAATTTTTTTTTTAATTGGCGAGTTTGATAGCCAAATGTATTACATAAACAAGCAAGAGTGCCAAATCTGATCCTTGATGTTTTTAATTTTTTATTTACATATCTCAAAGCAACTACTACTATCCCTGCCCCTACTGCTTTCTTAGATAAAGTAAATGTTTGTAAAGTCAGTTTTGCAGGGCTGCAGTTCTTGGCGACAAAATAATTTTGAACACTGGTAAGGAAATTTATGGGTTTCAATTACAGTTTGTAGTATATCATAATTCTAGTTTTATACCCTGTGCAGTTCAGTGTTTTGGATTTTTAATGGGTATAGAGCAGTAATCATAAAAGTGATTCAAAATGCACCCAGTAATTACGGAGATTTGCTGTTGCTTTTGCATTAAAATGATGATGATTTACAATCAACAAAATTGCAGTCTGTGGTTTTACTTCAGATACTCATGCTATTACACTGTCTATTAGTTATGGTCAGTGATTTAGAGCTTAAGGGCTACACGTTAGAAAGCTGTAAAATTAGTTATTCTTTAATAGATGATAACAGTAAATTTAAAAAAGACTTTATATTAGTTATAATCTTGTATATTAAAGAATACACATGTAGCCCTTTGTATCTCCTTTTGTTGCTGGAAGTTAACTACAGCTGAAATGACTTAGTTGGACTGCAACAGCCAGAGTCTCATACATACACATATGGGTTTTTTCCTCTTTGTTTCTCTTATGGCCTAAGAATTTTGAAGTTAGCCGCCAGCCTCCTTTCTTTAAGGTACATAATTTAAGTCCTTTTCTTCTCTTCTTTCCATACCCCAAATGCATATTTAGGTATATGTGAGTTTTTGGAAAGGTAGCTAATATACTGAAGTTCTGAGCACTTAAAATCATGTAGAAAGAAGGAAGATCAATTTTACATGCAAATTATTTTTAAATTCCATTTGAATAGAATGAGTATGTGGGGGAGTTTTGCTCACATTTTCCTCTTTCTGTCCATTTTCTCACTTTTCTGACTTTTTTTGGGGGGGGAAATCGGGGGGGACACCTTCATGCATCAAAACTCGAGGAGAACAGACAACTACCCTTGAGTAATATTATTTGAATGGACTCTGCAAGAAAAATGGAGAGAGACTATTTACAAGAGCATGTAGTGACAGGACAAGGGAGAATGGCTTTGAAGTGAAAGGGGGTGGGTTAAGATGAGATATTAGGAATAAGTTCTTTACTGTGAGGGTGGTGAGGCACTGCAACACATTGCCCAGAGAGGCTGTGGATCACCTAATGCTTGGAAGTGTTCCAGGCGGGTTAAATGGGGAGCTCTGAGCAACCTGGTTTAGCAGAAACCTGGTTTGGAAAGATGTCCCTGTCCACATTAATGGGGTTAGAGTGAGGTGGTCTTTAAGATCCTTTCCAACATAAACCATTCTATGATTCTGAGTTGGGCTTTGGATACTCTGAGTTAAAGCTATTTTAATAATAACATGTTTCTTGAGAACATTCTTGAGCATTAGCATAGAGAGCACTTTTCCGTTCTTATTAGACTTGGATTTTAACTGAGATAAGATAGTGATCAGGTACATTAGCAGTCAAGTCACGATGTAAAATGTACTGGTATAGTTACTGATTATGTACCTCTTAGTTAGGAATACTGAATGAAAAACTCGAAACTAGAGAAGTTTCTGAACAGTTGGATGACAGTGGTTTGTTTCTACATGCTCTTATGCAGGGCCTTTGTTATTTTTGACCAATACTGTTACAAGAATATACTTACTGTTTTATTTTAGCTTGTGTTTTATATGGAATTTCTAGCTGACTAAGGTTTCAGTCACTGTCTTGCATTAACACTTGTATTCGTATCACTGATGCAAAATATTCTTAGGAATGGTCTTCAGGAATTTTCTTTATTAAGATTCCTCATCAGAAAATGGGTTTTGAAATGCAACAGAGATCACCTCAGTACTGATTGCTTTGGCGTTTGCACACTCCAGCAGATTGTCTCCAGCTTTTCACCTTTTGTGGTTACAATAGTGTGAGATGGTGCATTGGAAATTGGAAATAGCAAGATTTTATTTTTATTCTTTCCTTAAGGACTTACGTACTTGTAAACTCAAGCAGGAGAGATTTCAACCAAACTTGAACCTGAAAAAAGATTTTTTTCACCATAGTCTATTTGGGTCTAGAGATTGTTGGATTTTTTTGGTTAAAATTAAGCATCTGAAGTGTTCCATTTATATTCTTCCATGTTGACTGAACTTTTGATTTCTAATGAGACTTGGTCCAGGCTCCCTGCAGAATCTCTCTTGATCTGTAAAGCCTCATCTGTTCGTTTCTCCTCAGCTTTCTCACTGGAGGATCAGAGAATCCGTAGCTGGTGTCTGTCCCCAGTTTCTGCAGCTGATCTCTGATATATTTGTGAAGCTTGGGTTGGTGTTTAGGGTGTAGCCAAAACTCCAGTGTTTGAAGCCCAGGAATTGTCAGGATGAGGAGGACTTTACCTAGGAGCCATATATCCTGCCACCACTCATAGCTGCTCAGTGAAATTGCATTCTTGCATGACTAGAGATGCCTTTTGCCAAATTAGATTTTAACTACTGTACTTTCACTGAATTAGGTGAAGTAGTCTGTGTTAGAATTAGGCTCTCATTTTATAAGCAGTTTAAACTGGTTATGTTTAAACAAACGAACAAAACCCCAAACCCAACCTTTTTATTAGGCAGTTAATTTTAAATTTCTGTTATCTTTGTCTTGTCTGAGCATGCGCACACACACGCACACAAAACTCCTCTTTGTATCCTTTGAGAACGGTTAGTTTTAATTTGGATCAATCCTGTGATGTAAGCAAGTCCATGGTCGTGTGAAGATGAGTGGCATAAGGAGATGGAGTAGAGGTAGAGATGAGGACATAAGTGATGGGGGAATTCACAAATGCTTCTTTATAGGCGGGATTTGACTCTGCCTCATTAAAATATGTGACCCTCTGTCCTTTGTACTGTAGATTCCTGTCTTGTGAGCAGGATTATTTTAGCCAAGTATTAACTGGGAGGGGTAGTGAGTGATGGATGAGTACCCAATGACCCTGACAGAGTCCTTTGCCCAAACAAGCTTTTTTGCCATTTGTCAAGAGACTTCGAGCTTGCCTGTTCCATAATAGCTCTGTATTTGTGGAAATAAAACTGTTGGGCAGTTTATTTTTTTGTTGATTTGTATAGTAGATTGTGTTGGATGGGTTAATCCTTGCTGCTAGTAATTCAGGGGCTTCTCTGTTTAGATTCTCTTTTCCATGTAATACAGGAAGGACAGAAAAACTAAGACCTTAAGTTCCCAATAAGTCTGTAAAGCACGAACATCTGCTGGAGTCATGAACTGTGTATTGACTGTTTGGTAACAGGGCAAAGGCAGCTGATCATGATCATCCTTCTCTTAATTACTTTGTCAAATGTCACTACAGTTCCATGTAGGGGAAAGAGGCATTTCCTTAATGAAAAGGAAATAAGATAAACAGCAAGCAAAAATGGGATAGACTGCCAGTACATACACTGCAGCTCTTATTTAATCATAATTGTCAATTGTCACGTTAAATTCCTTTTTGCTAAGATTTCAGTACCTTTTTTTCTGCCAAAATACAGGGTCTCTAGTTCTAGTTTTACAGGCTATTGGCCTTTTACCCTGCTAGTTACCCAAAGTGATTGTAGGTCAGAGTTTCAGTTTGGCTGTTTCTTTTGACATTTATTTTCTCTAGCCTTATGCTTACCCACCAAATATTGATACTATTTTTAAGTAGTCTTAGTGGTTTTATGCAGCAAGATGAGAAAGAGGTATACTTTGCAAATTTGAGTGTCCATTTTACATTTTAGTAAGCCAGATTTCAGATGAATCTATCACTTGAAGCTCAGCCTGGCAATAGAAATTATATTTGAGGCCTTTGGACCTTCATGGCGCAGTAGTAATCTGTAGCTAATCTTTGTGCTAGCAAAATCAAAGACATGTTAATTCATTTTTAACCCTGAAATACTTTTACATATTCAATCCCTTTTGGACTAGAATATTATGTAAAAAGTGCATTATATCCTGCTTAATTCTATTTTGATGGTTTAGCTTGTGAAACTTGAATAGAGTATTTGTGGTCTTTAAGGCAAAATAGGCCCATGACTTTTTTTTGCAATCATGACCTCTGCCTGTGCAAAGGCAAAGTGAGGTTGTTCCGTGTTAAAGCTAACTAGATGATAGCGGCATTAGCACAGTTTAGACTTCAGTGTTGACTGTGAAATTCTGCTGGGAATTTTCTGGACACCAAGGCACATATTTTAGGCAGATATACAAGTTGCACTTTCACTGTCCTGGAGCTGAGCTTAGTCTTTTCGATTTGTTAAGTAATGCTGTGTCCCCTGAGCATTTCTCTCAGTGGGAGTATGACAGCAGTAGTTTCCTGTGCAAAACAACCCACTACAGCTGTTTGCTAACACTTACTATAAAAGTGTCTGTTTGCCTTAAGTCATGCTGAATTATGTTAGCCTTTTAAAATGAAATATTCTGAAACCAGCTGCATTTACATACATTAGCTGAAGCTGCCTAATTAGCTTAATTAATTAGCATAGTTCGCTAACTCTTCATTGTTCTGTAGAGTTAGACTGCTGGGTAAGCCTTTGGGCTCAAAAATAGTATTTGAAGTACCTGGGCTAAATTAGGGTAGACAGGGATGAACTACTTCCAAAATTGATCTTGGAAGTAGTAAAAGATTATATGAGAATTACTGAGGGTGCAGGTGGGTTTAGTCTGTATGTATAAAGGAGATCTTTGAGTCTGCTAGGATGTAGAGTTGTCTCGTATGAATACTTAAGTGAACTTTACATGAACAGTTTTTCTTGTGGCAAATACAAAACATGAGTTTGAACTGTTGCAGTGACTGCATATGAGATTGGAGTATGACTTGTTGGGATAGTTTAATGCAACTTATCACCAAAAGGTNTTTTTTTTTTTTTCACTATGAATTCCATGTAAGTTGGATGGGAAACTTTTAGGTGCCTGCAAATGGCGCTCAGGACACTGAGGATCACCAGCAGTGAAAGCTGCCATGTTCATCACTGTTGCGAATGTCTGGGCATCTAAGTTGACTGATGGTAGAGCAGCATCTTCTCTCTGAT
The DNA here is from genome assembly GCA_013398015.1 of Oreocharis arfaki. Lineage (NCBI taxonomy): Eukaryota > Metazoa > Chordata > Aves > Passeriformes > Paramythiidae > Oreocharis > Oreocharis arfaki. The sequence continues at coordinate 659,723 of VZRR01014009.1, read as the reverse complement.
GTCTGAGAGATGCATACCTGAGGCAGTTGGAGTGCTTGCACCTGCAGCCTGTGGCTGTCCTGGGCTTCCAGGCCCTTTCACAGCAGATCTGTGTTCAATACAGGTAGACAGTGTGCTGCCATGACTACATGTGGGTGTGTGCTGATCTTTTCCAGCTATCCAAGGGACTGGTGCTTTCTTCCAGGTCAGGTTCTTCTGTAGGAGTGTAGATGTATTCTGTCTGTGAGCCTGTATGGCAACAGTGTATTGGGTTGGGGATTTTTGCTTGGCTGCTCCCAAAATTTGAGGGGCAGGGTTTGCCCCCAATGTCATACACAGAACTTTAGTGGAGTCAGTGCAGAGTTGAATTTGGTATGTTTTTTCTTGTGTGGTTTTTTTTGTATTAAAATAGTAGTATCAGGTGAACAATATTCAGCAAAAAAAATGTAGATTTATGTTGTAGATACTGTAAATTTTAATGATGTGTGGTAAATCATACTGTCACTAAATAGATTTATGGAGACTGAGAAAACTGAATCACTTAATTATTTGCTTTTGGGGTAATTATTCTGGATGTAATAACAGAACTGCATCACAGTCATACCTTCTTCTGTTTCTTATTGAATCAGAATTTTCATTTTTTTGTCCCAGAATGACTTTTGTAATAGACTTTTATATTCAATTTATGTAATGATGCAATGAAGTGTGAGAGAGAACATAGCTTCCACTATTCTTTCCCTCTTACTGGTTTCCCTCTTGATGTATTGCAGATGATCTGTTTGAAAATATTTGAGGCTTTATTGTATGTTTCACAGCATGCAATGTCCTACACCAGCAACCAAAGTACTGAGACTTCTATGGTGAAGATGTGAAAGGGAGGCAAGGCATAGTGTTAGGCTTTTGATTATTTACAAGTTCTAAAATACTAATAAATTAGGGAAATTGGGCAATCAAGAGAATGCATGAAATGGCAGCAGCTGGCGTGAACTTACATAATTTCAAGTGTGATCTTGCGATCGTACTAATTTTCTGCGTTATTAATGCCTTGTGTATTGGTTCCTACAGCAATAGTCACTCCTCTGTGAAGCAGTATGTAGCAGACTGTATTTAAGTGATTGGCCTAAATATAATTGTAACAGGTGCAATTTTAGGGGCTTAGTTGGATCTAGACACTTGTGAATGAGCAGATCTAGGACTAAGCTAAGCTTCAGTACTGAATTTATTCATTCTAAATTGTGCCTATTTTAAATAAATGAGAATATTGTTTTACTGTGTGAGCGTTTCCTTCACCAGCACCACTTGTTTCAGAAAACATTGTAGATAAATGATGAGGGTATACTAGGGGCCATATGGATGGAGAAGTAGTGTTGAAAGCCAGATTAATTTATTACAATCAGCTTGTTTCTGGAACAGGTGAGGTAAATCATTAGTTGCCAAGGACATCTCATGAGTGTGAATAGAAGCAATACATTAACTGAGAAAAGGGCAGGCCAGAGCTTTGTTATTCTCTTGTTCCAAGTATAAATGAGGAGAGTGGTACAAACAAGATACTCTGCCTTACAAGGACTAGAGAAGATGTTGTTGGGTTTGTTGTTGTAGCAAATATATATTGCTGTGAGCAGCTACATTTTCTTAGTTTTGCTAGTTGTTGCTGATACATAAATGAGCTCCTTTGAGTTTGCATCTTCTATTTTTGCTTCTGACTATAATCCCAGAACTTCAGAATCCTCTGGCTTCCCTTTCCAAATTTTAAAATTAGTTGTTATTCTCACTTGGATAGTAGAGCTGACTGCATTTTTTGTGACAATATTTTAGTGAAGCAGTATTTTTATTAAGTATGTAAGATTTGATTTTTTTTTAATGTTTTGGTTTTTCACAATAAACAGCAGCAGTCATAGGTTTTAAACAAGGGTTTAAATGGTCAATCTAGAATACTTTAATTTGATGTACAGACTTATTTAAATAAAACTGTGTTGTGTTCTAGGGTTTGTTTTGTCTTTACCTCCTTGGGAAATGACGATAATTTTTTTGGAAAATGGAAGTGATAGCTTGACTTTGAAAAAAAAAAAAGTAAGTGTTGATGTAAGACTTGCAAGATAAGGAGTGTGGGAGGTGGAAGTAAGGGGTGTGATGGGGAGGCCATGCAGGAGAGGTATTACAAGTTTATTCTTTGTCTTTTGGAAACCAGGAAAGAAATGTAGCAGAGTAAAGGCAGCATATAGAAGGCTGAGATGGAGGTATAGGTTAGTATAGCCATCCTATGCCAAAGTGCAAAACCTTGTGTGTGTGAGTATGGTGGAGAGTTAGTTTCATATCATGGGGAATAAATAAAGCTGTAGCCTGTCATATAAACTGATAGTTATTGTTGTTGAATGTTTGAATAGTAGCTGAATGCTGTTGGATAAGGAAAGTGACTATTTGACTTGCTTTAGATAACTGGGATCTTCTAAAGCCCGTCTACATTTTGCATGTTTGTTTTATACCCTTAAGGTTTGCATATCAGTATTTCAAAATAAACTTAGCATTTCATGACAGGTTGTCTGTCTGCTGACAACCTATACATGTGGGGCTGTTCCTCTGCAATCTAACCCCCTTATGATCAGGATTTCTTGCAACTGATTGCTTCCCGAGCATCTCTTATTCTGTGATGAATAAGGGCAGCTTTTTCCCCATTGTCTTTCTTCCTTCATGCACACGAAACAAGGTCACACTGCAGCAGCGTGCACAATGCGTCACACAAAGTTTGCATAGAACTGTTCTTGTTATGTTCATAGGACTCGGAGCAGACCTTGACTGCTGCATGGGCACTGAAGTGTTGAGATCAGATACTGTGGTTACAGCAGCGTTACAGGTTATAGTGCTGATTGTGCTTTTCTTTATACCACCAATCTGACTTCTGTATGTGATGTGCAGAGAATCTCTGCATGTTGCTCTTGATAATCTTGATCATTTCAAGAATGAGACTCTCCCACTTCATAATACTAGTTTTGATACTTCATTGCAGATGCTTCTTGTTGCTGACTTGCTAGGAAGGATTACAGCCTGGCCTAGGAATGGTGCCTCTCTCAAGATTTCCATTTGTCCAGACGAGATGACAACCTCTTCTTGTTCAGGTGGCTGTTTGGCTGAGGGTCTCAGGCCCTCATGTTTCCAGCCTTTGCCCTTTCTATGTAGGTTGGTATGCTTGGGGGAGGGGGCTATGTTCTGGGTCCTTCTGGCCTTCAAAGAAGTCTGTGTGGAGATAAGGCAGCAGAGGAGTTGCGTCAGTTGTCTAAGAGCACTGATATTTGAATAACTGGTTTTATCAAATCACTTCTTCTCGTAGAAGAGGGAGATTTTTTCGTAACATAATTTGTAATTTTCTGTCTCTTTTTCCTCTTTAGTAGTTTATTAAGGCACCCAGATGACTGAGTTAATAAAAAACTTGCATCTCCTCCTGCTTTGCATACTAATCCAGTTCCCTGCAACTGCTGTGTCCAGTTGGCAGTTGTGATTGGCTCTGAGGGTTTTTTCTAAACTACTTAGATCTCCTCTGAACTGCTCAGCTGGTGCTTTCCTGCTGCAGTGGAAGGCAGGAAATGTAATCCCTGATTGGTGTTGAGGAGCTGCAGTGTCCTGCTGAGGCCTCTGTCATTAGTCTCCCTCTGCTTCTAAAAATCCAGGGATTACTTTCCTTGAGGTAAAATACCAGTGATTGGAATGCATGTACAGCAGCATAAAGAGGTAACATATGAAACAAGTCATCTCATGATGATGAATTCAAGAAATATGATCTGTCGCAGATGGCAGAAGGGCTGTAACAGAGATAAATANTGTTTGAAAGTGTTGTTTGGTTTTTTGGGTGGGGGGTTTTTGTTTGTTTTTTTTTTTTTTTTTTTTGTGTTTTTTTTTTTAAATTGTGCTTCACTTCTAAGTTAAAAGACGCTAAGGTGTTCCATCTTTAAACAATTGATTGAGAAAGTGGTTGAAGTCCTGGAGCTGGAGTCAGGAAAATAGATACACAACTGCAATTGAATGGGATGCTTCATACATATTTGTTTGTATAATGTGGGTTTATATGCACTTTTAATTAGCTTTATGCTTCTTCAGTCCCAGGACTTCAGAGAGTTAATTGCTGCACAGAATTTATGCTATAATCTGCACAACACTATTCTGTACATCATGTGCTGGCTTTCCAGCTAGAAGCAGTGGGTCTCAAAAGAGAGGAGCTTTTGGGGGATGGTAGAAGGAGCAGTTGTAGGTGAAAGTGGACCTAGCTGTTCGTGAAAAAATTTCGGGGGAGAGCTTGAACTAAGTGATCAATGTGAGAAGGAGTCAAGTGTCGTTTAAAAAAATCCAACCAAACAGAAACAAAACCCAAAACTCCAAAGTTAGTCAACATGTAATTATTGTAGGTAATTTTTTAATTACAGTAAATATTAGATAGTTATAATAGCCTTTTTAATTTCAGTATACCAAGTTCAGCCAACAGTGAGTGGTTTGGTAACTACTGGTAAAAAACTGACCTGCAAGGTTATGGAGGTCATCTGAATTTATTATTTAATGCCTCTGTATTGCCCAGGTTCCCACTTAGCCTGCAGGATCTGTGACCTGGGGTGTCAGGCTGAACAGTTTCTAGTTTGTTCTGGAGTGCTGTGATATTTGTTAGTGAGAGTTATCTTTATGCCAGGTTATCTTGTGCTGCCATGTTGAGGAGCTCTTGGACTTGCCATCTGAGTAGGCAAGATGAACTATGAAACAGAAAAATATGTGAAAGGTAGAGCTGAACTGGGACTGGGTTTTCCAGTTTGATTGCCTGTCTTCAAAGCTCTGCTGATAAAGGGAAACGGGACCTTTGTCTTAGCCGCTCCTGTCCTTGGTTCAGCAGCCCTGTAGACGTGTTGGGGGAATGTTCTTTTTGGCTGATTGCAAATGTATGAAGCCTAGTGGCTTCATGCATTAGGGGGATATAGTCTGTACTTAGTGTTCTGATGCTGCCATTGTACCAAGTGACATAAGTTTGTAATCGTGCTTGAAACAACACAAGAATTTTCCTGTTTTCCCCTTTCGGATAGGAAGGAGTAGAAGTGACAGCTGGATGAGCTGGCTGGCAGCCTCCCAGTTCCTGTCGGCTTTCAATGACAAAGGAAATGTAAAGTTTGGAGTGTTAAGTAAATTATTTTCAGTGATAGAGTAACCTGAGCACAAATAAAATAGTGTAATTGACAAAAATGCTTTTATTATATTTATATTAATCAAGGACTTAGTAATATCTCCCCAAAGATAGATTTGCACAGTAGTTCTGCGAATCATAGCTACAGACTACTTTCCTCTGTGCTGCTGTTGGCTTTTGTTTCTGTTTGTTATTTTAAGTAACATTGTTGCTCTGTGTCAATTATTTCAGGTTAGTGTTTAATATTCCAGGAATCTGATTTTAATAGGAGCTGAGAAAGGGCCAGTTCATAGTTAATAAGTTTTTTTGTTTTTTCTAGCCAGTGTAATCATATTTCTGTAGAAGAAGATGTACAAATCTAAATTAATATGTACTTAAACTGAAGTACGAGAGATTTTCTTTTTTTAAAGAAAGCTATAGGTGATTTTTGGAATAAATTAATCACTTTCCATCAAAATGCTTTTCTTGCTAATGGGGAACAATTATTTTAGTAGGGTGTTTGGGGTTTTTTCATCTGTATTATCTCAGCAGTGATACTCTCAAGGCTGTGGGAATACTTTTTAATATTGCATGTGATAATTTTTTTTGTTCCTTAAATCTTAGGTTCTGTAATTTCTTGACCTAGATGCCTACTTAGTGAACTAAAAAATAAAAGTACTTGATTAGGTAGATATCTTCATCAGTACATTTCAAGTGTTTTATGATGGAAATAAGTACCATTTTACAGGTGATGAAACTTATGGATAATAGCAAATTAAGTCACCTGAATGTGCTCATTAGATCTGTTGAAGATCTGGAAATAAACTGCAATATTCCTGTGCTGCTCTCCTGTTTTCTTTTGAGTAAAAAAAATACTTTCTTACAGAGACAGGTTTTTTTCCTGAATTCCCCCCGTCCCCCCCCAAAAATAGTTGGCAGTTACTGGTAATAGTAACAGGTAGCAGACGTGTGCAGGTCGTGCTATATAGAGAGCATGCCTACTCATGGCTGCTTGCGAACACTAATTATTCTAACTATCTGAAAGGTTGTATTTTATTATACATTATAAGTATCATTAATATTCTTAATTATCTACAATGCTAATATCATTTTTAAATTCAGACAGGCAAAGCTGTGTTTTCTCCAATGACAGCATCAATCTCCGTGGTTTAAACGAATGAGAGGGAAAAAAAGGGGAGATTTGGGTTATTGCATGAAGTGAGATTTCTTTCTTCTAAGAAGTTTTGTTGTTCGGGTTTTTTTAATATTGGTTATTCTTGGCTTCCAGCATAGATCAAAGGAAGTAATTCTGAAATGGTATTAAAACTTTCTGTCTTTATCATAAATGCCCCATATGCATATATTGGGTTTATTGTATATACTTTGCTGATCTATCACTGTGTTATGTCTGCTTTTTCTGTGCTTGTGGGGTTGTCCTGCTGACACTCATGGGTAATTACAGTTTGATACAGATCTCTAGTGTTTTGATATAAACAGACCTTTCACTCTCAAGTGTTATGCTTGTCTGTTTTCCATACAGTAATCCTTGAGTTAATTGTTGTCAGACTGGCCCTCCTAGGTGTTGGTGAACCTTCTCTGCTTTGTAACATTCCGAAACTTTCTTCTTTTTTCATATTAAATCCCTAATGATATGGATGATGAACTATGTCTTTACTTTTTTTCTTCTTTTTGGGAGAGTGGGTGGGGGGAGTTTGGGGTTTTTCTGGCTTCTTTGAGTGCTCAAATGCTGTGGTGATGTTGGAGAGGAGCTTCATGATACTGAGTGGGCGAAGGCATGAGATATATATTGTTCTGCACTAAAGCTGACTAGTACATTGAGAGGAAGAGTAGTCCAAATCAGGCCTACCTGTTTCTGACGTTGGGAATGCCGGATACAACTTGGGAACATCGCAACTTGACAGAGTGGATTTGCTATTCATCAAATCTTGCAATGTGAAAAGTACAGTGGACTCAAAATTTGTAGGTCATGGGTGTAAAATGGATAAAGAAGACTGTTCCTGGCACAGCAAGTCAGAAACTTCTAAAACTGCAGAAATTTCTGCAGTCTGTTCACATGCCTGCTCTAATACCCCTTTCCCACTGCTGCTGCTGGGGACAGAATATGTAACTGAGTGGTCTCAACCACTAAAACATTCTTCCTCTGCAGCAGATGATGTGTTTGCTTTGTGCAAAAATCTTCTCACTGACCAGATGACTTTTATTCCTGCTCACACTTATGGAGTACTGTTCATCTAGTTATCCAAATCCAGGCATAAGCCTCTGCCTTGACGAGTTTAAGAGCTCAGGCCTCTCTTGTTCATATCTCCTGCCTTTGAGTTCTGTATCTTCTGCTATTAAAAATTGAGTCAAAGTAGTTTTTTGTCCGTACCTCCCAAAACCTATTTTAGTAACTGCTAAAAATAATCTATTTTATACCATTATCTTAAAAAGCGAACATCAGAGCTTTGTTTTTTTTATATTTCACTTATGTTTTTAAAAAATTAAATAATGCAGTGTGTGCTGTAAACAACCAGTATTGGTTGAGAGGTTTTACTCATCATCATTTGACTTTTCTCTCTCAACATCAACTTTGTATAAAATACTGTTTTGTATATACTTTAAAGTTTATTCTTTGTCAAACAATTTTGCTACTAAAGGATGCTTAGCAGATTTTTGTTATGGAACAGAAAGACATCTTTTTTAAATTTGTGTTTTAAACAGTGATCTATTTTTTCCACTGTATTTCTTATTTTTCTTCAGTATTTTAATATCCATTTTTCTTTTCCAAAAATTCTGTAATCAGTAGTTTGGGAAGATTCATGAGTGAAATTCTCTGTGTAATCTGTTTAGCATTTTGTGGTCGTACTACACAGTGTGGTTGGACACAAAATCAATTAATAATAACCTCACAGTTAACATCCTGGCACCACCAGGCAGTTTTTTGAAGTGTGACTTCTTTTTTTAGCATAATGAAAATAATATAGGATAAAAATATGCTTTTAATGTATCTTAGTATGCTTTGAAATAAAATTACATGGTCTATAGACAAAAATTATGTTCCTTATGGAAAGGGGAATGTTAAAGTCTAGAATAGGAATACTTCAGAATCTGTTGATTGCTTTTAGGAGAAGGTGTTCCTGGGTTTTAGAACATGAAAAGAGATTGTCTAAACATCTTCATATCACTGACGCAAGAATCTCTCCTAGTTTCACCTGTGTCTCTGTACTTTGTGGAATCCTAGAATAGTTTAAGTTTGAAGGAACCTTAAAGATTGTCCAGTTTCAACCCCCCCTGCCATGGGCAGGGCCACCTTCCACTGCACCAGGTTCCTCCGTGCTCTGTGTATCCTGGCCTTGAGCACTTCAGGGATGGGGCATCCTTGGCTTCTCTGGGCAACCTGTGAACTTCGCCAGCCTCACAGTAAAGAATTTCTTCCTAACACCCAACCTAAACCTACTCTGTTTGAAGCCATTCCTGCTTGTCTTGGCACTACATGCGCTTGCATGAAAGTCCCTCTTCAGCTTGTTTGTAGGCCCCCTGTAGCAACTAAAGGGCTGCAAAAAGGTCTCCTTGGGGCTTTCTCTTATCCAGGTTGAATAACCCTGTCTCAGCTTTTCCTCACAGGAAACATGCTTCAGCCCTCTGTTTCGTCTTTGAGGTCCTCCTCTGGACCTGGAAATCTTTATCAGATTACAAATTCATGCTGACTCCTCCGGCATAGCAGGTCGAGGCACAAACTTATGTACCATTTAAACTATGCATAAACCTCTTAGTAAGACTTTTGTTGGTGACTGGGATGTTGGGTGAAGTTGAAGTTTACAGGGAGTGCTGAGGGTCCTCTCCTCAGCCCCCCTCCTGATTCTGGCCCAGACTCCCCCTTCTTGCCTCCCCCAGAAGGGTGGGGGGAGATGGGCCTGTTGTGACACGCACTTCTGAAGGGCTGACTCTCAGCCTTGGCAGATGGGTGGTGCATCGTAAATTCTGCGCGCGTTCGGTTTTGCAGGGCCTGTCGTTCCAGTGAAGGCAGTTAGAACTGTCAACACCTAACAGTGCTTGAGGATAATGAATGTAATAGAAACCTGAGAAGCCCATGAACAGCGCTGGCTTCCCCCATAGCAGATGAAGTCCACTTGGTCTCTGTGTTTCAAGAAAGCCTCTTAATCCTGTTCAGGCATTCATAATAACGCAGTGCTTTGGAAAAATAATTCTGCTTGTTCAAAGAAGGATGTTAACGAAAGAAGTTAAAAATATTTAAGCATCCTATGCTTAATGTGTGTGGAAAACCACTCCAGGATGTTGACAGCTGATTATTAATTACAGTGCCATGGATAAATATGCTATGATTATGTAGCACATAAGTTTATGTAACTTAAATACATGTTTTCCAGCACTTGCTCAGTGTTTTCCTGATGGATTTCAGTAATAAAATATGATATGGCGGAAGTTTTTTTGTATTCTTCACTAACTTAGTTGCTTTTAGTTGAGTGCAACATAGAAGCAAATATCATTATCAGTCAGTAATATTTGTGATACTTGTTTATTCTTCTAGAAGAAAAGGCTTTATGTTTAAGTAATTTTTCTTCTTTGGGGGAGGAAGGTAGAAGGAATATTAGCCCTTGGAAAAGCTCTTCCAGAAAGACTAAAGCAGGAAACCAAATTATGGAAGAGGACCTGTGGCAGCCTGTGAGCCTTGTAGCCACAGCAGCCCCTGGATGTGCCCTGGCCACACTCCCTGGGCTAGGGAGACCAAAAGGTCTCTCCCAGCATGCCTTGTTCTGCTCCCCTTTCCCTAGCCCTACCTGTGTACAACCCCTGCACCCTCAGACTATTGGTCCCTGATGTTTTCTCCCCACCCCTACTGACCCCATATAAAAAACCTGAACACTTCCTCTTTCACTCTCTTGCTCATCCTCTGTTCGTCCCGTCTTCGTCTGCCTCCTTGGACTTGCACTACACACGTGGCTGGAATAAATCCCTCTCAGAGACCAATCCTGACTCTGTGCTGTCGACTTACTGAGGAGACTCTCCGGGGTGTCTGAGTGTGTGTATGTGTGTCTGTGCAGTGGCCTTGCCGTGCAGCTCTCAGCCAGAGACGCTTTCAGAAGGCTGTAGCCTCTGTACTACCGAACTCTCAGCTGCAACAAGGACCAGCTTTCAAAATCCTTTGGAATGAAATAGAATGTAGAGTATTGTAATATAATCACCAAAGAAGTGGTCATGAAATGTGTGAAGTAATTGCTGAGATTCATGCATACTGGAAGAGGTTTTTCTTTCAGTTTGTGTGGCTTTAACTAGAATAGAATACTGTTTGAAGACGCAGCTGGTAATAGCCACGGACTATTGTTTGTATTTGACTATTTCAGTTTAAGTGGCTTGAACCTTTTAGTTATGTGACTCTACATGATTGGAGGGATTTATAGTGAGAATGTATAGCTCTTACTGTACAAATCACATGGATACTTTAGAAGTGTTCAGTAATTATTTATTACAAAAACTGGTCCATACACTTAGCCACGCACATACATTATGTCTCTGACAAGAATCAGTTTTACTGTAATAAATGACTTATCTGTGTTATCCTCAAAAATCTTCCTTTGCTTCAGAGGGATGTGTGTGTTGTCCATCCTCAAGCAGTAGAGTACTTGGTATTTAAATAGTTAAAACAATAGAACTGAGTTTGACAATGGAATGCAAAGTGAAGTTCAGCAGCAGCACATGTAAACACACTTGCTGAGCTTGCAATGCTCTTGGTAAGTTGTGTTGTGGGAGCATCTGAAAAAGAACAAATGAAGCTATGGAGAATTTACACTGGATATGAAGCAATAACCCATTTTATATACTTAATTGAAGCAGCGATTCAGAAAGGACTTTTACTTTTAACTTCCTGACATAGCAAGATTGTCCAACTTAATTTACATAGGGGAAAAAGAACTTAATTTCCTTCTCCCCAGATTATTTTGAGGCAGAGAAGGTGAGAGTTGCTTTGCCCTGGCTATTTCATGCCGTACAATGACCTGACTGATATTTTCTCATAGTCTCTCTGTGGAAGCTCATCATCACTACATCTGTCTTCTCTTCACTACTGTTTCTACAGAAAGAAAAGACACCTTGTACAAACTCCAAGCATTTAATTCAAAGTCAACAAGTGACAACTTTGTTTGATGAAGCTGTACAATAAAGCTCTTGCTTAATTTTTAATTTATACAAAATATATGCTTACACTTGGAGATCTGTGTTGAATGATCCCAAGAAAAGCTTCGGAACCTTCACGTAAAACAGCAAAATCTTGCCTTCATTTCAGCTATTATTGCCTATAAAATAGATTTTTTTTTTTTTCATTTTATATTATTTACTCTTTTGCAATGCAGAAGAAACAGTTGTTTAGGAGAAGAGATGCATTGACTTTTGGAAATTTGTAAGCAACTAACAGTGAAATACAGCACTCTGGGAATGACTACAGCTAGTGGAGGATATAGATAAAGCTGTAGTGCACTAATAAAACTGATACACTGAGCAATTAACCAGCTTTGTAGAATAAGGGTCTATAAACTCTAACGATGTTAACTTACTTTTATTGAAGTGAGTTCTTCCACTAGAAGAGAAAGTACAATTCACTCATGTCTAGAGTTCAAATGTTTCAAGTGTTAGTCCCATGGAAGGTGATTTCTGGAATGGGAGTTAGTATAAAGCAGTTATTACCATAGTTTTTGCGTATTCCACAAGAGAGACAATGCTTTTTTGGAAGAAAAGGAAGTTTTAACCATGATTTGGGGTTTGTGTTTTTGTGGGGGTTTTTTTTGTTGAGTTTAATTAGTTTGGTGGTTGTTGTTGTTGTTTATTTGGTTTGGTTTTATTTTCTTTTTTATACTCATGACTATTTTTTGGTTTAGTGTGTTGCATGTGCTTTACTGGTATTTCTTTCTTTATTCAAGGCTTGGGCATCTTCCTTTTTGTCGTGGAGTGTGTTTAGTTAATTTTTTCTCCCCATTTGGTCTTTGGCCAAAATCGGCATGCCTTAGTGGTCAGCTTGTTCTGGAATAGAGAGTGTTTTACATGGATGTTTAATAAATGTATATTTAATTCTAATCCCTCTTTCTGTATTACTTAAGACAAAACATTACAGGGCTGCAGTGAATAGCCCACTGCAGAGTCAGGCTAGGAAGAATTTCTCCCAATGGAAAGGGCTGTTGAGAGTCATGAAGAAAGAAGTTAAACAGTTGGAGGAAAAGGGAAAGTTTGGGTTTTTTTGGTTAGTTTCTCAAGTAATCACTGTATAATTTCTCAGGAGAATAAATATAAAAAGGCTAATAAGGTGAAGTGGATAAAAAGATTACTTTTGTAACTTAAAGCTTGGGGAAGACTTCAGAATTTTACAAATATTAGTGTTCATTTCAGATCAGAAATAAATGGGTTAAGCTCTGCATTTAAATCTGCTTTCTACTTTCCAGCTAGTTCTGCCAAAAAGTCATTCCACTGGAACATTAGGAAGGAAATAAACTTTTAAACATAATTTAAGACCGGAAAAATCTTTTATGGTTGTATTTTGTATCATGACTTTTATAAAAATGACAACATTTATTATTTCAGAAATGAAGCGGTCTTTCAGATATGTACAGGATAAAATAAGGAACCGTCCCTGGGACTGAATGTCACGCACATCACTGATTTCTGTATTCATTTTAATGGTTTAAAGTGTTTAACATTTTTAGGAACAAGTGCTAATGGCTTAATTCAGTGGAATCCTCTAAGAAGAAGGAAATCTGCCCAGTCCCTGAAAAATCATTCTGGGGCTTGTTTGACAATGCAAGTGCTTATATAAGAGTGTGTGAGGTCTTTGGTTTTATTTAGATATTGTTCTAAAAGTATTTCCCTGATGATTTGGGTTTTTTGAGGGACATGTATCTCTGAAAGGGTTTCTTTATTCTTTTCAGACAGCATAAATGTTACTTTTTCCTTTCTTTCTATTTACTTAAAGCCATTGTTGCAGTAGACCTATACTTGATGCCATTATTTCCATTGAATAACACCTTAGCTTTGAAGTATTTTGAAATTTTTATTGGACCACCACTGAAAGTAAAATGTGCTTGTGGCCAAGTGTGAGCAAAGCAGGTGTTGGCAGGTGGCACTGGTCTGCAGCCATGTGCCAGCTCCAGCCATCAAGGATGTGGGAGGCCTTGTATTTATTAATAAAAAGGCACAGTTTATTAGATGTTAAAATTACTGCGTTAAAGATTGACTGGACAAGGTAAACCAGAGGCATATAGTTGAGGCCTGTTGTTCTAGAGTTAGAAATAGATGATTGCAGCCTCCAAGTCCATTGTTAAACTGAAGGAATATTTCAACATCCGCTCTTTTTAAACTGATTGCATGCTCAGTGAGCGGATCATCTGGGACATATGAAGAGGGTAAAAACCAATTCCCAGTCTTTCAACTGAAACAATCTTCCAGCAATTCTGCTGAGCCTATCATAAACAAAGTATTCTTCTAATTGACAGTAAACCAAAGTGTTTTCAGCCAAAATGGTAATTTTCAAAAAAGAGTAAATAAAACTCTTGCTTGAGCTATAGCTGCAGTCAGTCTCAATAACACTTGAATGTTACAGACATCCTTAATTCTTAGAATTAGGAAGGAGGAGATGAGCAAAATCTCCTGCTGTGCAACCTGCCTTGATCGTGGTTTATTCATTTTATTTTATTCAACGTGGTGCAGTTTTACCTACTTTTACAGGGTCTTGTATCATTTCAATTTTGTTTAAAAAGCCATTGTGGAATGATGAATTTCCAGGCTTTTATTTCCATAGATCCACACTATGTTCTAGCTAAACATATATGCATCTGTGGTTCCTTCACTCCCTATCTCTTTCCAGAAGACTCAGTAGGTCAAACACTAGAAAATACCAAAATCTAAGACCAAACACCCTCACAGAACTGAAGAAAATAAAGCCTAAGTATTTTCCATAATCTGAAGAGTTTGTGCTACTCTGGAAAAATGGAAGGCAAATCTATTATTTCAGCCTTCCGAGCAGAAGGGGTAGAGATTGAGGGGAGAAGAGCTTGCGGAGTTGCATTTGAAAGTCCCAGAAATAAGAATTATGGCAGGTAATAAGGGGAATAACAAAACTTTAAAGTATTCTCCATAGGGAGTGTGTTAAATAAGGGGAGAAAATAGCTCTACATTCAATAAATTTTAACATATGCTGAAGAATATATGAATTTATTTTGCTATCTAGTCAAATTGCTTGTTGTTGAAGTAGAAAATTAAAGTAACTTAGAAATAATTTATCTCATTCAAATATCTGTTTCACATGCCACGTTCTTTCCCATTACCAGCGTACAAAACAGATGAGATGAAAAAATCCATCTGTGGAAAAAAGTTGAAGCATTCCCTGAAAAATTGTAAAGAGTGTATGTTACTTACTGAGATGAGAATTTAATCAAAAAATCTGAAACTTAGCACCGGTAGTTTTGCCTGTGTTTATCTAGGTAGTGTCTTTGAAATGCATGTGTAAGGATGTGAATGATTTTTAATTTAGAAGCCTTGAATTTGCATCTTCACACCCTTCTGCTCCCCTCCTGAAAATACTTTTACTATACTGGATGCTCTTATTTTAAATAACCTCGATCTTGCTTGTTCTGTATTGATGATCCAGTATGTCCTTCACTACCTAGATGAAATTAAAGTTTTTCTATTAAATTTATGAATTCGGTTTCTAAAACAACTAACTTCTGTAAATACCAATTTCTAATCACTTTGTCATATTAGTTGGGCAGTATTTGTTTTATGAACTGTAAGGATAAAATAAAAACAGCTTTTAAAATGTTTAGGTCTCCTGGAACTAATAGTTATCTTCATAATTGTTAAGAAATTTACAGTTTCTGTTACTTCATAGAATTTTTTTTAATATTTCAAAGAGGAATAATGTTTTTCAGAATGCACTGGTTTGCACAATCATATGGGCAATGAATTAGTCACTGGGCTAATTCAAGATCTAGCCTCATACAACTCAAAAAGTAGTTAAATTAGCATGCTGTTATGTGTCTAATGTGTATTCTGCTTGCTGTAAGAAGGTTAATTATACAGGAGAAGCCTTGAACAAATTTTAAGTGTGACTATCAATCACTTTTCAGCCTTGCTTGGGGGGAATGTGTGTTTCTGTAATTAAAGGTGTGTGTTTAACCAGCAAAAACATTGGAGAAAAAAGTATCAATGTGTTAATACTGACTTTGTGAAGTTGTGCTCATTTTATTTCTGAACCAGACTACACACATGAAGTTGTTATATTAAAGTCAAATAACTGCATTATTGTCAGTGGTTTTAGTGAAAAAACCAATCAAAACCAAACAAACTTTCCAGGGTAATGAAAACATCTTGGTTTTGCAGTGCCATGCTATCTGTAAATATTAGATAAAAGAGGATTGTTCTTTCATGACTATCTCAGGGGGTATTGAGGATCTGGGTCATTGTTTTCTGGAGAAGAAAGTATTACTTTTGTTGAGGTGTTAGTTTGCTAAAAGAAAAGTTCAAACACTGAATATTGACTATTCTTGAAAGTCTTCCTGTGTTTCGCACCAGTCCTTCCCCTTCCTCCCCGGTCCCTACATCTTTCTACACAGGTTTTTTATGTCTTTATTTGAGAAGGTCTGTTTTTGATTAACCCGGGGTGGATTATCAGGTTTTGAGATTAACTTGACCACAGAGCAGACAGACTTGTGGGCAGTAGGCTGGGAAGGCTCTGCCACCCCAGGCTACCCCTGGGGGCAGTTATGCACAGGAGTTGCAGATGCTGCTTTGCTTTGCTATTTGCTCCATCCTTGGTTTTGTAATCTCCCTTATGAAGTAGCTTGATAGAAAAACTGAGTAACCTACAAGTGTAGAAGATGTAAAATTTAAAAATAAAGTGCATGATGCTGAACTTAAAAGCAGGTTTTTTTAAAAAAGAAATAAATTCTGTAGTGTTTTTCCTTCCTGAAGGTATTTGTCTTCTCACTTTTACAGGAAACTTATGTGTTGGAGGTTCAGCCATCCTAACATCCAATGTTTGTGAAAGACACCAGCTCTTCTAAACCAATTGTGTAGCAGAATTGACATAAATAGGTCTTTTCTCAGGCTCCTGGTGTATATTAAGAACAGTTAAATTGGATTGTCTTGTGCTACTGCAGACTGTACCTATGTCTCATTGATCAATTTATATGGATACTGTATGCTTTTCTCTTCCATCATTTTGCCTTTACCTTTTTTAGGTCCTCCACTTATTAATACGTCATTATTATGTTGTATCTTCTCTCATTTCATCCAGAAGTCATTTCTTATTTGCTGTCTGGAGATTTTATTCAGGTTCATAAGTTTTCATACCAAGCTGTGTCTGCCTCAGTGGATACAACCATTTTGCTCAATGATTCCGCTGAGCTGTAATATTGCAAATACATTGAAAAACCACTCTTGTGGGTGTCTCTTGACACTGCAACCCCCTGAATAAACTCACTGGAGTTCTTTGTTTTCTTTAAGTTTAAAAATAAGAACAAACTTAATAGAAAATTGAATACAAAATTGTGTGGTTGAATTTAATTCCATCTCAAAAAGCAGGATATGAACATGACAACTGTGGTTGCCTACAATGTCATTCTGAATGATATTAAATGCAGTGGCTGAATGTTCTCTATTTAAACTGATAAAAATAAGAAAGTCTTTTCTACTTCAAGCTTCTCCCTTGTGTGCACATACAAAATATGTCAAATGAAGAAAATCTAGTTGTACAGTGACTTGGACTCTTTGCAAACCCTGTATTTTACTCCTTTTTGAACTGCACACTTCACTAAAAATCAAGGCAACAACTTTGATAAAAAGGGCCTTTTATACAATAAAAAAGAAAGCAAATGGAATGTCACGTCAATCTGCAGTACTAAACAAATATCACATACCTAGATGCATTTATGGCAAAATGATATGTTTAAAACAGAAGTTTAATTTAAAATTCTTTTGGGCTGCATACAAATAGCCTGGAACAGAGACCCTTGAGATCTGTATGGCAATATTTAGTAAATGATTGAAAAAAAAAATAAAATGCATCAAACTAATAGAACTATTAAACAAATGGTATTTCAAGAAAGAAACTGTGCATTTGACAGCCCTTTACTGTATAAAGCATTTTGAAATACGGCTATTTACACAATAGTCTGTGTTCTCTTATTTCTCACAGTATTTCAAAATGCTCATCTTCAATCTACCACTTGTCAAAATGTATTAGTTGGCATCTGCCTTTGTTAAAGACTTCAGAAATCTTGCTAAGTTGGTTTAAAGATTTATTGACAGTAATGAGGGAGGCTTGCAGTATAATTAATGTTTTGTGTATTATCATGGAATTGTGGAATATCCTGAGCTGGAAGGGACCCACAAGGATCATCAGGTGGAACTCCTGGCCGTGCACAGCACCATCCTCAGGAGTCCCACTGTGTGCCTGAGAGCATTATCCAAATGCGTCTTGAACTCTGTCAGGCTGGTGCTGTGACCACTTCCTTGGGGAAGCCTGTTCCAGTGCCCAGCCACCCTCTGGGTGAAATTATGATTCTTTGCTCTTTGTGTTGCATAATAGTTCTGAATTTTTCTTTACGAAGGAAAAAATCCCCAGGTTATTTAAGTGAAGTTATTCGAGTGTTGATTTAGAAAATGAAAAGCTGTGTTAAATGATTTAGTATGATAATTCCATAATATTCTTGAGGTTAACATCTGCGTTTATTTAATAAGGGTAGATGCATTAGAAACAAGATATGGCTCATCAGGTTTTATTCTTCAAAATTATGCTAGCAGAACTTGAAAAATACCAAAATTGATTCTCCCTTCATTTTCTTCTTGGTTGAAAATCTATATGCTATATAGTAGGAAATACTGTTTTGTAGGAGAAAGCTAGCACTTGCAAATGAATCTCTTTGGGAATTTTGGGGGGGGAGGGGGAAGCGTGTGTGTACACTTACAAGGATACAATAGTGCATAGTTGTATGCTTATGACTAATTTTCTTATGCTGACTGTAACTTTCTCTTCTTGACGCTCTTTCAAAATACCCTGTTTTCAAAATCAGGAGAAAGGGTGTTGGGAGAAGAGTGTCTTAATTTTTTAAATTAGAAGCACTTGGGCTGTTTTTAAAGGGCTGAGTTTTTCCAGCAGTTTCCAGCAGACCATCTTTCTTTTCTCATTAGTTAAATTTTTTATATAAGCACAATGCAGGTCAGCATGGAGTCCCCCTTGCACCACTTGGTTTGAATCATATGTTCCTCACAATGGTATGGCAGGGTTTGAAATGCTGTCTAGAGAAGTAACATGAAGTAAATGAGGTAGTGCAAGGGTAGAGACTTTCTGTATCTGTGTGGACTTGCATCCAAGGAGCATCAGACTATGGCTTGTGCTGCAGGCTGTGCTCTGGGAAGCCTGGCAGGACATCTATACCAAAGTTGTTCTCTTCAGTGCCTAGAAATCCCTATAGTTTTGAATAGCAATTCCTCAGACAGATAGTCTTTGGAGCATATCTCCTGGTGTGATGGTCCTAAAAGAAGCCGTGTTCAGATGATGGAAGTGCAGTGTATGTGGTTTTTAACAGATTGTGCTTACTTTGGTAGTTGTCAGATCTAGAAAAGTAAGAGTGTAATTTGAAGACCAGTATAAGAACATGTGTAGCTGCAGATGACATTATTTTCTTCAGTGCTAAACTTCATTTGAACGATGTTTTTTTTAAGAGTGGTTTCTAATATCTCTGTCTTTAAAGCATTTCTTTGTTTTACTGAGAAGCTGTGTCTTCATTTGACCTTCTTAGGCCATGTTACAATGTTCCCCTTTACCTGCACAGGTAGAGCAAGGGATTTTCAGCAATATGACCAAGTCTTTTAAACCTCTAGGTTAAAAGTTCTGTTTTGTCCTCTGTCAGAATTAGTAGATAGGGTCGTAGTTGTTTTAGAACTGCAAGCACAATATCTTTGATAAGTACTAAATTCATTATTATAAAAGATTCTTTAGAAGAACAAGAGCAATGGGCCTTCAGTTGTGAAAATTAGCTTATGACTCTTAGGTTAAAATACATCACTAGATGTAATTTCTCAGCAGTGCATTTCTTCTGAAATATCACGAAGAGGAATCACTTTTGAAGTGATTTATAAGTGTGTAATAAGCATACTGATTGGTTTGTCTTTATTTTTAGGGATGAAGCAGAGCACAGAAAGCTAAAGACCTTGCCTGAAAAATCCTTGAGTTCTTGTCCTTGTATGCTAAAGGAATAAGGACACGTGAGGGAAGAAAGCTGGGTTATGATGAAAGTGGTGTTCGGTTACCCTTGATTATGTTTAGTTTGGCACTGTTGCAGATGTGGATTCATGATGAGATACGGTTTTTTCCACTTTCTGTTACGTAGCGTATATGTACATGTTTTCTTTGGAACTGGTAGAGAAAAGTAAATGTCATAGGATACACTGGGCATATGGGTGTTTAAGTGTGCTCTCCTCTCCCTGTAAAGCTTGTTACTACGTTACTGAAGATGAGAACAAGTTGCTAAAAGTTCTCCAAATGATGTGTGCTTTTATTATTTTTTCAGTGTAAAAAATGCAAGTTCTCTTTTTGTGGGTTGTGGGTTTTTTGAGTATTTTCTTATGGATATTTTTCAGAATAGAAAATGAAGCAGATGTTTCAACAGATGTCACAGGGGGCCTCTGGAGGGAATGGATATTCCATGCACCGAAGGAAAGAAAACTACTGAAAGGGGGGAAATCTGGAATTGTGTGGCCTGAGGTCCAGTGAGCTTAGTCACTCATAGATTTTTGAGGTTGCAGCTGTTAAGAGTGGAAGGTTTTAATTTATTATTCTAGTGTCAGGACACAGATTCAGAAACCTTCATCACAAACAGAATTTCTTCTCATTTAACAGCTATAAAACAATCTGTAAGGATTTCAGGGGCCCATTGCAAGCTCCTGTTTAAGGTCCTCCATCTTCAAGAGGAGTGTCAGAAGGCGATTCCTCTTCCCTGAGAGGAAAAACCTCTGGCCACTGCAGAGATGTGCCTCTTGGAGAAGCTGCCAGGAGGAAATCAGGCAGACTAATCTGGAAGTGTTTTCTCGACTGGAGAAAACTGCTGAAGTTGAGGAATGATGAAGAAGAAAAAAGAAAAACAACTTTACAAAAAAGGTAGAATGGGATATGAACTTTAGACTCTTGCTGCACAGTTAAGTGGTACCAGTTGCAGTGGTTAGTCAGTTCTACATTGACACTGAGTTTCACAGCAAGGAAGAATTGCAGCAACCTCCACATCCAGTCTAGCAGTGCTTTGCTAAACACACAGCTTTCCTATCACCCTCCTGTCTTGTTTTTAAAATCAAAATGCCTTTCCTAGTTCTAATAACCATAACAAGAAAAAAAAAACAACTTGGAGGTAAAATTAGGTGATGGGCAACTCAGTTATCTTTATTCCGTATCTTTTACTCAGTATATGGATATTGGCTCCAGCAGTCCTGAGTCAGCACAGTTTTTTGAAGGTGCTAGTGCTGTGAATGTGATCTGCTGCATTCTGTAGATGCAATTTTGTGGAAAAATGTAATCTTGCTAATGAATACAAACATATATTAAGGAGAAAAAGGAAGACCCCATTTTATTTGGGAATAAAAGCTTTTCTCATGGAGCCTTGTCCCTTCCAAACATCTGAATCTTCTGTCTGAGTGACAAAAAGCAGCAGGGAAGATAAAGTGCTATGACTTGAGAGTCAAGAAAACCTTTCGAAATGTACGAGTCTTTGTCTTTTTAATTACCCAAGGTGGACTGTTGAAAGGAGCGGGATGATGTAGAGGGTGCAAAGACCAGCTCATGGTTTCTCAGAGCTGAACTTGCCCAATCCTGCAGAAGCAGAAAACACATTTTTTCAGTTCATTAAAGGCAGCAAGCTGTCAGTCAGATGTTTGAGCCAGCTGAGTTGAGGGAGGGCACATGCTTTGGTTGTTTACACAGAAATCCTAAGACTGGTGGAGAAACACTTTCACAGGCACTGTTTGCAGTACTTAACATAGTGGCACATGGCTTTGATTTCAGTCATCCTTCCTGGTTTGGTTCTACTTTGCCATGTCATCATAAACTGGCTCAGAGGGATAAAGAGCACTCTGGGCTTTTCTGTATTTCAGAACTAAAATTTACATCTTGTATTCTACCTGGTATTGCATGTGTGTATCTACCACTTTAATCTGTGAGTTACTGCTCCTAAGAATAAATTATGTAATGAGAATCTGTAGTACTGAAATAGAATGGTTTCCTGTAAATCCATTCTTTTCCCTGCTGCATGTTCCAATATGAGGTTAAGCCATCATCCTACTTTAGGGGAAAAGAACTGCCAGGAGGCAGTTCCAAGAGGAGGAAAGAGATTAAAATTTTAAGAGGATTTAAGATTTCCTGACAAAATAGTTTTTGCCTCATGCTTTTCCAAAACATGAGAAGCACAAAATGAAGGTGAGAGGAAAAAAACAGAGCGAAACAAAACCCAGAAACTTGGAGCTGTAAGAATGTGAGGTGTTGGGGTTCTTTTGGTCTAGGTTTATTTGCATGTGGGATTTGAGAAGCATCTTTGAATAGTACAGAGCTGCACGAACAGCACTGCATGTGAGAGTGTAGAAAACATTAAAGAGCTCTAATGAGAGAAGTGGAGCAGGACCTGGGACCAGTCTGGGCTACAGTTCCCAAAACAGTGTGATGTCCCACAGAGGGGGGACATCAAATGGAAAACAACAATTTGCTGAGAGGGAGAAAAATACCCTAAGGTGGCAACACCTACTAATCCCTTATGATAAGCCATAATAATATGCTGTAGGTGTCACAGCATTGGAGTAATATAATATTTTGGTGCAAGTATTGTGAAAGATCTACATGTATTTTCTGGTACCTGAATGAAAAAAAAAGTTCTGCCAAATTAGTAGTTAAGAAAATATTAATGGTTGAAGTTATACTCAGAAAGATATCTTCTATTACTTTTTGCTGTATCATATAGTAGCTCCTGAAAAAAATAGCTTTACTGATTCAAGGGTTTTGGAGATGTTTGTTACTGTTTTCCACATGTACCATGTGTTACTTGTACTTTCAGCAGCAAGCAAGCTAATTTGCAGATATAGAGACTGAAAGTTATAGTTAGAAGTACAGGACTCCAGTGGCTTTAATACTGTCTGCAGTTGAATAGAAATAAATCCAGAGCAATTAAATTTAAAGGCAGTAGTTTCTTCAGAACTTATTTTAATTGCAATACCTTTTCTCTTCAATGGGTTTCCTTTTTTTTTTTTTTTGCTACTTATTTATCAAGAGTCATGTAACCTGAGACCATTTAAAAGGAAATGAAGAATTAAATGTTATATATTTGTGACTCTTACTTGAATATCTGGTGCCTGAAAGTCAGCCTGTTGTGGTAGCAGGTTTTTTGTTGGTGCTTTTGGGGTTTTTAGGTTCCTTGGGTTTTTTTAAAATAATTTGCCATGAAAGTATACCAGGATAATCTCTTACATGGGGGAGATTTATCCAAAACAAATAGAATCTATATTACACTAATATATATATTCTCAATTTGATTTATAAGATCCATTATAAGATACTCCAAAATACAGCACACTAAAGAATCATGAAAAAGGCTTTTCTTTCAAGGAAGTGCCAATGCACCTTGAAAATGAGAAATTAAAGCATTAAAGAATCATAATTTTTACTTTTTATCATGGTTTTTAACATTTTCATGCATTTGTGATCTGAATGGGGAGCAGGTGGTGAAAGCGTAGTTATACTTACTGTGCACGTTCAATAGACCCTGTGCACTGTGGAGCGTATTTGTTATGGTGCCGTTTTACTTACTTTCCATTGAAGTACCTTGACAGAAAGTCCCATGGAAAGATATGGGACTTCTGAGACAAGAATCTGTTGCAGAGCAGTGGCATTCTTTCTAAAACTGTGTTTATCAAAACCCATGAGGTAGATGTTAAGCATCTAGGATGCAGTGTGCATAAAGAAGTGAGAAGAGGGAAATGTGTATTGCTTTTTAGAAGGGCCAGACTTGTTACCCAGAAAACAGTCAGAGCATTTGTGCCATGAAGAGGATGAGGTGAATGAAGGAGAAAGGATGCTGTCCTTACAACTTCTTTAAGGTGTTTCAGTTCCATTTTCTGTGCTCTCTTTGAGAACCAGGGACAGTTTCATGCCCATGAGTACAGATATTTGCCTTTAATAGAAGGAAGGAAGGAAAAAAAGTACCACATCTGTAGGTGTGTCTAATAGATGGCTCTTAATGGTTGTGAATGAAGATCTTGTGAAATGATTACATGCTCATTCCAGAAAATCTCAGTTGCATTCTCAGGAATAGGAGTGCTGGTCCAGCAGCAGGCATAATTTAACTCAGTTCTGGGCAGTGGAGAGTATTTGCTGCAGAGGTCTGCACAAAACTCTGACTGCATTCATCACCCAATGTAAAGGATTCTGCAGTAAATCTCTCTTGTGCTGGATGGGGTGAGGAGCTGCCATACTTTTTTGATCACATGAGGAGCACATACTTGAGACTTTGATGCTATATTCACATTGGTGGTATTTGTGCTCTTGATGGTGATTCTTCATTACTCCAATTCCTTCCTAATTATTTTTGGGGCACTGCCATCCACAGATCTTACTCAGTGCAGTAGCCTTTTATTTGCTCTTCCAGACCACCACAGCTGTGTTATCACTGTATTATCATCAATTAATTTGTCTGTTACTTGTGCTTTTGTGCTTTTTAAGCTTTTCACCCAGCTACAAATAACACATTATTAAAAAATGGAAGCTCATTGGGTTGTTACTGAACCATATGCCTCGAGGAAAAAAAAAAGTGCTGTTAATACTTTTGACAGTGTTGTAGAAGTTGGCAACATGCTCGTATTCTGTGTGTTCTTGACAGAAAGGCAGGCTGACTTTGACATTTATATTTTGACACTATAAATTATTTGGCTGACAGGCATATTAAAAACAAAACAAGAAAAAACCTCAAACAACAACCAAAAAACCCCCAAACTCTATTCTTTCCACTGCTAGTATCTAAACAAAGAAATGAGAATCACGTTTAAATATACTGGTGTCACGAGATTTCTGTTATGGTCAAGCACAGGTATAAAACACCATTGTCCCAGATTCCTCTCTTCCCATTCTAGTCTTCAAGTTTATGTTTCCGTGTGGGTTTGTCTCTTAACTTTTTGGGTTTATATGACCTTTGTTTTCCCATGTTAACTTCCTTTCGGTTTTTTGCATCATCTGCCTTAAAAATTAGTCTCTCTTAAAAAAAATACACATTTGTTGGATTGGTGAATTAGGTTTTATTGCACTTTGCTGCTCTCAATACAGCATAATGATGCAAACAATTTAAGGAGAGAGTGTTTTAATAATAATTAGTTCAGCTGCAAGAGTAGCAGTAACGGTATTTTCTGTATATGTTTAGGGTCATTGTAGAAATCTTTTGCAATAGTAGCAGGGGCCTTTGGTGTTACCTTTAATCTGCTGACTGACAGAGCACTTGTCTTCTGCTGATGGTGACCAGTTACCAAAGGCTGAGTGCAGATATGCTTCAGCATGGCTAGAAGTTGTCTTCTCTCTTTGATAACTCAGTTGAAGGGGGTGAAAAAAGACCCTTAATTGTCTTAGTCTGTGCCCTCCTAAATAATTATGTACTTTGAGTAATTTATTTTTTCACATGTCAAAATGCCAAAAAAAAAGGAAAAATGGAAAGCTAAAGGACCTTGGAGGTGCTGCTTAAGCCATCAACAGCAGTCCTGTGCTCTTTGCTTAATTTTAGTAGTTTGGTTCAATACATTTTCCTTTAAATTACTTTTCTGTTCGATAAATCTCTTCCATGCTCAGAAAATAGTCTGCTTTTAGTTGATATTTGCAATTTAAATGTATGATTTGGTAACTCTTATGTTAGGGAACTTTTTGTGTTTGTCAGGTAAACAGAATCATTGACTATATGTGATGCTTTCTTAAATAGGCATCAGGAGGAAAGAGTGTCAAATGCAGAAGAGAAAGTAATATGAAAAAGTCACTTTATGAGTTATGGATAAAGGTTATTTCTAGAAATGCAATGTCAGTGATTTATTTTTGAATCAGTTGATCCCACTTGGTTAATCTTCCTTCAGACACTTCAGTTATTAATGTAATGCAAATAATAAATCATTCAGGTTCTCTTTACACTTGTCAGACACATTTCTATACTGTCTGTTTTGGCAGCAGCAGTGATGAAATACACTTATTGACTGCAGTCACCGCAACCTAAATAGATATCTGTCTTTCTCTAACACCACGTAATAGGAATTTGTGGATTTTATCCCTGAAATAAATCTACTTGAAAAATTTTTCTACCATAGGCTTTAATGTTCATTTTTTTTCTGGAATGGTTTTGTTAACTTTTGGTATACTTGGAGAAGGCAGGAAGGTGGTTTCCCACACACAACATTCCCCTGAATATATTTTGCTGTATTTTCTACTTGTTTCTTTAAATTCACATTTGTTCTCTTTCTGTCAGTTAAAAAAATTAATTTCCTCTTTTTATAAATGCATATAAAAGGAGCCTGAAATAATGTGGGCATTTTTCCCTTCAACCCAATACATGCTCCATCTCATTTTTTTTGCATCATTTATCTTCTTTCCAAGCTATTCAGAGGACTTATTCACTTAGTTGTAGTTGTTCTTTGAATGGTACAAGTTGCTAAATTAAATTTTAGTGGGGAAGTTCTCAGTATTGTGGTCTCTATTCTGCTACCTGTGTCTTTATCCTGTGTGAAATAGAAATAATAATTGTGTAAAACAAGTAATTCTGTTAGGAAAATGTATTGTTTGGTAAAAAAGTGGATGGATGTCTTTTTCCTAGACTGTGGAGTTATTTACTTTCTTTTTCCCTTCCTCTTCTTTGTTTTTAACCCTGATTGTGTCAGGGTTTGTCCATTGTACAGACAAACTTTGCGGATCCAGTTCAACAGGGGATAAAAGGTGCTCCAAGGTGTTCTAGCCTATTATTTGGGTATTAGGATGCGCTTTGCGGAGATGTGATGGTGGGGAGCAGGGGGATGCCCAAAGAAGGCTGTGAGAGTGTGGCAAGTCTGCACTAGAGCAGGTTCCTGGAGCCCAGACTTGAGCAGGTTTGCTGGCAGGACTTGTGACCCTGTGGGAGACCCACACCAGGGCTGTCTGTTCCTGAAGGACTGCACCCCATGGAAAGGACCCACACAGGGGCAGTTTGTGAAGAACTGCAGCCTGTGGGAAGGACTCACATGGGAGAAGTTCATGGAGGACTGTCTTCTGTGGGAGTGACCTCATACTGGAGCAGGGGAAGTGTGAGGCATCCTCCCTATGAGGAGGGAATGACAGAGTGGGATGAACTGACTGCAATCCCAATTCACTGTCCCACTGCACTGCTCACGGGAAGGAGATGGAGAAATCAGGAATGAAATTAACCCTGCGAAGAAGAGAGAGGTGGGAGGGAAGGTGCTTTCAGGATTGGGTTTTATTTCTCGTTGTCCTTCTCTGATTTGGTTGGTAATAACTAAACTAATTTCCCCGAGTCAAGTCTGTTTTGCCTGTGACAATAACTGATGAGTGACCTCTCCCTGACGGTACCTTGACCTTTGAGAAGCTTTGGGCACCTGGTGTCCAGACATGGTCAACTGCAACATCTTTCTGCCCAGTCTTTACCCAAGCAGTCTCTGAAGGTTTCTCTAAGAGTGTCTCCCACTCTCTACTCCATTCTTGCTCTGCAGATTGCATTTTGGGTGAGCTGTAGTGTGTTTTGGAAGCACTGGGCTTATGGTACACACAAGTGTGCAGGTACTTGGTAGGACAGAAGTTAATGGCTAAACTTACTTGATCAATATTCTGTTAAGAAACTTCTGATTTAACATATAGCTGCAGAATTTGTAGGCGTTTGTGAGAAGAAATACTGGTTTTGACAGTAATATCCAAGCATTACAGTGCAGGTAAAATAAGCACTGACTAGAGCTAACAATGACAAGATTTCTATGTTTTTAAGTTGTTGTTTCACTTGAGCTATAGGTTTCTTTCCTAATGTCATGTAGTCTATTATAATGATCTGGCACACATTCATGAAGAGATTTATTTTACTCAGAGGAAGCTGTGCATAAAGTGATGCTGTAGAATTTTAAAAACATCCTTGGCATCTCTTCCCCATTAAGATTCTACAAGACACTCTGTGAATTTTTGTTTAACTAAGTAGCTTTTATAATTTGATGCGGCGTGGTTTCTTTTAGTCTTTGACTTAGCCGATACACTTCATTTTCCAAAAATAAACAGCATGCAAAGACCTAAAAAACTAAAGAATTCATGAATGCAGGAAGGGAACATTATGTCTGCAGAAGCAAGTACTTGGAACGGAAAGAAAAGTCAAGTTGTGGCTTCCTGGGCAATTTTAACTACTTTACCCTATCTCTTCTCCTTTCATGTGTAATTATTTCATAGTTATTTTTTTTCCAACTGATTGTAAACTTTTTTTACATCCATCACGTGGGATGTTTGTCGTGCAAAATGTTGCTTTTTCTTCTCTATATCCTACAGCATTTTTGTATGCTAATTAAATTATATTCCATGCAAAATGATCTATTTATCTGTGGGGTTTTGAGGTGAATGACAGTGAAGCATCTTTGTGCTTCACAAAATTCACTAATTTATTTTAATAGTACTCCTTGATGTATTACCTGCATTATACATTTGGTAGCTGAGACACAAAGGAGGAAAACCAGCATCAGAATTTTTAGCATATTTAACATCAAACAGACATACTGTCAGATTCAAGTCTGTTGACAGGAATATTCTGCAGTGAGGTCTTTAGCTCATTATTAAACAGAACTCTAAGCTGGCTGTCACATACTATAGATGATTATGGCTCATAGGAAATACCTCATAATTTCAGTATTTCTTTTCTAGAAAGGAATATGCCTATCTTGGTGAGATAAGACAAATAAGATTATTCACAAACCCTGCAGCACTGTAATGGTTTTGCATAGGCTCCTCTTTGCTGTTGTGTGTCACTTGCATACCTTGATGATTTTAAATTAACTAATATTCATAGGCTGCCTCAGTTTTTATGTAGCCCCACACAGGCTTAGTGTTTATAATTGTTTTTCTCAGATTCCCATGCCAGGGCCATACTTCAGAATCAAGGAAAAGGTGAGTTATTGTTAGTAGCGTTTGTGCTCAGTGCTGTGTATATGCTATATACCAGAAAAATCATAGCTTTTAGATTTGTTCTGGATGTTCCTACGGCACGTACAGTCTTGTAAGTCTGTCAGTACTTAGTTAACATGTTCTGGAAATGTGAAGTTAATCATGCAGATGGGCATTTAGGAAGTCAGTGTTTTCTCATCTCTATGGGTTGCTGATGATTTTCTTTAGGACTAATTAGTAGGGTTATTAATCCAAACAATTAAATTCTCTTCTAACACTACAGATGTCTAATTAGTGAATCTATTAATTAATCACTGGGTTGTCCAGATGTCTACTGAGATACTGTCCCTTGAGCAGCAATATTAGCTGTTGAATTTTTGTAATCCAAGAACTAGAAATTTTCATTTGTGTGGTTGTATATGAAGCAAGATCCTGATTTATTAAAGTTGTATCTTTTCCTCTGAGTAAAAAGCTATTTTTATTGGTTATTTTTCACCTGGCATACTTGTGGCTAGATAATGTGTCATTAAAATCTAAGGGAATGGTATTCAAATGCTTCCTTTACAGCGACCCAGAAGAAGCTCTTGCAGAAGTGAATATTACCATACAAACGTGCAAATAGCTTAATTGCTCTCAATTTCAAAAACTTCTTGCCTTGTTCCAGTAAATCATGATCTTACCACAGTGTTCTTATCTGTGGCATGCTGCCTTGCAGTGTAGCTTGAAAATGCACTGTCATTTGGGTCGAGTTTGGCAAAGTCAGCCTGTCTGATTCAATCTGACAGATACCTTTTATCAGACAGGAATGAGAAGTGTTTTGACCACATGCTATGTGCACAGGTTTCAGCAATAAAAGAAAAAAGCTTCTCTGCATACTGCAATATGTAGGATATACTCTGTGTGTTGTGCTGGTCTGCTTGGTTTGTAACTTCTTTTGGAAAAGTGGATTTTTCAAAGGTAACTGTTAAAACTTGATGTTTGGCATCTTTTCTTTCACGACTAACGCACTTGTCAGTTTATTCAGTAATGAAATCGTAGTCATCTGAAAGTACAGAAACTGGTGTTCATGCTTCCCTTTCTGTTCTGTAGAAGCCAAGGTATAAGTGACCTCGTCAGTTCTAATTACCGTACAACAGGCTGGGATGTAATTGCTAAGTTACCATGGCTGCATTTTTGCTAGCACATTGTCTTCCTCAGTGACAAGGACCTATTTTATTTCTTTTCTCCCTCCTTCCCCTTAAAATTTCCTCCCTTTTAATTTATCAGGTACAAAAGAAGGTGAAGAGGAGGAATTTAAGCCTCAAGAAAATTGTGTTAATTTTAATTAGATCCTAGAATGCAAACCACACCTCCTCTATTCCCGTGTTGCTGTGCACAACACTCCAAAAACTTGCCGGCCCTCAGCTGCCAATGCTGCTGTATTATTGGAACATATGCAGAGTTGGCTGCTTTTCCCAGTGCCATGCATCCATGCTGAGGAAGGTGCTATACTGTGAAAGGACAGTGTCAGAGGAGCTGAGGGCATATGTTCTCAATTGGAGTTTGTCCGTACTGACATTTTGCTGGGGGCTTGTGCTGTTTAGGAAGGTGGTTTTACTGAGGTGACAGGCTGGATTTTGCCAGCTGGCATCAAACTTATGCAAACTACTGGCAACAAGAAACAAGTGCTTTGAATTAAACATTATAGGAGTTCAGACCTGAGCAAAACTGACTATATGGGAAACACGTTGTTCAGGTTCCTTCAGCTTCTGTCCTTTTAATTTACTGTTAACACAGGTATTTTAGGGAGCTTTGAGATTACATTGGCTTGGTTTCCAGCTGAGTTCTGGGAACTGAAGACTGAGCCAAGGTATAATTCTGTTTCTAGCTATAGACTGAGCTAAAGATAACTGTTAAGTGTTCATTGTCTGGACTATGTTGTGCAGAAACCTACAGTTGCACTATATTAATAGCTGTCTGCATGTGACTAACCAAGCAAACAGGACTATCTGGAAAATAGAAAGAATGCTGGACAACCAAGGAAATAAATCTTGAATCTATTAAAGGAAGAAAATAGAAAACCTGTCTCTATAAAACCCTTTTGAATTAGGAAGACCCTTAGTCTTCTCCAAGGGCAAAAGCTTTATTTAGCTCATCTTTAAGAATTCTCAATGTTCCTGTTCCTCTAAATTCTTGTGCTGGGATTTAAAAGACAAATCAGACCAATTGTTAAATGAAAAGCTTTCAGTGGCACTTGAACAGGTAGTATTTTGGTGTTTAGTATTTTTCTTTCTTCTAAATTACATAGTATGTTTCTATTCTTATAACTGAAAAGAAGTACTTTAAAAACACCAACAAATAACTTCTTCCCCTTCCACCCTACCACCCTCCCCCTAAAAAAAGCCCCAAGGAAAACCTTAACTTGTCTAAGTATTTACTAGAAAAGAGAAACCAGCAACACTATAGTTTGTTTTAGGAGTGGAGAGCTTTGTGTAGTTGCATCTTAAATATTTTCTTTGACTTAAAAGTCTTTAGAATCTGGCTGATGGAAATTGGAAAAACATTTGTCTTTCTCACATATGCCCATTCTCCTCCTTGATTTCCTCTTCTCCCCCTAAATCCTCCCCCCCACCTTCTAACCTCAATTCGTTACCCAGTTTTAAAATGCTACTGAATATCACTTGCTATTATGTTAGCCCTTGTATATACTGTAGAATTAAGGCAACAGTGCTAAGATGTGTATGAGTAGTAAAGTGAAATAAGCAAAACTCACTATTCACCTACATTTGTCTTGACTTTCCACTGTGTCAGAAAGTTTTCACTCTGTGGCTCACAAGTTATTGATGGTCTGAGAAGTATATGGCAGGTATTTGATCCTTAGAGAGCTAATTAATTGTACGTGTCCTCTTCATTTTCATTTTTAAAATTGCATTAAAAGGAAGACAAAACCATGTTGCTAATATTGCTCTTGTACGTAAGCAACTTATATAAGTTGTCATTGAAAAGATGTTATACAACTTGTGCAAGGAAAAGGAAAGTTGTCAGTTCCTGTCAAAGGAAAGATCTTTGCGTGTTAAGGCATAGCCTGTAGTATAAAAGCATTTGAGAAATTCTACTATCTCACCTAAACCACAATGTGTTCGTGGGTTCAAATCCACGGACCAGTGCAGTCCAAGATGTGCATCTAGAAATTTTCAGAGGCAAAATTAAGATCTGCTGATCTACAAGACTCTTTGTATCATGTGATTGTATTTTGTTCTTTTGAAATTGTTTTCTGGCAGTGGAAGCAAAGGTCTGTTTTTTAGTCTTGGCTCTGCTAATGTCTTGATTTTTACCCTTTTTATGTCCTAACCAAAGCTGTATTTATAATATTTACTTTGATCTCTTTTGTCTTTTTTTTTTTAAAAAAGCACAGCATAACTATCACTGCAATATTACTCTGCACCTTACACTAGTACTAATAAGATTACTTTAAGACAAAACCTTTTCCCTGTCTTGTTTAAATCTTTTCTGTATTATAGATTTCCATGTTAAATGCTGAAGAAACAGTTTTGTTATCACCGCAGCTTAGTGAGAAACTTCCTTTTAGAATGGACAAAGTAGATAATTTGTTGCATTGAGCTCCATTTTGGGGTGGGGCGAGAGCTCCCTGAAGGGCATAGATTAAAAGTGTATCTCAAAGGTGAGACTATTTCAAGAAATAGTAGTCTTTATCTCTCTGACAAATTTTTGTATGTGCTTGAATTTTTTGCTTCCTTTACTCTTTCATTCCTTTCACATTAGCTGTTTGTAGTGTTTCGGTACTTTTGCTCCATCAGGACATCTCCAGTAGAGTAGATTCTTGCTACACGAGTAACAGGCTGGGCAGTGGGGATGTGCCAGCCAAATTTTCAAGCAGGCATAAATAAATAAATTCCAAAGTAGGTCTCACAGAAATGGATATGTGTCTTTGGTCCCATTTCTTCAAAGAGTAGGACAGCATGGAGGCAACGCTATGTTTGGCAAAGACAGGTTTTTAAAGACAGTTCAGTTTGAACCTTCTGGTTTTTGATGTACGTGCTAAGGATCTTTGAAATATGAATCTGTTTTTGTTCTTCCAGCCTACTTAAACACAGCTGCTAGAATGTCAAGTCTGTTCTGAATGAAAGTGGAAGGACCCCTTAGTCTCCTATTCAGGCAGACTTTCTCAGTATACAGTGCATGATACTTCAGCACTTTAAATAAACGTGCTGTGTCAGGCATACTTGATCAAAGGTAGCCTTCTTCTTCTGATTAGGGCAGGTATGCTTAGTGTCTGCTTTTTCAGAAGTGCTGAGCATCTACAAAGCTCTGAGTCCCTTGGATTTGCAAAGACTCAGCATCTTTGGAAGTCACACCACTAGCAATGACAAAATTGGAGTATCCAATTAGGTGATCTCATTGTAAGTCCAGTTAAATTATAGATGTTAGCATACTTACAGACTCAGGTAATCACATGAATGCATACTTCCATTGAAATCAATAAATGTTAAATTACTCAGTGCTTTTAAAAATCCAATTAGGCACTGAGACAGCTGAATAACTGGAGAAATTTGATGTATGGGGACATGAATTTATATGTATGGCGTGCATTATGCTAGGAGACTGTGAAGGAAAGCTGAGGAATGAAATGCCCAGTCAATGGGGCATTCAGTGGCTAACTTTCATAAGCTGCTTTAAAGCCTAGGATCGCTGCCTCTGCTTTCAGAAGTTTATGGCCCATATGTGGGAAGAGAATAACTTGGCATACAGCAACCCTGAAGCCCAGCAGAATGTTTATAATATTCAACACTCTATTGCCCTTGGCAGAGAAATCTAAATATTGACCCACTGCCATACTTTGTAACCACTTTTAGGCCAAATTCTCTTCTCAGATAGGTTCATGCAATGCCGTTAAGTTCGGTGGATGGAATCTAATAAACATAAAAAGGAGCAATATCTGGAAAAGCAGGAAATCTTTAGAAGGTTTATTTTTTCCATTATCAGCATATTTCACTCTATTTTCTACTCATCTTTGTGAAATATCAAAACATAAAATATTCTATTTCTTGTTTGTAAGAAAGAGTTACAGTCTCTTTGGAAGGAAGGGATGATTATGGATGGTAATCAGAAAGCCTGAGTGTGAGAAGTCCTGTTGTCATGTTAGTGAGGAGATGCTTAGCCAACGTGAGTCATACGAGACAATGCAAAGAAAGGCAATTGCATTTATCTGGCAGATGTTCAAAACCTTATTTCAAGGGCATGCCTAGAAGCCTTCAGTGAATATGGATGTATTAACATAGCTACTCTTTTACTGTGAAAGGTGTGAGATGCATTGCTTTAGATGTTTGAATACAGAAACTCCTAAAATGAAGGATTGAGTTACAATTTTTTATGGTCTGAATGTATTTATTGTCTCATTTTGTACTAACAGCAAAGCTATAAATTTCTACCTAAAAAGCATGTGGTAAAATGCAGCTAAATTAGTGTATGTTGCTGCAAGGCTATTCCTTTTTCTTAGGGCAAGAAGAAAAGTAAGGAGGGATAAGTGAGGGCTTTGGTGGTATTCTCTTGATGGGGAGGGATGTGGTTTTTAGGGCATTTAGCAGAGTTAGTAGAGCTTTCAGCCTTCACATTATTTTAGTTTTCTTTTTGAAGATAAGGGTCTGGGTTAAGAAACGTTTTATGTGCTTAGTGATGCTAACGTTTAATAGCACTGCAAACTGACCCTTGAGAATGGATCGTTCTGTATGACTCCTCCCTGTTGTCGGGCTTTTTCTTGATGTGGCAGGTATTTAGAGGTATGGAAATTTGCCATTGCTTGACTTGAGACAATTTTGCACCTCAAAGGAATGACTTATGGCAGTAGAGAAATAATATTTTTGATGGGCCTGAGCACTACCTTTATACATGTGTGTTAAACTTTCTGTTATAATTGGATTTTTATTTTTTGTGTTTTTAAATTTTTGGACTAAACTATTGCACAGTTTCTGGAAATAAGATGAGGAGAAAAATGTTTTACATTCAAAGTAATTCCAGCAGCTACTAATAATTATTAGCTTTATCTACTGAGATCAATAATTGTAGCAGTGTCTTGAAATTTAGGAGCAGGTGGCCTTTTTGTCAGGGGTATCTCTTTCATAATTTACTAAATTACAGACTTTTAAAGGCTGCTTGCATGGGCTGAATAGAGACAAAAGGGAGATTTTGAAAAAAGCTAATCTTCTCCATAGTTAATGGGAGATGAGTTTTTCCTGGGCTGATTCAAAGGATCAAAGTTAGGTTCCTGCTGAGTTGCTCTCTTCCTTCATTACTTCTGGAGGAAGTCAAGGGAGAGAACTCACTTGACTGAAGTTAGTACTGTAAATTCTTGCTTCGGGGTTCCCTGAATTCTCTGAATTCGTGTGTGAGCATTTTTCTGCATGTTATAGTTCTGCTAGTGCTGACCAGTCTGTGCACATATCACCCCCTGCCCTGAGATACTTTACATGCTTTAGCCTGGAGCTGTGTCATTAAAGCTGGATTCATTTTGCTGCAATAGCTGCTCCTGGCTGAAGAACTAGCATTGAAACTGAAGTCATAGCCCCTGTTTTGCTGTGCTCTTGGTGAGCCTCGTGCTGGCCCTGAGGCAGTGCTGTGTAAGAAGCTGTCAGACAGGAGTGTGCAAAGCAAGAGGGAAAGAGCAGGGCTGAAGCATTTTGGTGGCAGTGGAACGGCACTGGGAGGAAAAGAAATAGTAATCCTGAGAGTTCATATCTTTTTGTGATACCGGGGAGGACAGGGATTGGAGAAAAAAATCAAAGCCCAGCAAGCTTAAACCCCAATAACTCAAAGCAAAAAGCCTCCCTTGGTAATTCAACATATCATTAAACCCCCTGCTCTTATGCATTCTCTCTTACTTTTTCCTATGTTGTTGCCCACTGCTTTTTAACTTCAGATTTCCATAATAAACCCATTTATACTGAAATGTATGGGAGAATGACGCTTTTGTGTGTTGAATGTCCTTTGACATAATTTATCTAGAACTTGACAGGGATTCCATCCTTGATGATTAAAAAGGCATTAATGAGATGGGTACTTGTCAAGACTGGATTATGGCCATCTTCATGTTAGTGAAAGGGCAATGGAATGACTACTGAAAACAAATGTGAAGCACACATTTTTGCAATGAATTATTGATTGTTCTTGATAGAGGAAATAAGAAATTGGAATGTCTGGGAAATAAAATATAAACACTCCTTGATATTTTAATCAGGCATATTTTGACATTGTTAATGTAAGATAAAAAGCTGTACATGATACAAAATAATTTCTTTTTGAAGAAGCATAATTCAGTTTAGAAAGGAAAAAATGGCTATATGTGGGTTTTATATTTATTAAGCCATAATGCATTATGGCTTATGTAACATGCAAATAGATTTCTTCAACATGTCCATAAGAATTTGTGATTACCATCAGATAAAGTGATGATCATTGATCTGGATACCAAGCATATGGTTAGTATTACGTCTATAACAATTCTCAGAGCTTAAAAATTTAAGCCTACACTAATGCTGATTTAATTTCTTAGCTATTTAGCTATTTTTGACAAATTGAAATAGGCGGCTACTTGGGGAACCAGACTAAAATCTGATCTGTAAAGGCTTATTATCTTTACATAATGCTTTATAGACACTGCTTTGCTGTGACAGTCTCTTCACAGATTTTTTATCTTGTAAAGTCAAAACAATTAATGGGAAAATAATAATTTAAGGATGCTTCATCTTGCTTGTCTTCAGTTTGTTAATGAGCTTCTGTCTCTATCTCTGGAAGCTTTTAATATGCATGTGTGAGGAAAGATGGAGTGCAGTGTTGCTGCTGCTTTAGTTAGGTTTCAAGAAAATTCTAACCATGAACAGTTATTTCTACACACAAGCACACATATCTAATCTCAGAAGTATGCAATGTGAGATGCAGTAAACATTTCCTGCTCGCCATAATTTGTATCTCTTCCAGCAGGAGACAAAGTGTTAGGGTTTGGCATTTGCAGAATTTTGCCTAAGTATGTGGAGATACTTTTAGGGTATGTTGATTTCTAAAATTGTAGGAAAAAAAAGTCTTTCTTTTGCTGTTCATGTCATGCAGTTGGAGAAAAATGCAGAAACCAGTTTTAATCACTTTTAATTCTGCAAGACATACTTTACTTTTTCTTGTTTGCATAAAACAGGCAGTCTTTATCCATTTTTTGTTCATTACTCTACCAATCTGTTTTCCTGTTTGAGACCTTGTAAAAAAATGGTAGCTTTAATTCTGAGACATGATGAATGAGTGTTTCTGGGTTTTTTAACACCCGATGTGAGAATTTTAAAAAGCCTTTATTTTCACATTCCTTTTTCAAACATTATTATAATAAACTGCAACAAAGTAGTAGTTCAGGAAGATCCAGCCCTGACATTAGTATTGTCTGGTCTTGTGGAATGATAAGCAGTCCTCTATCCTGAGTTAACAACATACTTATGTTGGCACATTGGTTTTTGTGTTGCAGCCACAGGGATTACAGGATTACTCTGTCCACTAGGTTTGTAAACTATTCTTGTCTGGCTGCAAGGCAAGTATTTTGCAAGGAGTACCTAAATTTTAGCTCTTCTTTTTAACCTTTTTGTTTATTAAAGGCAGTGACTTGGATAACTGCTCCCCGTCTTCTCTATTTGTTCTACCTGAATAGATTTTTGCATAGCAGGTAATTTCTCTTTTAAATATCTAAGCATAGATGTCTTCTAAGATACTTGTGGGTGTTATGTGCCAAAATACTCTAACTAGCTTACTAGAAAGTGTGATCGTCATGTGTACAAACATTATAAAGCACATGATTGCTTCTTGTGACTTCAGCTTCCCCCATTTGGCAATAATATGGGATAATCTGCTTCCATTTAAGCAGTGCAAAGGGAACTGAGTTGTTTCCTGCACCCTGGCCAAGCAGTAACATTTGAAGTGACTCTGTGTGTGGTGGTGGGGTGAGTAAAGACAGCTTTACCAGGAGAAGAGTTTGGTCTGCTGGCTTTTTCAGCTAAATTAGTGCTCAAAATAAAGGGAAGCAACCTGCTCAAGCTAGAAAGTAATTGTTGGCAGGACAGCAAACAGTCTCCTGTCTGGTTGGATCCTGCCAGAATGTGAACAGCTACATTTTAGATATAATGTGTAGAGTAAAATCCATTCAGTTTTGTAATACACATTAGCTTTTTCATTGCAAAATGGTAACGTGCAGAGTCTTGGTTATTCTTTTTTTCCAATTGTTTCTGTTAGTATAAGGTTCCTGTGTTTAGAGAGAAAGACACTTCTTTCTGGTTTTAGATGCTTGTCTGCTTAATCTTTACATGAAGGATTTTTAAAATAATGAGTATTTGGCGATTAAAATTCTTCTCTTACTGAAATCAGTCAGCAAAAATCATGAGCTTGGCTGGGAAGAGTATCAGGCCACTAATGGATAGGAAAAAGCTGGTTCCACTTGTGCACAAGCCCACAGCATTTTCTCATACAACAACTGCTGGGAGGTTGTGTGTGGTCAGCACCACACTGGTAGCCTTAGGCTGACTGGAACTGCTTCAAACAGACCTAAATATCACCAGATACAGAGGAATCTGTTGCATGTTCCCATTGTTCCTGCTCATAAGAAGCAATTCATGTGTAGGCATAGGCAGGAGTAAAAAGTCTGGTCATCTTTAGGTTAGGTTGCAATGATAGTATTAGCAGGTCTGCCACTAACTCTAGAATTCAAAATAATGGTATGTTACACCCAAACCTGTTACACCTCTGATTTAGTCCTTGCTGAGAGTTAAGCCAATATAACAAGTTGTAAGGCCTCATGTCAGCATTTTGCAGCTTAATAATCACAAAATATTAGACTCCCAAGAACTGTTCTTAATACAAGTCCAAGCGAAAATTGTTTCCTGTAGAATCTCTCTTGAAATATTAACTGTGATTATTCCACTATTATAAGTAGTTAGATCCTATTTAGTTGAAGAATATTGTGGGCATGTAAGTAACTACTGAGTGGAGAGAACTGTGAGAGAAAATAGGCTTTTTCCTCATATGGTAGGTTTAAAAGAAAAATTATGCGAAATGAGAGGTTTATGTTATCATTTATTGATGATATTTTTATGCCTCCATAACATCTTAAATTTGAAAATATCAGTGCCTCAGGAAGCTAACTCATTTCTCTGTAGGTGCTAAAATTTCCATAAATGTGTAGTATGAAATCTGATAGATTTGTTTTTACTGAATTGAGATGTAACTGAGATTGTATTAACTTGTTATAATCCCTCTGCTAAATTGGGTTCTGCATATTTTCTCACTATTATGTTTGACTATGCATTGTACATATTTTAAATATGTAACTCTGCGATTGACTGGGAATAGTTGTGAAGGGGTTGTTATGGTCTCTCTTGCGTGAGTAACACATCTTTAGAAAACAGAATTAGGTCATTGGCACACACATTTAACAGTGATTTAGCTCAAACAGAAGAACTGGAACTGAGGAAAGAGCAGTTTTCTGTGTCCTGAGGTTCTCCTGACTTTTCGTCTTAAGGCTACATGTTATGGCTACCACCCATCCTCTGGAGGACAATTAGATCCTTTTGGTTGGTGTTTAACTTTTTCTCCTGGGAAGTGATGCACCAATCAGCTCTGGGGTATTGCTATGGCTGTACACTAAATCAGTAATACAAGAAGTAAGAAGTTCAGGAGTCCGACTGTTATATGTTACTATTGAACTTCTACTTCCTCTGGTACACCTAACTCAATAACATATAAAGGTCAGCTATACATCCAAAACTGCTGAGGAGTTTTAAGAGTTTCTATGAGAACCAGCCTTACATCTTTGAAGAGTTTTAGTGGTGTGAAATTATTTACCAAAGTGCATTAACTGATGGAGGATGTTGGCTGGCTGGAGTGGCGCTTGTCCACATGAGTGCCTCAGTTAAGCTGTGATTTGCTTAGTCTGTGTGTGGTTGTCCCCGCACTCTGCAGGAAGCGCTGCATCGGGCACGGTGTGGAAAGCCACGCGCACAGATCTTGATGTTCCTCCTCCTCACCTCCTACTCTGGCTTGAGTGTGAAATGGCTGTATAGAGTATTACGTTTAAGTCTCGTTTCTTTTGGCTGCAAGAGACCCTGTTCTCGTGCTGGTTCTTTGTTACTCGGGAACAGTTCTATGGTACTTTCAGATTTTAAAGAAGACTTCACGTCACCTCAGGTTATGTTCCCACTGATGGGAGTGTGCCTCACTAGTGAGCTGAAAACACCCTGTCTGTAAGCTGCAATGCAAAACATGAGCAGGTAAACTTTGTCAGACCTCTATTTTTTGCATGGTCAGTTTTTTATTTCAGTCCCTAAATCTCGATGAAGGACTTTTGTAGCCATGAGTTTCCTAAGAGCTGTGGCTATGAAAAAGTTCAGAGCAGTGCCCCACAGTATGAAAGAATGGATAGGAGAATTTGTTTCCAGCAGTTAAAATCTGTTCATGGTTATGCTGGCCAAAACAGAAAAACTTCATTAAATTCAGTATCTGTATTCTGGACTGGCAAATAGAGCAGAATTGTCACTTGCTCCTTGAATATTTTGTTCCATGCTTCATGCCATGTCTCTTACAGAAGAGAAATTTCTATAAATTAAGAAAACCCCAGCAACCTGGACTGTAGTAGTGGATTGCATAAGAATCTCAGCATGCTTTAAAAATAAATATATGAAGTCATGCTATATGTAGCAACTGTTATATGGTTTAATCATAGTTTAATACAACTGAGTTCAGTCTGAGTCCAAGAGATAGTTATCCTATTAAAATCCAGTGTGATTACAGAGCTGTGTTCAGGAAAGATGAGAAAAAAGGCTTGTCAGCTTTTGGCAGTGCTGAGGTGTTGGACTTTGATCAGAAGCTCTGATTCCTGTGGCTTCTATTACACAGGAAAGGAACTTGTCTTGGCACGTCTTCTAAAGGGTTGTGAAAGATCTGCTGCTCTTGCCCATTGGAAGAACTTTCTTGACTATCGGACATCTTGGTTTGATTAAATTGTTTCAGAGAAGTCATGAATTAGAACCTGAGCATTCACAAGGATGGTTTTAATAATGAGTTTCCAGGCACCATGTTTCTGAAGCATGGGAGAATAGCACTTCTGTGCCTAGCAGACATCTGGAAGGAAAAGATTATTGAAGGCTATAAGATGTTGTACTTAACTGGAGATTAAAACATGGTAAAAGAGTGGAAGGTTGAAAGTAATTTGTAAGTACTGGTGTACAAACTAGAAGCTACTGTATATAGTTTATTTTAATAAGCATATTAAACAATACAAATAGTTGAGATTTTATATATTTTCATCGATTTTTTTTTTCTATTTACAGTTGATATGTTGTCATTCCTCTCTTAAAATCAGTATAGTGCTGTAAATGG
This sequence comes from Oreocharis arfaki, assembly GCA_013398015.1. Lineage (NCBI taxonomy): Eukaryota > Metazoa > Chordata > Aves > Passeriformes > Paramythiidae > Oreocharis > Oreocharis arfaki. The sequence continues at coordinate 619,041 of VZRR01014009.1, read as the reverse complement.
TCAGGTTTTTCTGGGTTTACCCTTCAAGAGCCACTGGAAGACTTGAAATAGAAAGACATACAATTCCAAGCAGTGTCAGTAAAAAGAAAGTAAAGAGTGAAAAAATACTGACTGAATACTCCTTATCTCTGTTTTTTCAATAAAGTTGAACACTACAGGCACTTCCCAGAGCTCCGCAGATAAAGAATGGACCTTAATGGAAATGTAGATGCCAAGTTTTTGAAGCCTCTAGAGGCAGGCATGGATTTTCTAGAAATGGCCAAGTGTTGCTGCTTCTGCAGCACTGCTTCAACTTCCCCCATCTTGCCCATGTCAGATGGGAAAGGCTGTGTATGATCCCCGCTTACAGAGCAGCCAGCCCATTTCCATGGCTGCAGGTACACTTGGCCACCTACCAGTTTTCAGAGCTGTGGGGCTCCTATGGCTGATCTCAGCCATACCCCCATTGTCAGCCACTTGAGGCCTCAGAGTGTCTGAAAGTTGATTCTTTGGTGGCCTTCCCGACGTTTTGCACTATGGCAGAGTAATAGCTGTGTCTGATCAGCTCCACGTCATGACCCTATCGTCCAAAGGGATGGAGACCAGCAAGCACAGATTTCAGGTACTGTAAGTTCGTGCTTGTAGCCTTAATGTTCAGTTTATCTCTTTCTTTAAATGTAGCTCTTGTACTGGTTGATGAACAGTGTGGACTAACCTTGTGTCTGTAACCATGTTCCAAAGGGCTGGGATGCCCCAAGGTTATCCCAGGCAGATGAGGAAAACTAGACTTTCTTCTGAGGAAGCCTTTCTAAAACTGGCCTTTCTTATGCACTGCAGGAGGGGCACCGGTGGATTCTCGGTGTTTTTATTTGTATTCTTGCTACAAAACAGGCAAGTGCTAACTGAGTTTAAACTAGACCCTGGGCTCTAAGCCATGCTGCCATCTGTGCTAGCTAGTCAGGATTCAAGACATTCAGACTCAAGTTAACCTTCTGTCTCTGTGGAGGTAGGGAGGTTTCAGCCAAGATTCAGTAAAAATGTTAAACTATTGATGACACAAAAAGACAGGGCTGCTTTTATTTTTCATTAATTTTCTGTATTGAATTTTTTTCTTTTATCTGGAATTGTAGATAAGATAAAAGCAGATTGCAATGTTGTAAAAAAGCTTGAGGTAACTGTTAGTTTCAATGCAAAATAGTAATAAGATAAAAACCTCAGGACCTGTCAGGAATCAGTAACTTTGGGGTTTTTTCTTACCAAGAGAGAATTCTTCAGTTCATCTCTGGGCTTGGTTTTTCACTTTGAATAATATAGCTCTTTTTTTAGCTGAATAGCTAAACCTGTCCTTATGTTGTAATAGTTCTTTAAGCCAAAGATGTTATATGTAATTTTTTTAAATGTTCTCTGGTTTGGGGAAAAAAAGAAAAAAAGGAGGGTAAATGAAAAACATAAGGTTTTTTTCTTTTTTTCCAAAATATGTCATTTTCTATGTTTTGTATACCATAATTTCACGTTTAAACTTTTAACCAAAATCCAGCATGCTTAATGAAATACAGCATACAGATCAGTAGTTTCCAGCTTTCTGTTGTGTGTGAATCCAGTTCCAACAGCACAATATTTTTTCCAGTTGTTCTTTTGGTCTGTTAACCCTGATTTATTTAAGAATCACTGACTTTGCAGAACGATGGCTATGGGAAACCTCAGTGATGAGGAATGAGCCCTTTGTTTGTGGGAATACCAGTTCCCAGTTCTGCCTTGGCTGGTGTCCTGGCTCTGACAGTGTACTTGACAGCATCAGATAACTGAAGTTGTAAAAACGGCACAGTAGGCATATAATTTTGTCTTCCAACTGTTTTCACTCTGATTACTGATATTTAAAGATAGGTTTAAACCCGTAAAACATGAGATTTTAATAACCTTTCAAGATGTCATGTTGGTTTCACAAAATCTGAGTATCCTTGACAGCTGTGCAAGTTATGGCTGTCAAAACTTTAGGTATATCCTTGCTCTTACTTTGATTTTTTTTTTCCTTCTGTAAAACAATACTGATGATGTTTTTCCCCTGAATTTCTCTGCCTTCAGTTTCATTGCACAACTCCTTATATTGCAAGATAAGGCACTCTGATTCTACCTTTTCTGTGCAATTTCCAATTTTTATGTCCTAGCTGTTCTATTTCTTCTTTTGTTTGAACAAAGCAAAAAGAGTTAAAATGGTAGTCTCTTCAGTTAAATGCTTCCAAGTTTTTCCCGTCTTCCTTATTCAGAATGTACAGATCAGGTTGTCTGGTGGACTATGACAGATCATGGTACATTTCCGTGTGTGTATGCTCTCTCCCTTTTTCCCTTCACAATACTCCCAGTGCCGCGTTCTTCATATTTGCCTCTGTACTGTCCCCCGTAGTTCCATGATCTCCTCTTTATTTTAATGTATCTCAAACATTTGGCCTTCTCTGGGCGGATGAACATGCACTCAGGCTGGATGAGTAATGAAGGTGGCTGGGAACTGCTAGACCAGCTGGCTTCTGCCTCTTGCCTGTCAAGCACTTTGAGGCAACGCACTCTTCCATGGTGTGCTTTGTTTGCATATCACAGATGTGATACAGTGGTGATGATTTAGACTGAGCCTGAGTTGGGTAGCTCGGTATGTTGCTGTATTGTCGATGTGTTTGCTGTCTGAATATGCAGTCTCAGTTTAGAAGAGAGCTGTTGGAGGAAGTAGTAATGAAAAAGAGTATCAGATCGTAAGCTTCTTCTGGACATTTCACATGGAAAGCCCTTTTTTCCCCGAGGCACTGGGAATGCTATGTGTCTCAAGCTGGCTGTGCAGTCAGTCACTGGTCAGAAGCACCTGGAGGCACAGCCTGGCAGACCCCGCTGTGCCAAGGCCTGGGGGTGTAGTGGGGTCTGTGATGTGGTGGGCTCTGCCACAGGACCTGCAAAGGCTGCAGGGCTCCAGGTCTGACCGGATCCATCCTGCCAAGCAAAACAACACTTCTCTTCTCTGAAGGTGAGAGACAGAGACCGACAAGGGAGCTGGCGCAGACTGGCTGCCCAAGAGGGTGGGTCTGGCTCTTTCTTCCCCGAGCAGGAGTCACTACTGTGCCTCCCACTCTTCCTCAGCATCACTGTCAGCCATCTCACTCCGCAGAGATCTGGAATGGGGAAGAAGGTAGCAAGGACACAGGACTGTTTCCTGCCCCCAGCAATTTGCTGCTGTAGGCAATCGATAGCTTCAGCTGCATGCCTTTAGAGGATCCTGCATTGGTAAGAGTCTCAACAGAGGCTGGCTCATACTGTGGCAGCAGGTGAGCTGCCAAATGCCAGCATATTAGAAAAATTGGATTTGAAGAGGAATGAAATTTTATTGTATCTTGATTCGGGATGTTGGTACATGGTTCTTTTATGTTTTTGTATCTATATAGATATATAGGGGGGTGTGTGTGTGTATAAAATATTAATCAATCCGAAGGGGAAAGTTGCTGGGACCGTAAGTTCACAGGCCAAAGCAGACTGAGGTATTCTAGCCTGGGTTGGGATAGATGTCATTTTCCAAGTACTGTGTCATTCTGGGTGTGGCCTTTCTTTAGTAAACAGAAGAAAACAGAGATACTTTCTGAGCTTGCTAGCAACTAAGGTCTTTAACATCTGTCTGTTGAGGGGATGTAAAGTTATTTTACAGGGTATTTACAAATCCTTTCTGTTCATCTTCGATGTTTGTATCTTGCCCTGTAATTTTTTGATGAGAGCTGTGTTATGCTGCATCTACACTTGCAATGGATCCCGGAAATCATTAGATGGAATTTTTTGGCTGGGTTGCAATGTACATTTCAGTAAGTGTTCTTTATAGTAAGACTGTGATAAAAGATCTGCTCTTGTAGAATATGCATGGCTTTTCAAATGCTTTGCTCAGATGAATTTTTTTATTCCCAGCAATTCTAATAGCAAGTTATTACTGGAGTTTTTTCATTAAGTTGTTGGAAACAACTGTACTGCAGAAAATGATAAATATGCTGTATTATTCTGAAAATTCTGCACTGTAAAGCATGAACATAATTTTCTTACTTATGAGATACTTTCCATGCTGTGCACAAATCTCTTATTATGTGTCTTGTGTTGTGGTTGTCCTTATTTTCATTTAAATTTATTGCAGTGCTTTGTCTGAAGAAAATATTTTGATTGGTTAGTAAACATGCCACAGGGGGTAGGTAATTTACATGAACAGCAATTCTGTTGAAATTGCTATTCAGCAATTTAAACTACCTGTTTCATCCTTGCTGTAGTTAAAGGAGGGGAAAGATCTCCCCAAAACATGGCCTAGGAGGAGAAAACAGACAAATAAAATGACCCACCAAAAAAACAACTGCCAGTTCCAGAAATATGAAGTAGGTGGCTTATTTCTAATAGGGGAATAACTTTTTGGGAAAACAGTAGTAGCGTGACTTGTTACTCTCTGTGAACACCCCAGAAATATGCTTCCATCACAATAAATTCCTGTAGCCTTCAATGCTGCTCCTGTTCTTCTATAAAACTAGATGGGACTGAAGTTCTTAACGAGTAGCTTGAGACAACTAAAGCTGATTTCTCAACTACTCCAATTCGCACTAAAATATACTTATAAAATAGCAACTTCATTGACAAAAGGGAGGAAATGCAAGCCAGTGTCAGAGATCAGTCAAATATGAAGATCGCTGTTTTCTCCAGAACATGAAATTTTCTTTAAAAGCAGTTGTTTGTGGTTAATCAAGATATAGTAAAACTGTTATTTATTTAGTAACTGAGACATTATGAATTCTGTAAAAGCATCTAATATGTTAGTGATCACCTGAGGCTTTTTAAGAAAGGTTTAAGTTGTGAATGGCCTCCCAATTCTGCTACAGTACTTTTGAAAGTTGTGCATTCCTGGACCTCTTTTTCCCAATCTTTCAGGTCTGTGTCAGGCTGCAAGTGAAAGCATTTCTGTTTGGGGAACCACTGAAGCATACATAACTATGAACACTTTAAATATGTAAAAGACTCATCTCTGGGACATGGTGTGATAGAAGATGCCCTTTGTCCTTGGACATCATAGAGCATCTTTCACTCTGTACACACTTGCAGAGTGTTCACTGACAAACTGCTTTCTGCTGCCTCACTCCTGTTTCCATTTTCATGTTTTTCAGTGACATACTGAGACCCAAGCCCTGGTAGGCCCAAAACTAGGTAGAAATTTAGAAGCCTAAACATGTTCTTGAGGTATGTCCAACTACGTGTCTCAAGGTAAATTAGTACTCAGATTTTTATGATTAAAATTTTCTGAGAGCTGAGAGCTCTGATTCTAGGCATTCAAGTGTCTGTCATATTCACGTGATTACTTCTGTCATCTTGCTACACCGAAGAATTATGATGGGAATGAAAGATGGAGGGGGGGGGCAAAAACACCCCAAAACATGAGGAAGGGGAAGCCTTCCCATTTCTGTTTAAAAGGCCTCAGCAAGGATGTGAAAGATTGAAGATGATTTCTCTTTTGCATCTGAGCATATGTTAGCCCAGACTCAGGAAATGGTCCTGCCTTGCAGATGACATTCGTCTGGGCTGAGAGACGGTCCTCAGTTGAAACTGCTTTTTTGCACACCAAAAGACATGACACTTACCTAAAAACATTAAGCAACAGTTTATATTTATAAAGTTTATGTATCCAACTTGGATTGCGTGAAAGGCAGCTTTAATGGGGATCCTGCTGCTTGTGCTCCCCTGACAGGGTAAGGCGGGTTGAAGATACACCAGTAGGCTTTCCCGTTGGCATTTTTGGTTCCTGTTGGCTAGCTTTGACGTCTCCCTGCCAGGTTGCTGGGCTCTGAAGCTGAGGCACCTCCTTTTCCTGTGATTTCAGAGCACACTGCACAGGTTCTCAGGTCTGTAAGGACAGTGCCTCAAAATTTGGCAATGATATCTAGGCAGCAGGTAGTTCAGCTGTGCAGGGGCTGATAAATACCAGGTAATGTATATATCAAGTTGTATTCTGTGTCCAAGGGAAAATAATCCATAAAATTCCTTCATAGATAAGTATTTTCAGCCTACCTAAATACTTGAACTTCATGGTTAATATTAACCCAGGCCATTTCCTCATCTGAAAACTGCAAAAAGTTTGTGCCAGGACATGTACTAAGCATGTCCACATATAACACGGTAGTTGAAAAGGCAAAGATTTTACTTTTTCCAGATAGTCTTCTCTAAAACATAGAAACCCTCTTAGGTCCTATACATCTAAAGAATTATTAGTAAGTCTTGAAACCCGCTGTAACACATCTGAAGAGTAAATGTGGTTGATCCAGGGACAAAATAATTCATTCAATGCTGAGACCCATATCTACAGCATCCCTTTTTGTATTTCATGATTCCTGTGGATGATTTAGAGTGTGAGATTGACTCACTACCCAGAACATACAACAGAAGCTCATTAGCTTTCCACTCACTTTTCAAATACTTTTTGTTTCAATAAAAGCAATGAATTAAAAATCAAAGCATAAGTTGCTGTTATGTTATTTCTCATAGTTACATGCAGGCAGTTTCTGCTTTTTCTTTTATTTGTTATTTAAGTTCTTCTGATTCAGTGACAATTCATTTATGTAAGTATAGTTTTAAAAATGTACTCTCAGTTCATTCCAATTTCTAAAATGGTTGACTTTGGAATGCTATCTCTTTGCTGCAGTTCCGTAGTAGAAATACTCCATGTCATGCGCACAAAGAACAGCCCAAGCAGAAAGCTACACCAGAATTTTCCTGGCTTCAACCTTAATAGGAAGTGGTTGGGAATTTCCTGGTCTGAAATGTTTTTGATGGAGTTTTGAAATTATTGTGACATTCTAATTTAACACTATTTAAATGAAATAGTTCTCTTTGGTGTTCATCTCAACAACTATAATAATTAACAGTAAAACAACAACAGAAAAAAGGCTGCCATCTAAAACATTTTGATTGATTTGGGGTTACTTTTGGCTTTAGGTCATGTTTGGATTTTTGACATCTTATTCATAGTTAGAAAAAGAAATGAAATTTTGTGTGATAAAAAAAACCCCCTCCTTTCTTCTCGGTCTAGTGTTAATATTGTGTTTAGTAAACTTTTTATATTAGAAGTTATGAAGGGAGGAGAAATACAGTAGGACTGTATTTATTAGACATCAGAATAAATCGTTATGGATGACATGAAAAACGTCTAACCTTCAGTTGACAAAGTCACTGTCATAAATACATGGATATATTTGTGTATGCTCAAGCCTTAAAATATTTTAAAAGCAACAGCTACTGCTCCACTTGGGCATTTTCTCATAGTTTAAAAATGTCCCTGTTTTCCTTTTTGCTCCTCTTGTCTCCTTATTCATGGAAATGGATTTTGGTATTTGTGACATTATAGCTATACTTGTGTTCCTGAAGTCTGTAAAAGCTCAGTTGCTGATGAATATACAGCATAATAACAATTATGATAATTTATTGCTCTGTCCAAAGCCTAATCCGATGCAGTTGTCAATGTCATATGCCTGTGAGGTTGCTCTTCTTTCCTTCTTACCAAGTTAGGAGAAAATGGAGGGTTGGGAAAAAACAGCAGGAACATTTGCACTTAAAAATTATTTTTAATGTTTACAAGTGTTTACAAAATTCAATCTTTTACTGTTGGGGTGATTTCCATGAAGATATGTTGGTATTAAAGTAGAGAAGAGCAGCAACTGTCTACCTCAGAAACGATACTATTGTTTTGAAATTTTGCATGGATTTTGAATGTGGTTTTACTGGAGTATAGAAAGCCTATAAACCACCTTCCTTTTCAGTTATTTGCTAATAGATTTGGAAGCATCTATTTTTGTAAACACCCCATTCCAATGAGTAACTAATTTGCTGATTTCTGGGTAGTTAACCTTCAATTATGGAAGCACAATTAATTTTTTTTTGTTGTTGTCTGCACATGGAGGGTTTTAAAGCCCAGGTTAGAAGCAGGCAACATCAAATCTCATAAAAATAGCAGCTTGGGAAAAGTGTGATGTAGTTATCACAAAGAACTAATGCTACTGATTATTTTACGGGCAGAAAACTAGTTACAGGCCACAGCTGTGGATAGGGATGGAGAGAGAAGGAAGCATGCCAAGACTGCAAAAAAGAAATTAATTTTTGTCAAGCAAGCTTAAGATGTTCAAGGCAGCCTCCCGGGTCACTGGTGCATGGGCTCTTTGCCTACCTGAGAAGCAAAAATGCACCTACAAGGGAAATGCTGGCAATAATACTATGTTGTCAAATGTAGTCATTTAAATTGTCTTAGACACAGCGGTCATTTGAAAGGCAAGGTATTTCATGGTGGTTTATAATCAGAGTAATTTAAGCTGGGGGGGACCTCTGGAGACCTAAGTCCAGCCCTCCACTTCAAATAGGAGGAAGTACAGCAAGTTGCCCAGGGCCCCGTCAAACCCAGTTGTAAGTCTCTTTAAAGATGAGCATTCAACAACTGGACTGGACCCCTGTTCCAGTGCTTAACTATTTCGTTTTGAAAAGTGATTTCCTAATACCTCTTTGGAATTTCCTGTATTACAGCCTGTGTGGGTGTCACTCATCCTGTCCCTCTGTGCTTCTGAGAAAACTCCACCTTCACACCCCCACCCCCAATTTAGCTACCTTATTTTGCTGTATTACCATATTTATGCTGTGTGTAATGGAAACAAAGAACCTGGTTTCCAACACAAGCTGCACATTCCAACCCTTATCATTTTTTAGGGAACCAGAAGGAAAATTAAGAATACAAACCCAACGTCTAAATTGAAGTGTTTTGCTTAAGTGTCATATTAAATACCAGTAAGAACAGAGCAATAATTTTCTATCCAATTTTTTCCTGTTTTAAAAAATGCATATCTTAATGGTATTTAAAATATTACCCATATCTAGACAGGATCAAATTTTATAACTGACAGTAGTCTAGTGAACACTTTTCCTCTTTTTTTACAATTTCCAGTCTAACTCTGTGTTGATATTAGTTAATTAGATTTAATAATGACATATCTTTGGTTCAGACATAACTTTGTCTTAGATGCTCCTTAATACATGTCATAGCAGAAGGAAGTGCCCTGTCTTGATCATCCTGTCTTTGCCTGCCTCACTTCACTGCTGTGCAGCTGCTGATGTATAGGATAGCTTCTGTGCCACTTGCATACAGTGTGGGGTGGTGAGTTCAAGACTGGTCAAGACTATGTACAGCTGATCACAGTAAAAATTGATTATTCTAAATCTAATGAAATACAGAACAGCACTGGTGCCAGTGTTATGCTTTGATGAGCTAAGGACAAAATGCCTGACATGTTTTTGTGTACGTAATTTAGCTTTATTTTGTTGCCTAGGGTGTGTTTCGGGTCACCTAAATCTAGCTGTCTGGGCAGGCACCAGTGTTTAGCAACTCCCTGCTGTGATTTTTCTTTTCTGTCTTCAAAGAAGCTCATACCTTTTCCCTTTTATTTTAATTTTTTTCAAGCTGGCCAAAACCAGCTAGAAAAACCATGCCCCTGAGCAATGTCTATCCCTTGTGTGATATCCCAACTTCGTTTTCATAATAGCGTATTCCCTTTCATACTTTCTACATCTCATTTGTAGATTTCAAAGCACAGTGAAGACCAATAGCAATATACCAGTATCTGGGTGGAAAACCGAAGCATCATAATGTGAGAATGGAAGCAGATAAAAAGAAAGCCGTAATTAGGATCTGTGTTTTGTACTGCCCCATGTACTGCTCCAACCTCCTGGGCAAACTGGAACATGAGTCCTCTTTGAATTTTTTTCTTTTCCTGCAGAAATGCTAGAACTTGGAATTCAGTTACTCTATGATAATTTCCAGGGCTTTTTAACATTTTAATTACACTCCCAGCTTAAAGATACGAGACTCAAAACTCCAAATATGTGAAGAAATTAAAGGCTTTGGATACATTCTCTAAAAAAAGCGCCTATTTTTAAGCAATCTCCTGAGCTTTGAAGGGGACTTTAGTCGTGGCTCTCCTCTCCTCAAATGCCTAAGATTTCACGGTTTTCCCCCTTAACTTTTACTGTCTTTGTGTGTTTCTTCAGCCAGTACAGTATGCTCTGTTTATGCAGTGGTGGTAAATAGCGCAGCTTAGCAGGTCTCTGTGTAGAGAGCTGTGGTCGCTCTCCAATCTGTCTAATGCAAAGATGTTTCAGTTTTGAAAAGCTGGGTGGTCTTGGAGGGAAAGGAAACAATAGCCTAGTTTAAGTAGCTATATTTTAAGAGACCACCTCCTTGCCTTTTTAGCGGTTGGGGGGCAGGGAGAAGTAAAAATGACATCATTTGATCCGTCATCAAAAGCCAAGCAAGTCTGTAAAGGGGGCCCCTTTTCAAAATCTATCACTTCCCCCCCCCCCCCCCATTTGAAAACAAAATGAGAATCCTGTTGTAATTCTTTACTGGATTTTGGGGTTTTGCATGGGTTTTTTGCATAACAATGATACTGAGATACAATGGATCCTGGATCAGTGGTAACTTACAGTAATACTCTGCATCTGTTGGTGTGGAGTATTTAACAATACAGGGCAGTGCAGATGCTTATGCCTGAACTGAAGTCAATGAGACCTTTTGTGGGTTTAGAGCTAATTGCAATAATTCAACATAGCAGGGCATTATACTGTAGAAAATATCTCTTGATGTTGTGGTTTGGTCCGATAAGAAAGAATTTAGCAGTAAGGCGTGTTAGGATTAAAGACTTATGTGGATCAAAATTATTTCTCTGGATGATTATTTTAGACTAAAATTAATATAACTTTGCTAGTGATTTTCAGTCACCTGCAAGGAGGTAGACACTGTCTATTTACCTAATACACTATGTGATAATGTTTTGTGTAGTGTTAACTAATGCTGGCTTCCTAAACTTAACAAGTATAAGTACAATATATATGAAAAATGCATCATTCTGGCAGTCTGGAATATTGTTAAAGGGTATAGAAGGAAGTTCAGAGAAGTACTGAACTCACAACTCTGTATGTGTTCTTCTGGAAAAAAAATCTAGTGAAGAATACATAACTGTTTCGATGTGTGTGGGACAATAAAATGTATGTACTCTTGTTACCACCTCAGCGTATGTATATGCTTCATTTCAGTAAAGTGAACTTACTGCTCATAATGCAGTAAAAATCACCATTAAGTGATATTTAAGAGTTTTTGAATTCAATTTAAACCTCTAAACAATTAATAAGTTTTGTTCCTTAGTGGCCTCTAAATAAAAGGGAAATAGTTTTGTTTTCTTTGAAGAACAAATAGGTTCATGCATAACAAGCTGCTTCAGGACTTTTCCTTTCTAAATCTTTCAAGGCTGATTTGGTCTTTACAGAAGAAAATTCAGTTGTAACTCCCACTTGCGTTGCACTGCTGCCAACATACCTAGGGTATGATTAAGATGGTAGTGCATGTTACTGAACAGTTTGAAGCAAACAAAGCGTTTTCACGACTATTCATTATTTTGAATGTGCAGGTATGCAAATATTATAGAGGTAAAAAGTAAAGCGCAAGATTTCTAGCTGAAGCTGTTTGTAAGCGTTGCTTTATTAGCTGTGCATTTTTTTATAAAATTATGGCTATATTGCTGTATATTTGGAGTCATTTTAGGTACTGTTATTTATTTCACTTCAGTAAATGTTGGCTGCCTGCCTTCATTTCTTTATGTCTTTGCCAGTGATGAATTTCTGGACACATAATGCTATACTTTGGAATCAAGCTGTTGTAGCTCAAACATTGTTTTATCAGAGACTTGAAGGGAGTAAATCTACTGTTATTTTGACTAAGCTGTTGCCTTTTTTAATTGGCAATGTAGTGTATGCTTTGCCACATTACATTTATGAAATCAATTTAAAACCACATTTTTCCCTACTTTTTTTTAATTTGGTCCCTGATAAATATCTGAAACCATAACTTTTACTGTCTATTCCTCATTTTTGTATTTATTTCTTGCCTTTCTTCTATTTTCCTTACACAAGGTTCATTTGCTCTTTTTATGTAAGATCTTTAGATTCAGTGCTTTGCTTGGAATACAATAACTAAATTTTATGCTATCATATTAAGCAAAGTGATGCACTACAGCCCTTGTTATACACTCAGTGAGTGCATGGCTCAGATTTGTTTTCTAAGACAGTGCAAGCAACCTTGAGAAAAGGAGGATGGCTTCATGGGCATGGAGAAGTCTCTTTACAGCTGACTGTCGCTTACACGAGTTGCTGGTAGGAAAACAAGAATAGAAACTGGATCTACAAAAGAAAGTCTTCCACCTAAGGAATTGGATAATACAGCACATATTTTCAGATGAGTTTGTGCTCTGCTTCACTCAGTGAAATACATCAGAGGATGTATATTTCAACAGCACAAACACTGTCCCTTTAGACTCTACTGGAGCACAAGGAACAGAATTCAAACTGAGTCAGTGCCCCTCTTAGCCTGTTTCTGAGGCTGTAAAACTGTGTCCTATTTGCTTGTGACCTGAATTGACTACAAACTTAGAAAAAATACCAATTTAGGCTCTTAACAAGGTCCAGATCAGATTATTTGTGGGACTGCCCTGCACAAGGCTATATTTTTATGCTAAGTAGTTAAGCTTGTGCGGTTGAAAACATGTGACATAGCGCTACTTGCTACACCACACAGCTCCTAGCATTTGCAGTGCTTGTCCTGAGAAAATCATAAGCACATTAGTGAGGTTATTGCCACTGGCCTTCGTTTTGAAGACTGGGAAACTGAGGCACGAGGTGACATGTCTAGGTCAGGGAGGTATTGTCAGGGCAGTCTCTAGAGCATCAGCTCAACACACAGTACAACACACCATCACCTTCGTTTTGGCCCATCTGTTGCCAAGGAAAGTGTGATTGATTCAAGTGCTCTTTGGATACATAAGAGCCCTGTGTGAATGGTCTGTTTGTTTCTATTATGTTATGAAATACTTTTTCTCTTTAAAGCTGTGGAATATACATCCATATTTTGGAATCAGTAATTGTCTGGTACTTAATCTTTCACTTTTATATTGTACCTAATCCATCTGTTTTCTTCATTTGTTTAAAACTTTTTTCCAGTTTGGCAAAGATTGATAGACTTCCATAGTAGTTGTTATGCCTAAACATTCTTAACCTAAAATCAATTCTCGACAATAAGGATGTAAAAACTTAATTTTAAAAGCTGGAGTATAAGCTTCTATGAATGGTGTGATTTTTAAGCTGTGGATAGCAGTGGCAGGCACAGTTGCTGCAGCTCAAACAAGAGAAAGGTGTTTGTCATGTGACGCTGCTCAGGGAGGGCAATTCGGGGATGTAATACTGCACATCCTGCTACAGCCCTATGAATACACATTAAATAATTCGAGTACTTGAGAGAGATTTTCACAGATATTTCAAATGGGCGTTTAGTTTTATATAATACTGAGGTCAGGTGACATGCAATTTTTCTGAAACCTAATTGCTGCTTATCACAAGAACACACTTCAAAAAAATCTTTAGGTAATTCCAGAATAAGTAAAAAAAACCTTTCATCTCTCATCATTTGTCTAGCAGCACAACTTCTGATTCAGGCCTACATAATTATCTTTTCTTTTTGCAACATTTTTTGTACCCTCTATCTATGCATTCCTATGAACTTTGGGGAATCATTGACTCTAATAGCAGTACGTATTTAGTGGGACTATGTGAAGGGGGAAAAAAATTGCAGAGCATTAATGTAGACTTTTGTTTTGTGGCTCATCTTTTAATGAGGATCAAATAGGTGGTAAATGTCAGATTTAAAATAATTTTACTTTTTAGGTACTTAATTGGGGAGAAAAAAAGCAGCTGTATAATCTTCTAATCCTTATATTGGTGATAGAATATTTTTATGGCTACATGTTTTCTGTGGGTTTTTTGGTTTTTTTGAGGGATTTTTGGTTGTTATGTTGTTGTTTTGGGGGTTTTGGTTGTGGGGTTTTTTTTAATATACAGTTTTACAAGAATGACAAATTACCCTCGGAAATCATGTGAACAAATCAAGCATAGAAATTTTGTCCCAAAGGATGACCTTCCTAAGCAAATGCATGAAAATACCTGCTGTGGGGACTTATGATAAAACATTACTTATTCACAGCTCTGACATTGTCCCTCCTATCCTAAAGTCTGTGTTCTCAGTGAAGCATACAAGATGGGATTTTGTTTGGTTGTGGCAATACATTGCTGCTGTTCCTACTAATCCTTCATGCAGCTTGTCAGAGCACTTATTCTGTTACTCTTCTGAAGCATTAACTTAGTTTTAAGTCTATGGTGTGCCTCCTGCCTACCTGCAAATCTCCAGTTAGAATGGATGCAGCATACTGTGCTTTTAACAGAAAAGTTGTCTTCATATTGTCACGTAATTGACAAACCTTTGCATGCTGGGATAGATTTCGGCATTGCTAAAAATTAAATTGACGCTGTGCCAACTTCATTCATGCTTTAACATCGTTGACTTCAGTGGCATTACAGCAGGTCTGAGTTTACTCTATTGTGCTTATGTTGCTTGGTTTTTCCAGGCACAGATACAGGAAGGAACAGGGTGGATATAGAATAGCTGATATCGTCTTTGTCTTTCCCATGATTCATTTTCCTTGTAAATTAGTTTCACTGAAGGAAATGATATAACTTAGTAGATACTTGGCCCAGTTCTTCATACAAACCAAACGCATTATGGAAAAAAAAATTCTTTGTCCATTATACTTTGACAGCATTGTGTTCATGAAACATGTCTGACAGCTGAGAACGTAATGGGGATATTCCATCTGAAGCAAGGAACGAACAAAACATCTCAAATGAGATGGCAATGACTAAGTAACTTTTCACAATACGGGGATTTGTGTGTGTTCTTTTGGATGTTTTATAACATTGTGGTAATCTTTACAGAGCCCAGTGAAACCAAAGAGCTTTCACAATAGTTTTATTTGGAGAATTGTCAATGAAAGTAGGACAAAAAGTAGAAAAAATAGGCAGATTTAGTCTATGCAACAAATTTGTCTAACCTAATGATTGTAACCATCATGTCTTATGGAAAGAAATTAAAGAAAAATGAAAGCAGCGTGCTTTCAAATTCTACCCTGTAGGCAAACAGTAACGTGTGAATTGTGAGTCTGAAAATTACGTTTTGGGGAATCTGTCTTCATATTTTACTCATTTGTTTTCCAATTGTTATTTCAGCAGCAAGTCTTGGAGCTGGCAGAAAAAAAAAATAGGACAAATTTAGTTTTATCCTGACTCTTCTTTAGGCACTAATCCTTCTTTTTCCTCTGCAGAGGAAGCTTGCTTGCCTTACCTCATTTTGAGTTGCTGCGTAGTATGTCCTTTTCATGACCTGTTGCATTGACTGTGCTGCTCTTTGAGTCTGTGCATTTGCTCCTTCTTTACTGCAAGGATACTTGCCTTTGCTTGTTGTCTGTGATCCATTACCATTTGGCAGCATCCTGCTTTTGCACTGGATAACTCTAGTGTGACTCTGCTCCCTGGGATGACATCTTGCCTTGCATCGGACTATGATCCAGTGACAGTCTGGCATGCAGCTTTCAGTACCTGGGTAGAGTTTGGCATGAAGATCTACAGAACTACTTCATTGCTCTCCATCATGTTCCTACTTTAAACTGCCCATCATGAGGCCAGTGGAAAACAGACTTTGCAGACGGCTGTTGGGCTGACCTGCACTGCTCGCACTTTTCATTTTGCTGGTTTTACAAAGCCATCGCCCCTCCTTCCCTATGGATAATATTTTACTAAAAAGAAGAAAAGTGTCCTTTTGTTCTTCGTTCTGTTTTCTACAACAGTTAGATCTTGGTTCATGGCTAAGGCAGAAAGTAAGTAACCTTATTCAAATTTTTAGTGTGTTGCATTACATAAGGACTCAATGAAAGGATAAAGAGGGCAACCCTTTAAACACATGCTAAGTTAGAAAAGTGGCTGAGGTATTGGGACCAGTCCTTTTAAAAACTATGCCACATGGCACTGTTCCTATCAATAGGATTCATTTTGGGACTGTTTTCCTTGATTCTTCTTTCAGTGTCAATGTTCTGCATTATTTATCCCCAGTTCTTGTGGGAGAAAATTCTTCTGTGGTTTAGAGTTGGCATGCAAATCATAAATTAAATTAGACTGGTAGCTAAGCAGCTCTTTGAAAGCAGCATTACTTTGAAGTGAAATCTGTTCTTCCTGCAAACCGTTTAAAATACAAGGACAGGTTTGTGCGCCGGAGAGCCCAGCCATGATACACAGAAATACAGATAAGCATTTAGTGGGGTTTTCTTTTGTGTGGGAGAGGCCAGGGCAGAGCAGCAGTGGGAGACATTTTGATTATAAATTTGATTTATGTCCACTCTCTCACTTTGCTGAGCTTGTTGACAAAAAACTGGTGGAACTCTCTTTAAGGCTGTGTTTTGGGGAGGGGCACCCTATCTGCTTCTGAGCTTGCACAAACCCCTTCTCCAAAACTCTTTACTATTCTTTCTCCTCTGGTCTCTCTATAAGAACTGTGCATTCTTGCTGAGTACTGCTATACTCTGAAGTAACTGCATGTATTTTTTTTTTGAGAGATTTTTAACTCTAGGGGTTTTTTTCTTTCTTCCCCTCTCAGTGTTGTCTATATATGTGTATATATAATTACAGCAGTATATTCTTCTATTAGAGAGTTTCAATATCTACTCTATTTGAACCTAACATTGCAATTGTGTAAGAATTTTTAGGTGCAGTAATTAATTTTTATCAAAGTCCACTGGCAAATTTCACGACCCAATGAAGTAGCACAAGTGCCTAGGAATTATTTTAACAATTCTAGCAAATGCCAAAAGCCGAATCCTGTTCTGTTTTATACCAGCGTAACACAGAAGTTAAAGATTTTCTGGTCTAGCATGGATTTACACTAATGTTGTATCTGCATTTGGTTTTTTTGGATTTTACAAAATTATGCTGCCTTTAAATTGAGTAGTGTAATAAAATAGAGCGCAAAGCAGAAAAAAATCTCTCAGTATTATATTTTTACTTTTTTTTTCTAGTAAGTGCAAATAATAATGATGGGCCTGTTTTATGAAAAAGTAAAAGTAATTTGAAAAAAATTAATGTATTTTCTTATTTTTTAAATCAAAATGTCTTTTCATAAAGCTCCACTGTGCTGGCAGTGTTTTAAATGAGAAGGAAAACCCTAACAAAGCCCTAACAAAATACAGAACTCCTCTTCTAGATTATTCATTATTTACTGCCTATGAAAATCAGGAATTGCAGTATTTATTTGGGGCGATAGAACTTAATGGTGCGTATGACATTGGGGTCTACTGGAGTTTAATTATTAGAG
Organism: Oreocharis arfaki; assembly: GCA_013398015.1. NCBI lineage: Eukaryota > Metazoa > Chordata > Aves > Passeriformes > Paramythiidae > Oreocharis > Oreocharis arfaki. The sequence continues at coordinate 601,742 of VZRR01014009.1, read as the reverse complement.
GGATGGTCATTTGCTCTTCCGTGTTTAGAAACAGGGCATTTGTTGTAGTAGCAGGGTAGAATCCAGTGTGGCATCAGCTATGCCTTCCCCTACAGGTGGGCAGTTGAGAGGGCTGCTGAGTTTGCTCTTGGACTGTGACAGGTGAAAAACGCCATTTAATGAGTTTCCTTCCCAGACAATTAGCAGAGGGAGGGAGCTTTCCCATCTGTGCCCAACACAACCAGGGTTTGCTGGCTGCCACATTTCCTTTGTGAGAGTGATGGGTAATTCATAGAACAGGGTAATGACAATGACATTGCTGGCTGCAGTTGGTCTCACTAACTGTTCTGATCTACTTAATCTCGGGGGTTTTTATTAAATACTTCCCACTAGTGTAAAAGGGCAATGTGAAAGAAGGGTTCCCACTAGGGCAGTGCTGTACAAGGACTGTGGAGGTCTTGCAGTAAAATGAACATAAATACAACCAACAACTCCCAGGCTGTACTTAACATTCTCATCTGCACATGTGACATATAAATAAGACGTGTGTGTTTTGATCGCTTACTCTCTGCATGAGCTACTAAATGTTGCCTTATTTTTGACTAGTACTGGCTTTCTTGAAGCACATTAGATCAGTAAAATATACATAAATCCTGGTTTAGTCTTTATTAATTTCTTCCAGTCCTTTTCAGGGTACCCTAATAAAGAAAATTTCAGTCTGACACCAGAAAACACACAAAAAATCAGTAGATTACATTCATGTGAATGGCATCGTGCCCTCCTCTCTGCAAATTCTCTTCTTAATTTAAACAGGGTTTTCTAATTGCGTATTTTATTCATCCTAGACTCTATTAATTTGTCTAATGCACAGACTTTAATTTCTTCACACATCAGTTCTGCTGAAGTAATCGAAATTAGAACACATTAACATATCACATCCTACTGCTGATACTTGGTATTTACTTGCAGTGATACATAGAATTTTCACAGGGGAAGGGGCAAGATGGGTAGCTATGCTTTCTACAAAGGAGCCCAAAATTTCTTTACAGGCTTTCCTGGCGAGTAAGCTGTAAGTATATAGTATTTGGCTACAAATATGTATATTGGATGGCATTCAATTGCCTGGTAGCAGTGTTATTCTTGTTATGTACTCTCTTAGTATTTATTTTTCACTTTCCAAAAAACATTTTTGTCTTGAAGTCTACTTGAGCAATTTTATTTCGTGTGTTTTATTGCCCCTTTATAAACTAGAATAAATACAGTTTTGAGTAGAGGGAGTTGCTTTGGTTTTCTTTTCCTTTTCTTTTATTTTAAACCTTCAATTCTGTGAAATATAGCTGCCTTGGGGATTCCTTTGAAAAACCTGATAATGAATGTAAGATGTGAGTGACTGGTGTGTGATTGTGTTGATGTTTTCCCTTCTCTTGAGCCCAGTTTGAAATTCAGCTCTGCACAGCAGGGATTGTCCTCAGCCACATATGACTATTTTGAGGATTGTGTGCTTGAGTAGCTGTGCAGGCTTTGGGCAACTGGCAGCAGTTTGTCATGGCTGCCTTTAGGCTAGTAAACCTTGGGGATTTTAATCCCTGTCTCTCTCTGTCAATCAATCCGTTTCACTTTTTAATGTACTGTTATATATTTTCAAACAAATAGTGTTCATTCTACGGTAGATGCAAGAAAACTAAAAGGCTGAGTGTATAATGTAGGGGGTTTACCTATTTTCCCCCAGCTGTGTCACTGAAAATTATTTACTTTGTGATAGAATTGTTCATATTTAAATCATCAAGCATCCTTGCCTATTTTCTCATTGTTTTATTTTGATTGAGTACTTTGATGCTGTGAATCCTGTCTGCATTTAATTCATTATAATCATGTGAAACTAAACCCTGAATGGCTTCCAAATGGATATTATTTAATTTTCTTTGGCATTCACACAAGCAGTGGCTTTGCCAGCTGAGCAGTAAGTAGAGACATATTTTTCACTTCTGTGTGACCTGGTTGGATTTTAGACCTTTTCTCTTTTGCATTTCCAAAATTCTGAATATGATATTCTAAAGCTTATTATTACAATTTTTCCTTCTTTTTTTTTCCCAAAATGTGGGGAAAAAAGAATAAATGGTGCAAGCTGATTTTTTTCAGTGCTGTGCAAGTTGAAAAATTAGTTTCCACACTTAAGAGCCAGATACTCTGCAAAGATACCAGGCATACTGATGTCCAGGAAGAATAATCTTAGGTTTAGTTGTGACACATTAAAAATATCAGAAAATATGGGAGAAAGGAAAAATGTATTCGTATGGCTTTATGTATATAGCTATGCTATTAAATTCTAAAACCTCACATTGTAATGTTGACAGGACTTCCAACACCTCAAGTGAATTAGTTTTGATTTTAGGCTTCTCTTTTTCCCTTGTTCCTTCTTGGGCAAGTCAGTGAATATGGTTCACAGTCTTTATAGGTAACTCACACTAAAATGTTAGAATTTTCATTTCAACAAGTTAGTCATAGAAAAACAACTTAGGAATAAATTGTGCTCAAGATATAAGTGATTCTGGGAGGAGACTGAGGCGTTGTGTTTTATTGCTTCGTGTAGTAGGGGAATCAGTGTGGTTTAAAAGGCTTTCTTGATTTTTGAAATCATACCATTCTTTTTGTGTTTGAGAGGAGCAGGCAGCCAAGGAGTCAGGTTTCTCACACTGAGCCAATGGAGCTGCACTGCTGACTGTGCTTGGAGCAAACCAACAAAACTCACAGTCTTGGGCTTCTCTCAGCAGAAATAGGTACAGAGTCTAAACCATTTAGAGGTTGTTACCCTTATTGTATGAAGATGAGTTTGGGGATCGTTTTTGGTTTGGGGGTTTTTTTTGTGGTCCATTTTTTTTTTTGTGTGTGTGGTTTTTTTTGTTTGGGAGGTGCATATTTGAGTTGGCTTTGGGTTTTTTTTTAATGAAATGCAGGATCATCAGGATCATCAATCTTGCAGCAAACTATATGATGAGCAGCAACTTTTATGATATGGTGATAGGGCTTATGCCAGGTTGCCTAACTTCTGCCTTCCTGTTGAGTCTGAGAATGGGTAAGTCCCTAAAGCCATTGCTTAAAAGACAGATAAGGTAAAACCCCTTCATAACGGAGTCCACATGGGACAAAATCCAGAGACTTTGTTCAGAACATAGAGGTCATCCTTTAATGGTGATTAACAGGGGTTCTCTGGTCACCATAGTACATCTGCTCCTGTGAGAGAATGTCTTGCCTTCCACTCTGATTTTCTAATTAGGGTTTGAATATGTAAGAGCTGCAGGCTATGCTACAGCTGTTTGAGTGGCAATGATATCAGCCCAAAACAGGAATCAAATGGGAGTCCAAAGAATCAAGAAATGAAGTGGCAGTCAGTTCTGATAGATGAACAGGAAAAATCTCATGAGATGTTGGAGGCCAGTCTCGCATCCATTTCAATATGATACTAAGAAGGTATGTTAAATACAATGTACAGTGCTTGCCCTTGTGTTCTGTGAGTCTGCCCTGACACTTGAATTTTAGAACCCTTGGTTCTGTTTCCTGGCTGAGGGACGTGTTTACATGTCTACATTTCCTGTAAGGCTTTTCCTTAAGCCTTTTTTTCCTTGTAATTTTCATGCTGTTATTACTGTGTTACCTACTCAGTCACCTAAACGCTGTGTGTTCTGCAAAACTTTGACCCGGTATTCATCAGGCTGTCAGACTCCCACAGCACAATTACAGGATGCATGAGGGGGGTTTAAAAATTATTTGATCCCCTAGTTTTTAACGGTTTTACCTATGATTAACTACTAACTGTCTCAAAATGCTGCTGTAAGCACCATCTTTATATTCCACCAGAGACATGCTCTCTGGAGAACAATGAGACATTTATGGTGTTCGGGTGGGAGGGAGATTAGAAAGTGTAAAATAATTTCTTACTCATAAACTCCCAGTAAATTATCTTTTCATTTTGTAATAAAACACTTACTTTCAATAAAGATCTACATCAGTGGATTGCCAGAAAATAGCACTGTATTTCCAGTCCTTACTGAAGAATAGCAGTGAAACAATCAAGTGTTTCTGTAAATTGTTTCTCAAATCCTTGGATCTTTATTTGTGGGAATTCTAGTGCTGAGCTCTTTTGTTTATATTCCTCTCTCATCATCCCATGTTCATTAATTTAGAACCTCAGGTTACTGAATTGCAAAGTCTGCTGTTGTTTTCATTTATATTGCAGAATATTAAACAGTAATGTTATATTGAGATGGCAGTGCTGTTTTTCTACTGAAAATTGAAGATGTGCAGCCCAAACCTTCCTCTGCCACAGGAGAATAGGTGGTTCCATAGAAAGACAGGGTTCTATCCCTGACTGCCTGCTTCCTTTACACTCCTGTGATGCTTTACATGGAAGAGACGGTCACAGTCTGTGACAGTGTCACTTTTTGTAATATTCTTGGTGATGACCCTTCTCTGTAGCCTACCTGGTGTTTTTCATGCTTTTCTAGAGAGCTCCCTAGTCTGTAGTAATTTTGTGTGGAAAAAATTAGTGAAAGAATGATAGATGTTATGAAGTGTTGGAGACCTCTTCCTGTGCCTGAAATTTCATTTTTCATTTGTAAAGGTACATGGATGGAATATGCATAAGGATGTTCGACCAACTCTCAGGTTTCTCCTGCAATTGAAGTTAGTGCCTTTTTTACAGTTTTCTTTCTGGAGTAGAAGACCTCACTTTGAGCTGGATTCTCCAGCTTGCAGCACCACATTTGCTCAAAACTTGCCTTGTGGGCTGAAGATTCTTCAGGCTTAACCCTGGGAATGGGGGTATAATGACCTTTACAAATGACATCAGACATGGGGTAAAGAGTCTGAAGGCTGTGTCCTTGGGCATGGAGGTGATTCGAATTAAATCCCTATCTATATGCCATGCTTACATTGTGATTTTTGGTCTTTCTTACGCTCTCACCTTTGGGAAAGCAGCCTGCAACACATGTGGTAATAGTTGCTTAGGGGTCTTCAACATCTGTAAGGCACCATTTTGCACAGAAAAATACACAGTTGGTTAATGTCCGTTAGATGAGCTGAGGTATGGGTGACATTCCCGGTAATGACCATCCTTCTTTCATTGTAGTCTTGTTTATTCTCTCTATTTTTAAAATAAGAAGTAATTCCCATTTACTGATATTATCACTGTTGAATTTTACTTTAAGAGTTATACACAATCTGTCCTTCTGCCTTCTAATTCTCCACTAAAGCAAACTGTTAGCAAATTAATTTTTCTAGGTGGCAAGTGTTGGGCTTCAGGTCTTTTCTTCCTCTTTGTTGATTCAGGTTGCTGGTGTTTTCACTTAACATCCAGGATTCCATAGCCTAAACTAATGGACCAGTGTGTTGCTCTTCCAACAGCTCACGTCAGCTCAGTGCTGAGCAGCTGGGGATTCTTTCGCCAATGACTCTGCCCAGTGTTTGAGGAGTGTGCTGCTCCTGGCTGATCTGTAGATACCTTCTTAAATTGGGAACATTTTAGACGGGAAGAATAAATTTGAAAAACTAAATATTTTTCTAAGGGAAGTTCTACCAATTAATTTTTTTTCTTGTATTTATGAATTTAAAAGTATACAGCCAGACTTCAAATAGCTGATTAGCTTGCTTGATAGGAAGAACTTGCATAAAATTACAGTCGTGTTTCTACACTTCTCTCAGTGTAGTAGAAAATGTGAGATGCAATATGTGGGTGGCATACTCAAAGCAATAGCTTCAGGAAGTGATCACAACTGAGCACTGTTGCATTTGCCAGCCTTAGAAAGAAAAATAATACAATAATCAAGGTGCAAGATGCTGTGGACTTGCATGAGCACTGTAGTTATCTGGATGAATACAAAACTGCCCTATCACTCGCCCCCTCCCAACAACCCAAGCAGCCCATTCTGCACTCCTTTTGACTCAGGTTAAACTAAACAGAACTTTAAAAAAAGAAAAAAAAAAGGCAAACCTAAATAAATAAATAGATAGATGAAAGCCCAACCTAACAAAAAAACCCGCCCTGGAACCCCCAAATGCTGTGTTCAAGTACAAAGAACTAGAAACTATTTTGCTGTACTATCTTTCCATGCTTACATGTAAAGTAATTCCCTGTGCAATTATATGGGGGTTTTTTTTCCTTTTTAAATAAAAGACCATACCAATTATGAGGTCTTCTATTCAGTTGTTTTCTTCATCTGTAACACAATACATATTTATAAAGTAGTAATACATATTTATGGATTGCTTCTGATGCAGCAAGTGTTCCACAGTTTGTGAAGAAAACGGTTCAGGGGGCTCTGCTATGTATTTTCAGAGCTTGCAAAAATGTAACTATCTGTAACCTTCTTCTGAAGAGAATACAGCCTTAGCAGATTTTACTGTTAAATTAAAAAAAAAAAAGTGCTTTCCTGTATAGCTGAAGCTTTGTTTTTAAAACATTGAAGGAATTCAATTTCTACATTTTTTTCCCCCCCCTTACTCCACAACACACAAGGAATGGAGGAGAAGTGATGTATGTAATCTGTAGCCGTCCATTTCACAACATGATGTACAATGCATTGTGTTTGGGAGGACGCCTGTGGACCAAACAAACATTGCTGTGGCTCTTTTAGGGGGTGGAACTGTCCTGGTAGCTGGGGAAAGGAGCTGATGTGAGTTATTTAGCATCCTTTAAACTGTTTAATACATCTTGGACACATAAACATGACTTTTGCTTCTTTGTTGTCCTAGACTGAGTGTGGTCTGTTGTATTTTTTAGTTCACCCAACACAGGATATAGCTGTTAATGTTTGCAGTCCCAGTTAAACAGAATGAAGCTTGTGAATCAGAACCAATCACTTTTCATACATGTCTTTTTAGATGCTTTTTCAAAATTCAGGTATTTTAGAGAACAAAGTATTCAAGTCTTTAGGAAATTGTTACTGAAGGAGTTGTGCCTGCTTTTTAAAACCAGATAACAATGGGTAGGAGTAATTTCCTAGACTTAAAATGTTTTGCCTCCATAGTGAAGTATTACTGATCACTGTAACTTTTGTTTCACAAGGAAAAAAAAATGGGATTATCTGATTCCACAGTTGTTTCATCCTTGTAATGTTATCACCTCTGCCTTAAGGCTTGCAGGGGCCAACAGTATGTCTCCCATATACCCAGGAATCAAAGATTTGAATTGCTGTGGGTCTTAGTTGCTCAAAATACACATCTTCTGGCAAGTGAGTCTGAGTTCACATAACGTTTTAAAAACAGATTGTTCTCTTGCACAGGGAGGACCACACTGTGTACCTAACAAGGGGGAACTGGGCATTTTGTTTGTTTGTGTGGAAGCTCACACTGAGTGAATGGAGAAAGTGATAAAGATGAAAGACTATTTCTTCATCTCTGCTCATCTTTAAATTATTAGTCTTGTAATGCCCCAGCTTCATGTTGGGACAAGTCTAGACCATACAGTAATTCCTTCTAATCGTGTTGTCCCTTTTTTATTTACATTTTTTTCCCTGCTCAGGTCAGGTACCCTGTAGTTCAGACAGTCTTTGTGACTTACAAACCCCAGTGCTGAGGGAATTTCCATCTGCCTTATTACGGCAGTACCAAATATATTTATAATATATATTTATATTCTGAAACCCTGTATATTGGCTGTGTCTTCAACATTTTACCTTTTAAGTTTTATTTCTCCCATTTTTCTATATTCTTTTTATCATTGATTGGAAGATAAATGCTTACCGTAGTTTTCCGGAGGATTTGCTACAGTACTGCAGAAATGTTTGAAATGCAAAGAGAAATGTTTTCAAAGAGATCTGAAATTTACAGGTGCTCAGATCCTTTTGGTACAATGATTTATATTCAGCTTTATTAGAGTCAAAACTAGTGGGTTTGTGAGATCTTCCAGCTTTGAACCTTCTTAGCAGCTTTTGGAGGCTGTTGGTCTCTCACCTTCTTTCAATAAAAGTCTTATTTGGAGATCACTTTGCTTTGTGAATTTGGAGGAATAACTGAAGAAACTGTGGCAATTTTGCCTTTGTGATGCATTGACCTTCACAATGAGCAAGGACCTTCACCCCAAGGGGAAGAAGAAAGGGGCTTTCTAATAAAAGTTCTGGAGAACCACAGTCACTGTACTTTGTTTAGAGGGCGTAAGTGGAGATGATATTTCTTCCCAAAATTTAAATCCCATCTTACATGGCTGGTCATTGTAGAGAACAGCAAGAAACCACACAACAAGCGAAAATTATGTCATTTGATGTCCTTGACTGCAGCGGTACCAATTTGATGCATTTGAAAATAGAATTTCCTGGTTCAGGGCTTGGCACAAAGTCTGGAAGCATAATGCCTGTTATTAAAACCATGGCTACTAAACTGCCATGGTAAACTAAGTTGTGATTCTTAGCAGTGTTTGTTAGCAGCATCCAGACAGGCAGAGAGCTGAGGGCTATCTCGAAGTGAGCAAGGGTATTCATAGCAAGGCTGAGGCATTAAAGAGAACCGTAGGTGGCAGACACTTTCTGTTTCCCATTGCTCTAAGGGGATGAAAATGTATTCGTATTTCAAATGGTTCTGTATGGAAACTTGGTAGGTGTCCAAGTTGTCTTACTGCTTACGGGCTGTAATAAGGGTTTTCTGCTCTTTGTATCTTCACTTTCCTAACTGAATCTGTTACATGTAGCAAGAATGAAGAGTTTTACAGTAATAGAAAATGTACAATAAGGTCATGGTGCCGGTACTTTCCAGGTAACCGGCCACTGTGACCCACTGTACAATCCTCCCTGGTTTATCATCACTGGTGTTGCTATGCATATTTTTTCTTAGTGTGTTCTATTTATATTTTGGGTGGGGATCCCGTGAGCTAATTATCTGTGGTGCGCACATCCACATGTGAATTCAGCTACTTTTGCAGTTCATGGAAGTGGTACTTTGGGAGTGGGATTCACACGGTAATCCTCTGACAGATGCCTGGAGCTGGTCAGGTGAATCACAGCCCAGAAATGCCCTTCTCTCATGGTGAGTCTAGGCAGCTAGCCAAGATGTGGATGTCTGCAGAAGTCTGAAGCTGTGTCCTTAAAATAAAATGTCATTGCTTTCATTTCCTGAACAGTGCAAGCCATGGTATTCTGACACTGTTAGGCTCTTTAGATAATTATGCAAGAAACATTTACTTGAAATTTAAGAAAATAATTTAAAATTATGGTTGAATAAGTTAAATAGATAAGGCACATTTATTGAAAGTGATAGTTTTGTAATATTGGTATTTCTTTTATTTGTTTGTTTTTTGTAGGAAAGGTAGGACTTGTACCTTATACACAACATGCAAAATTATTTTTGCACATAATACAGAATATGTTGTAGGGACATGGGAACATTAGTGCAGTGACTATAAAGGCAGATGCTCCCTCTAGTGCCTAAGACTATTTTCCTGTAATGGCAGTAGCTTTGTTGGGCTTTCTGCCATGTTTTATTATGCAGTTACTGAAATCCCTCAGGTATCAGTCTTAAGATGGGTAATGTGGAATGAGGGTAAACCCTTTAGTATTGCATGCCTCCTGCGTCTTTCCCCTTGTGTGTAGCAGAAAGAGTCAGATAATATATTAGGATAAAGAAAGTTAATCTAAATATATTCTTTTAATTAAAGACTTTTTTTATAGCCTATCAAGTCAGTAAACTGTTGCTTAAACTGAATATCACCTGGGAAAACTGTGGTACTTGTGAGCATCTCTAAACCAAATGAGGGTTCATTGAACCATGAGGGTTTCTAAAAGTACCTGGACACTAATTGTTAATTCAGGTCATTGTTCTCTTCTTGATATTTTTGTTAGCTTTTTTTTTTTAATATGGCCATTGAAGATATTAGACTAAAGTTGTAAGTGTTCTAAACCAGTCTGTGACATCACTGTGTAAAAAGAAGAAATGCCTGAACTGTCAAGACATCCAAACACATTGTTTAGTAGGAGACTGTAACAATGAGCATCTGTGCTGGCACCTGGAAGGAGGGGAGGGAAGAATGGAGTATATTTGTCCCATGTGAAGTGTCTGAGGATGCATACACTCCTTGCTTGTTAGGCTGTAGCTGCCTTTATCCCAACACGTTCCTTTCTGAGGGCAGCCTTTCAACACTGTATGGGTTCTAAAGTTTTTAAATGTTATCTTTAAAAATATGCATTCTACGGTTGTGTGTCTCTGTAAGTCATGCTGTAAAATAAATTCTATTAGAAATAGTATGTGTAGAGCAGTATGTATGGTAAAGTATCTGTGGAAAAATATTTATGAATCAAGGTGTATTCCTAACAACATTTGATACTAAACTGTAAAATCGAAGGTTATGTATAGTTCTGCAATAATGTATTGCCTACACTGTTATCAAGCACTTGTAAATGTGACAGCAGAGGATTTTAAGGGGATTTTAGGGAAGAGAATAGGTAGGAGTTTTTTAAGAAATATTTCACAAGTGTGATGATGGGTGAATATTGTGCTTTGTATTCATCCTGACTGAAAGCTGCCTGAGATGGTGAGCTTTTAGTTTGAAGGGTTTTCTGTTATTTTCGTAGGTAGTCTATGCATCCCTTCTCCCTCCTTTTCCTTCATTCAGTCTTTCTCTCCATAAGGAACACAAATGGAAAATTTATTGTGAAGGCTCTGTGGAATCAGCATTCAAACCCAAGAAAAATGTACACAAGTAAATTGTGTGTTCTACTTTGGTGCACTGGGAATTTCAGTAATATTTTTCATTCTGTATCTTGCATTTATACAGCTGAATGGAAGAGTGACACAGTACAATTTGAAACAGTAGCCAGCAGCAGCCTCTTTTCCTTCTGGGATCTTTGAATCTTCTTTGTCTTTATCAGGGAGAGGAGTGAGAATGTGTTTTAGCAATCATTTTCTTCAACATGTGCCACCTATTCACAGTGTAGGAAAAAGTAATTGACAGTAATTAACTATGCTTGATTACTTTTTAAAGTAGTCTGATAGTAGAGCTGAGTTTAAAAAATACGTATAATTCAGCAACTTGTTACAATTGTAACCGATTGACTTTAAAAGTTCCTTTCTCAGTGTTGCCACTGGCAAAGCTGTTTGTCTGCTGTAAAGATTTCTTTTCTCCTTAGGGTGGCATTTTATCAACAGGAGTGGGCACGGCAGTTAAACAGCAGAATCACGTTGGTTGGGAGTTAGACTCCACTCCGAATAACCCCTCCATGAAAGGGATCCATTTTAAATTACTTCTCTTAGGTTGCGGCAAGGTATGTTTACATCCTGTTTGATGCCTCTGTGTGCCTTTAACCACTTGGAAGTCTTAATGCTGTGTACTTACTCCTTTGTTTCCAGCTGTGCATTGTAGATTTTGTGTTGTAAAATGTTCCATTTACCTGCTTCAAAATTACTAGGTAGGCTAAAACCTTAGCCGATTGACTGTGGTTTATTGTGATCTTTTGGGTGGTCAGTGACCTTCTAAGAAGAACACATCTTTCTTAGGAGGGGAAATCAGCCCCAAACTTTTTATTATGTGCTACATAATTATCTTTGCTAAGGTTCTCTGGAGAGAAATGCTTTTTCTTGGCAATTGCCGTATAACGTCAGTAGATACAGATATGGTTCAAGAGAGTCATATTCAGGAATTTTAAAGATCAGGTATCATGTAAACATCCTGAAATACACTATGAAAATGATCATTCATGAGGATGCCATTTGCATGTAAATATCACATTCCTTTTCTTTGAGGAAACAGGAAGGAATTTATCTATCGTGAGTATTTGCCTTCCTGCTTCAAATATAGGGTTTTTTGCGAGCTGTGTTGAGTCAGCAGGATGTGACCCATTCCTACTGTTCCCTCCTTGCTGCTTCTGCCCAATAAGATTATATTAATTAGCTGATAACCTGTTGGAATAGCAAACCATGACTCCCTCTCCCACTGGCTCTGCTTAAGGAGGAAAAAAGAAGGATAAGGTTTTGGTTATGAAATACTGGATTATTTGCTGTTCTAATCTCATGATCAGCCCTTGTGTATTCGAACCAAAGATGTGGATGCTATTTAAGAAGTATTTAATGAAGTAGACATTGTAATATATCCTTAATGTTGTTTTATAACGATTGCTGTTGCAGAACCAGGATGCTCAGGCTTGTGATCTTAGGCCTGTTTCTGCTCTGCTGAATGTGATGAACTTCTTGCTTCTTAGTTAAAATTGTGATGATTTTGAAGGTTGAAGATTGAAGAACAGAAGTGCACAGTGTGGTGTTGCACTGATGCAGTTATTCTTGACATTTCTATCTAAATGTCAACTTCTATGTGATTCAAACTTTAACAAGATTTTTAGGTTGGTGGTTTTATTAGTAAAAGGTAAGGTCTGTCCTGAAACTCTGGAAAAATGCACTGGCTTTTGGTTTTTATACTATATAGTAGTTTATCAGGTAAGGATAGAATAATTTAATGTAGCTAAATACACATTTTAAAAATTACTGTTTCAGTAGTTGTTCCTTGGAGCTATTATGTTTTCACTTCCCCGGTCCCAGGGATGTCTGAGCAGTGGAGCACTGACCTGACCTGTAATTCTGTCATGAATTCAGGTCCCATCATAGCTATTCTGATTTGTATCACTGCTGAAGTTCCATCAAGACCTTGACCATTTATGTGTCATATAGTGATTTTCTTTATGTAGTTTTTCTTTTGTTCAAAAACAGTGACCGTTGTCTTTCTTCAGATTGTAGAATTCTAGATGTTTTCTGCCAGTCCTGTTATTCCAAGTTAGACATCCCCTGAATACATTTGTACACTGCGTGAAGGCTGATATTTCTGTGATGGAACATGAGGGCAGAATTTAGGTTGGTTTTGTTTCGTTCTGTTTATGACCTATTTGACTCAGTTTGCCTTTTTATGGGTATAAATTCATGCCTTGCATTTCATATCATTGTATTTTGCCTGGATTTTCTCAGGCTAGACCCAGCAGAAAATGCTGTGTTTGACAAGAGTTTTAAGATGCTAAACTACAAGTTGTATCAGACCTGTATTTTCTGCGAAACAAGACAGACATAATAATGAAACAAAACCCCATAACCCCTTTAGTGTTACCCTGCATTTCTAACTTCAAACTATAACATAAAGCCATCGCTTTCTCTCTGTTTTCTTTTGTAACAGTTTATCATATCAATAATCTCATTTACACCATTCATCTGACATGTGCTACCAGGGGTTATCTTCTAAGTGTAAATCAAGCTTTTGGAAGTAGTCCAGAACATATCACAGTGTGGTTTATGTCGTTGTATAAACATTTTGGCCAAGCTTACGTCAGTATAAATACAGCGAATTGAAAGTTTGAGCCACTGTTGTGTTCGTCTGTTTCCAGTAGCTATTTTTCCTTTTCACACTTTTTATGATAGTTGACCTGCTTATCTTGTATTCTTTTCTCTGATTTGTATGCTCTTTCTCATTTTCCATCCAAGTGTTACAGTGCTGTATGCATTTCCTGACAGCCAATTAATTGGCTGTCTCCTCACTCAGCCAAGAATAGAGGTAGCAGTTCTACATGAACCCCTCATGTCCATTGATGTGCACAGCAGACATCCTAAGAGTGGGGACACATTTCCCTGGTCTTGTGGCTGCATGCTGTTCACATCAATTTCCCATTAAAAGGTAATTTAAAGGTATAGCCCCAGGCAGACTCAGGAGAGAGCTATAAAAAGAGTTTAATTAACAGTTCAGAATAATATAATCTAAGGTTGAATAGTCTGCAACCAGTTCATTTTTTTGTTCACACTTGTCATTTCCTTCACTTGCAGATTAGAGGAGATTTCCTTGTTTGGTAAAGAATGCAATGAAATAAGTCTTCGAAGGAGCTTTATTGTACGTGTCTCGGAGCTAGATCACTGCATTATCATGAGATTTAAACCTGCCACTGCTTATCTTCCCTCTGCATTAGCTCTGCGCTTCTGGACAACACATTTTAAGGAAATAGATGCAACTCACCTCACAGTTGGCCCCCCATGCTTCTTGGAAAGGTTTACTGCCATTCAAAAATGCATTTACCACAACTTGTTCTAAAATAATGTAAAGAAGTAGCTATTTTTGTGTGGAAAAATGGTAGAAAGTTGTGCTAGAATAGATGTAGGAGGCTTTGTATTCAAGAACAAGTACCATTGTCTCTTTCCTTCCCTTGCTGGTTGTGTTTTTGGTAAAACTTTCTTTGCAAGGGTTTTGTTTCTTGCTTTTCTTTCCTTTCTTTCTTTCCTTTTTTTTTTTATTGTTTGTTTGGTTTTGGTGTTTGGGGGGTTTTTTTTGGATCTTTTTTTATTTCCCCTCCAACACACATCCTCCTGCGTTTCTGCATTGTGCAGGTTTCTGCACAAATCCAGCTTGGCTGAATATAGCAGGATATGTTACTTTCATGACTCCTAACAGCCTTCAGATCAGAATGATTTTCTGTCACACTGGCCTGACCTTTTCCTGGAAAAATTTATTACCTAAAAGAAGGAGGAAAAAAAGACATGTTAAGAAGATCTGAAGTACTCTCTTCCTTGAGGGCTAAAGATATACAGTACTTGTTGTCATTTAGCCATCCACCCACCTAATTCATTCTAAAATGCCAGCTACAACTGCAACAATTTGTGGACATGACATATCTTGCATGCTTGGTACATAAGAACTAGAAGCCTGACAATTTTATTCTCCTGCAGAAATCTGTCCTGCTTTCTTAGATCTGTTTCCTTTTCTCTGCTAGTGGAAAATACACAGATTTCTTTAAAAAATTTGGTTTTTACCTGGATCAGCTCTGAGGAATAGAGTGGAAAGTGGAAGCAGTGACTGAACTTTTGCTTTGTCCTAGTGTGTTAAATCATTCGCTAATTAAATATGGCTACGCTGGGACACATTCTGCACAAGTCATGTAGGCCTGACTTTTCAAGTATTGAATTTGTTTTGATTGCAGAGAAAATGAGAGGAGGCATAGTCTGATCTTCATTCTTTTGTGTGCCAAGTTTCTAAGTATGTTATGACAGTTTAGAGAAAAAAAATCAGCAAAACAGGAATCTTTTTGTATGATTGACAGAAAGACTGCTTTAAGAAGTGCTTGAAATGACTACCTCAGTGAAAATTGTTGTGGAGCTAAATCAGCTTTTGCAGTATCTAATTAACACTGCCACAACATCCAGATAGTTCGTTAATTACTCTTCTGCTTCTCCCTCCAGTTGCTGTGTCAGGCACAAAAGTTAACATGCACCTTCTCAGTATACATCAAATCTGTTAATTTTCATCATGCTCTAACAAGAGAAAGCTGTAGAGGTGATCAAAATAAATTGTAACCATAGACATTCTGAAGCCTTAGTAAGACTATTGCAAACACACAGTGGGTTTATAATTCTAACTGTGGAGTGGTGGGGGGGAGGCTTCTGTCTTCCAGAGCTGAGACTAAAAGCAATTTTTTTCAAACAAGCCTGGAAAATTCCCATGTTCTGACAACAGGGATTTTCCAAAGTGATCATAGCCCAAGCAGGCTTGATCTTCAGTGCCAGGAAACTCTGACTTCAGGGGTCTCCAGCACTCATGACTTATAGGGAGTGGGTGAAGGAAATTAAAGTAATTTAAAATAGAGCCCTGTTTCTCTGCTATAGGGTAGACATGCTGCCTCATGCAAGTAGTCACTGCGGAATTTGGGGTTTGGGTTTTGTGCTCTTTTTTTCTTTTACCCTACCCCCACTCCCTCCAGTCTCAGTGCAAAGTTTCTGGTCTGTATCAGTCCTATACAACAGGCCCTGTATATTCAAAGGCACAGTGTTTCCATATGGAGATGAAAGCATTGCAGTAAAAATGGAATTTACTGTCCTGTATGCATCCATCCCTTCACTGCAGCACTGAGCACTGCTGTGGAAGAGGTCTAGTGCTCAACTTGTACCTGTGCTGAAGGACACTAGAGGTGATGTGAGCAGGACTGGGCACATCAATACCTGTGGGTTTTCTGTGGCTTTCGGTTTGCTCACAGGTAGGTGCTGACCTATACACACAGCTTATAAGCTACTCACGAAGCAGGTCTGGCTAGTGTATGCAGTCATCTGGAAACAAATAGCTGCTTATCTGTAGTAAATATCTGCTGTGAGAGGAAAGAGGAGAAAGCAGGCCGAGTTTCTCCTGTGACGTAGACTTGAGGACTTGACAGGTGAAGATGAAAAGGAAAAGATGGGAAGCTTCTCACTGGGTTGCGCAGCAGAAACCACTGTGTAGCTATAACTCATACAGGCCTGAAACTACCAATTTTCAAGGATGACAGTAAGATACATCTCTGTCAAACTGTCACTGTCTTACTTTAGGACCTCCATTTCGTATTACAGCAGGAACAAATCTAACCTTGCCCAAGACTGCACTGCAGATGTACTACCTGCTGAGAGGAACAGTTGACAGCTTGTCCCTGAAAGCCATTGCAAGGTGATCCTGAATTTGGGCTGTGTCTCGAAGTTGGCCCAGTTGCAGGGACAGTGAATTTACTGCGAAAGCATCACTGAATAACTAATAATATCTGACACTTCTCAACCTTTTTACATGGCAGAGAGAGGCAGTGCGTTCAAGGGCTTGTTAACCATCCCTGTGCAAAGATGACTGGAAGACAAGAAAACAAGACATTCTGCTTGCCCTGGAATACTGGAAATTTTCAGATTCTGGAAACTGAGATTAGACAAGAGTAGGCAATCCCAGTACCTTTATTATTATGGTTTGAATTAGAATTTTCAAATCCTGTGGAGTACAGAAGGGATTAAATATTTCTCCTCTTTAGCCAGAATTGGTAAAACTAGGAACAAGGGGAACCTGCAGTCGGGGTAAGGATTGAGGAAGAGAGAGTTCAAAGCGGTACCAAAATGTTCAGAGAAGTTGTGTCCCGAACCTAGAGAGAATTGAATCTATTAAGAGCTAGCCAGTCTGCAGGTGCACAGACTGTTCCGTGGTGGAGTGGGCCATACTGCTTCACTGAACATCTTTTGATGGATATCCTTAACTGCCACAACTGCAATCAGGAGAAAATCAGCGCATTGCAGTTTTTAAATCTATTTGCACTGCTTTTTCATTTCACCAGCTGTTCTGTCCTTACTTCATAGTAGCTTCGAAAGTTTTAATTATTCTTGCCCGTAGTGAAAATTATGTTTGTGTGGGTAAATGCAAGTGTGTTGTATCTAATGTCAGAGATAATTGCTGGCTGCCTCAAGAGACTTGATAGATTCATTACCTCTACATATGGTAGGAAGAAAACTGTCAGATTTTATTTAAGCTTTGAAGAGCCTTAAAAAGGGTTACAAATTGTTGCAGAAAGAGCATCAGTTTTCTAAACAAGGTCCCACGCATTGCTACATTAGTGTAGTGTATTTGAATTGATGCATCTCTTCTATCTGTCTTAGAAAAAATAGTCTAGAAGCACAAAGCAGAGGATTTATAGCACTCTTCCTGATGCTCGTAGATCTTCCAAAATGAAAGCACTTCCTGCTGGACTCTGTCATTTTGAATATCTGTGTGAGATCTGTTAAATATACTGAGGTATTTTCTAAGCCAAATCTGTGATGTATCTGATTCTATCCCTTACTAGGAATGTGGCTAGTTCAGCAAACATCATAAAGCAACGTGTCCAATTTGACATGTTATTTTATCTGTTTTATTATTTTTCCAGTGTGATTGCACTTAATGGCCTTATTGAGTTTGAAGTTGTATCATATGAATGCAGATGAGACAAGTTCCTGTCACAGAAAAATAGCTGAAGCTCTTGCAAGCGCATAGCAGGAATTTAAGTTGTTCTCACTGCTGGATGCGTAGTCACACTCTGCCCCTTTCTTTGCTGCACATATCCTACTCACATTTGACAGTTCTTGTGTTCACCAAACCTGCATTTCACCACACCAAGCCAGTGAAACACAGGTCCGAGTAACCAGTAGCTGTTTTGCTTAGCCTACTGTGGAGCCACAGCCTGGAGGTGCAATTGTGTTACAGCTGGGCTTATTGAGAGGTGTAGAGACAAGTCCTCCCTTGTTCCTTCTGTCTGCTGCTAAACCACGCAGTTCTACCTATCTTCTTTGCCACAGCTTTGGCTCCTAATAAATGTTTCATTTAATTTGTTTAGGTTGCTAATTTAGCAGGAAGTTCTTTAGCTCCTCTGCTCAGGCTTTGTTTCTGAGGAATAAGTCTACCCAGTGCAAAATTAGACAAGTACTTCATGTGGTGCAAAGGAGGATAAGGCATAGAGGAAGTGACTGGGATCAAAGCAGGGGAATGACAGTAGAGTTGGCAACACTGGGAGCTCCTTCTGCAGTAGCAGTGTACTTCAGATCTGCTTCACTCATAATGTCCCAGCACTGTAACCAGAGGAGTCAAGATCAGGAAACAAAGGTGCATAGAGGACATTAGTAGCAGAGAACTGGGGATCAGATTCATCCACTGGATTTTTCTGTCATCATGGGTTTTTTTGTAGTTTCTGTGAACTTGTGGCAGGATTGTGGAAATAGAGCTCCTGCAGAAGAAAAAGCATAATGAGTTTTATTGCATGTTTTCCTATTTGAATCCACCAGCTGTGCCCAAAATATTTGCATGAACTTAACAGATACTGATTTTTTTTTTATGAACTATAAATATTGTAGGGTAATTTTGATGTGTGAGTGAAATGGTTAAGTAATAAAAGGAGAGAAGGGAGTAGTGGTCAGAGCAACAGGTACTTCTACCATCACAGAAGATAGGTGAAGGCTGTAGGGCAGTGTGGTTGCCTAAGGAGGTCTCCCAGTGGCACGTCCTGGAATTCTTAAAAGCTTGAGTCGTCCTTTTGTGTTGAGCTGTCATGGGTATTTAAATCTGTCTTGAGCAAGCAGGGAATTGATCAAAATATAGCATGCATTTGATGTAGAGGCAGCTACAGGAAAAGGGATTAAATCTGCTACAGATGTTGACATATTGAAGTTAGCTCAAGTGGAAATCTAGCTTGTCTTAATTAACACACAGAAAGCTGGAATACACTTTAAGAGGGATGTGCTTCAGAGTAGATATGGGACCTTTCAGCTAGCTAGCCCTTGTCTCAAGTGCAGAATGACATACCCTTGGAGAAGAGTTGGATGATGTTGCACAATTGTCTCTTGTATTTTCAGCATTTAATGTTAAAGAATGTAGTTGTCCAGAGAAAGCCCTTTTATAAAACTGGGGTTTTGTCTGATATCTGTAGCAAGGTGCTGGGAAACTGGAAATGAAAAATCGCTAAGATGCAGCAACAAGGTTCACAGCTTTTCCAGTTCTGAAGTCTTTCCTTGCAGTCAGTCAAGCACCACAAAACTCTACTACTCAAATATGAGTTTTATATTAAAGTGTATGAAAAAGTACATGAAGTAGCTGTATTACTGTGCATAATAATCATATGAAGCAGTGAAAGCAGATATGAACTCTGCAGAGTGATGTGGGAAAGCAGTTAGTTTATGGTGTGATATAATGTGCATAGAGAATCATAAAACTCTTCATAGGATTTTATTTAGAAGCAAAAGAGCATTGTTTGTTGTTGTGTAAGCCTCCTTTGAGTAGAATTTGTTGGTTCTTTTGTCCTCAGTTTTGTTATTTAAAACATTTCTGTCCATTCTGCACATTGCTCGGTTTCTCTGTGCTGCAATTTTATCTGGTACTCTGGGAAGAGAGTTTTTGAGGCCAATAACTTAGAAATTTTTCAGATGTCATCTGGGAAGTGAAATTTATCTCAGTAGTGTCTGAGCTGTAGGAATTAGCTTGCAAGGTTAACAGTGAAATAAAAAATTAGGTTTGGTGGGGTCTCTTATTATTTGTGATTTATTTGTGGTAGTAACCTCTGTCATACAACTAATGATTTTACAAGTGTTCAAGGAAGACGTTCTTTGCTCTAGGGAACTTGGAGCATAAGGAAAACTTGTCAGGGGAACAGGGGGACAATGACAGGCAATTTAAAGCTTTGAATGTGATGACAAGAAGCTTAAATTTGATGTGATAGAAATGGAAGGCTTCAAAGAGGGAGTGACTTGACATGATCAAATCGACAGGTGAGTATGATGGCTATTCCAGCGGTGTTTTGCATGAATGAGGGGAGTCTTTTGACAAATCAAGGGACAGGACTTATCTGTTCTTAAGGGTTAATAACGGTCTGAGTAATAGACTTGTCGGTAGGAAGCACAAGCAGGGTCTTGGAGAGGCTAAGAATGAAGTAGCAGTAGAATTGGAGCATCTCAGCTGTGGGGTAGAGGAAAGAGCAGAGTGATAATTAACTCTGAGGTTGTAAGTATAAATGGTGGTGAAAGTCAGCTGATTTGTCATCTTGCACAGAGAAGCAGAAAAGCAGAAAGAAGGTGTTATAGGGAAAGGTGTGGTTACTGTTGTGGCAGTATTGTGTGACATCCATGTACTTTGTTAGTGGACATTGAAAAATATGATTGGAAGTTCAGCATCTTTCCCCTCAGTTTTCCAGGCATTAGGACAAAGACACAAGGAAAATTTTCTGCTGTGTGAAGTTTGTCGACAGTACAGAGCAGAACTGTGTACACTGTGAAAAACATAGGAGTAGTTTAGAGAAAGAAAATTCAATTCACCATGAATTAGGTTAAAAACCCCTCGAAGCAAAGTCACAATTTTACTGACAGGAAAAAGTTCATTTCAGGTCTCAGAAGTCAGTGAGATACAGAGGAGCTGTGTTCATCTGAAATGTAGCCTCTCTGGCTGAAAGTCTGACTTGAAGACAAGCAAAATAGTTTTAGTACTTCATGTGAAGTTTAAAATATTTCAGTTGTCTTCCACATGCAGCCAGAACCACCCTTGTGAGGAGCAAAGGGCAAGCACAGAGAACTGATACAAATCACAGCAGCATAGTAATTTGAAAAGTTATTTTTTCTTGTTGCTGGTAGGTGAATTTTTTAGGGGATTATGGGGTTTTTTTGAGTATGGGGAATCAAGGCTTAAGGAGAATTTTTTGGAAGCATCCTGTTAGACTACTGGGATTCAAACCAATAGCTTGCTCTTATCAGGAGAGTTTTCTAACCAAGTGACTTCAGAAGGGTTTTCTTTGGGCAAGCACCTAATCATAAGGCAGAACTCATGGGAAAGATGTCCCTTTCACCAATATGTAACTCACTTTTTTCTTCTCTGAAGTCTGAGGGACTCTTTCTTCTTGGCAATGTCAGAGGAGTTTGTTTTCTCTTGATTTCTCAAAATAAATTTTTCCTGCTTGCTTGCAGGGTATGAAGTCTGTGATGAAAATTGTCCTGTTGCAGGCTAATTTTGCAGGTTATTTAAAAAAAAAAACCCTGAGAAATAAATCCTTCAAGAATCAATTAGCAGTCAGATAGCACTTATAGATATTATAAAATTGTTGCTAACGTAGGACTATATGGAGAGCCAGGCCCAGATGATTTTAACCAGAGTCACTGCACAAGAAAAAATTGATCTGCCACCCTGTATTTTTTGTGATTCTTCTCCTAGCCTTGAGCTTATGAAGCACATTTATTTTAACTTCATTTTATGTTACCATCTGATTAACATGGTGGCTGAATGTCAGACTAGAGTAAAATACGCTCTCTTCTACTATGGGCTTTCACACAGGCTTTTAATTCCTCCTGTTTACAGAGTACTGCTTGTTTCTGAGCTCCTGTAGTGAAATGTGCTGTAGTTCTCTCTGGCTGTCTTGGATGTTTATGGATTGCTGCTCTAAGAAGTAGAAAAGTTTGCATTATTTCGCAAACATGACTCCTAAGGTAGGATAACGTAAGAGGCAGGATAACCCAGTTGATGCTGTAGTGGCACAAGCAGTGTTAGATTTCCCATTGCACTTGCTCATGGGGACCAGAATGTGCTGGTTTTTTTACAGGAGTTAGTGGACAGTGAGACAGGACTAACAGAAAACAGCCTTTAAGAGAGGGAGGAAAGAGAGGTAATGTGTCATCACTGTGATAGAAATCACAGCCTTCCTGGTAGTCATTGCCAGTTACTGCAAAATCATGGAGCTGTATTGACTTATGAACATGTTTGGTTGTATTTTTATTTTTATATGGTTGCAGATGCTTTGCCAGCATCCATCAACTATGTTTTAAAGGGAAACGGAGCTGAAAGCGTTTGTGCAGACACACTGTGTGTTTTCACTGCAAGAATAATGTAGTTGTGTAGGTGCTCTCTTGTGTTGGCAATTTCTTTGCTTTGAAACTTGCAGAGTGAAATTCCCAAGTGTTAACTCCCTTGTTCTTTTCTTATCTCCATGTAGCTGCCTGATTCCATAATCCAGCTTTTGTTTTGCAAAGTCTTGTTACTCAGTGGCAATGCTTTTGTGGGATCCTTTTCTATGGATGTATCTTGGAAAAGACAACAGGGGAAGGGAAAACTCATGAGGAAATGCCTGAAAGTTCAGAATATAATAAGTATCTGTCATAGTAACTCATATTCTGTGTACTTACATATTTAGCACTTTTTTGCAAAGTAAATGTAATTTGCAGTGGTTTTAACCTTGGAAAAGAAAACATTCAAAACACAGGCAGACTTGTAACAGAGATGTGTAACATAAAGGCTCTTTTACAGTAGGAAAGATGAAATATTATCATCATCCAAGAGGAAAGGCCTTTGTATTTTAACTTTCCTGTCTACAAGCGTTAGTGCTGTTAAGTGTATGTGTGACCAGCTGCAGTCATTCACCACCTATGGGTAAGGAAAACCTTTTTTTACATATAAAGTAGCTCTTTCAGTGGCTGTACATATATATATATATATATATATATATATATATGCACTCCTAAAATGTCTCTGGGTAATAAGATAGCTAAAAGCTATACCTATATAAGGACTGTAAGAGGAAAAAAAAAGGAACACAAAGGATAGAAAGCAGGAGGTGATACATTAAAACAGACTATAGAGATGTGTAAAACAGAAACCCCAATTATACAATGAGAAGTTATTCCATACACAAAGGTCTGTCTCCCAAGTATCGCATCTCTATTTCCATATCAAATTCTAAAATCTCCAATTATTTGTATGTTTTGCTAAACACTTGACAGCTCCTCCTCTGTGTCCAAGCTAGTATTATTATACTTAAGTAAGAGGCTGTAGTAAAGAGAGACCTTGTAAGAGAAGAATTTACTTGTGATTATTCAGTTCCATCTTCTTATTTAGTAGTAGTCAACAAATCTAAGCCAAAAAAAAAAAAAAAAAACCCAACAAAACAACAGGCATAGCAGATGCATGGCCTGGAAAAAAATACACTTATATGTAACAAACTACTAATATAGTAGTTATTGGCAACTTTAAGTCCATTGCTTTAAAAGTTTTAGCAAAACCATTATTTATAAAGACAGACATTCAAGCAAATTTGTATACCTTCTTTTTCCTGATGTACATGCTTTTCAAAATGTTTATGTGTTCTTGGAAGAGGAATTTAGCCGTATGTGTTGAGGAGACACTGTTTAGAAGGCTCTGTCCCAAATTTTCTGAGACATGTGATCACGTGCTATACTCTAAGTAATAGAACTGACTTCTGAGTACTCAGAACAGTAGGAAAAGATCACCCATTTGTGGGCTTCCAGAGATGAAAATAAAGCTGGTTAGATTTTTTTTCTTAAATTTCCATTTCATGCTTTCATTTCACATCAGATAAATGTTAACAAAATCTTTCTTAGTTTAAAAAACAGAAAATCCCAACTTTTTATTCGGAGGCACAAAGAAAAGGCATATGGATATGTTGGTAAAGCATATGGAGACCCTTATGTAAAGACAAAACAAAAGCAAAATAAAGTTACTGACTGGCCCCTCGAGGTGCAGCACATAAGCACATTTGGTGGACTGTTGCCAATTCTCTTTTCTTCTGAAGAACAGAACTCCCTTTATATCCTAAACAAGTAAAAACAACACAGACAGTACACATCTGGTAGCAGCAGTGTGTTGCACACTACTTGAATCTCTGTTTTTATACTGATTATTTACACTCAGTGCTCAGAAAGGGGTGACCTTGTGTTCGTAGCAATTACAGTATTACAGTAGTTGGTTTATTCCACACAAACACAATGCACTTTTTTTCTCAGGCTGGACATCAACGATATAAAAAGATTGCTGCTGTAGGAACCTCCTTTCTGTTAACAAAAATCTTTATTCTGAGCTGATGTTTTCCCACTGTGTTAAGTACATTTGGTAATAAACCTTCATTGGCTGAGTCAAGAAACAGTGTAATGCACTTACTCTACATTTTAAGCAATTTTTTGGTAAGTTTTGCTTCTTTAGTATGGTTCATATTTTCCGTCGTCATTTGTGGGAGCTATTTAGACACACCAGCTGTGCAAAGTTAAACATGGACTTCAAAAAATTAAAACATCTTTTTCTGAATCTAGTATCTATTAATAGCTTGCTCTGAATGTATTTGGATCAACCTCTGGGATCTGCTATAACTGACACACACTGTCATTACTAAATTAAACATGCCAGAACTGTTATGGCATATTCTCATAATACATTTTCGCACACTTCTCATGCTCTCCTAAGCACAGCCAGCATGTTGTAGGCAGACTGCCTATTAGAAACAGTCTCCAGTGTATACTAACCCCTGAACTGTGGCAGGAAATTGTTAGGGAGCACAATGGTCATCACAGCCCAAAGCATATTCTAGTAATTTAGTAGTAGAGACCACTAAGGCTTAGTACCCCAGAATATTCTATGGCACAGTATTTATTACTGTAGGTGTTAGCAAGGAGTATTTCTACTACTTTGTTTTCTAGGCTACTGCTGCCTCTCTAATCTGAGTTATTTTTAGACAATATTGCTCAGATAATAGAGAGTATTGCTTGGATAAAGAGACCTCCTCACTGAGTGTTGCCTCTTTTCAGAGCACACACATAGACAAGAACTCATGTATCACTGTGCACATTGTTAACTGCTCTGGAGATTTTGAGCTATGAGAGCTTTCCAGAATTTCTTTTTATCAGATGGCTAATGAATTGTGTTGAAAATTTTTGAAGGACTCAGATTACTCAGCAACAATCAATAAACATGCCTTGAAAACTTCAGGTTCTATTGAAAATAAGTCCTTGTTTTTATGTGTGTTATGTCCTTAAAATTATTAACCAAAAAACCCCGTAACAATTATTGTTGCATAATAATAGTTTCTTTCTTGCAAAGGGGAGCAAAAGCTCCTGATGGATAGCTGGGGTTAAATGTGTTTAAGAAAGCTGAAGAGTTGCCTTATTCTTCTTTAAGACAGATACTATATCTTAAAGTGTATCTTTGCATTACAGACCATGGTGAAGTAGGAGCATGCATGGACAGGAGGGGAGAGAAGAGTATATTAAACCCTCAAGGTGGACTAGATGCCAATATCAACAATATCACTCAGAGCTCTAGCTAAGACAAAACAATGTCTGCAAGGGCACTGAGACAGGACCTCTGGAGCACCATTTCTACATCATCTGTAAACTGGTTTAAATGCACATCTTCATCTCAGTCCTGCCCAGCCTAGTACATGAGACAAGCTTCTGTGTCCGGCTTTTCCCAAGCAAGGATGACATCCTGCAGGCTGGAAGGCCTTCCTTTCAGTCTGCGACCCCTCACACCAGAGAGACAAGCTCATACATCTGCCTGACGCTGGAGATTGCTGAACTCCACTGCAGCTGTGTGTGCTTCCTAGTGTGGCCCCATGCTGAAGCTAGTCCTGCTAGAAGGCTTCTTGTCTTCCCTCCCTGTCTTTGGAGAGGACTTGCACAGCCCCTCTCCTTTTATGTGGCCAGTAGTTGCTGTGCAGATCTCTATTGTGTGGGCCCTTGAAGAAGAGGAGTTTAGTCTCAGCCTATAAAGTGTCTCAAGTTTTTGTAGTGTCTCCATTCTACTTCTGGAGAAGATCTATAGATTATCTTGTTAAGCATAATTCATTAGGAAGGCCATTTGTCATGCATAAGTGTGTCCAGCTGTTAGTGTGAAACAAACAGACAAGCAATGCTTGGCCCCAAGCCATGGCTGAGAAGCAGTTGGGCAACCTGTGCTACATGTCATAATTTGTTTTGCCACTTTTCTTGGATGTAATTCCTCTGATACAGAGAATTTATCTTCTATTCCCACCTCAGCTCTTTTAAATGGCAATAGAACTTAAATTGAGCACAGTTTCTGGACAGCCTTAGCATTTCTTAAATGCTAAAGACATTTCTGCCATTTACTGTAAATGGGGTAGAAAAATATCTCAAAAAGCCATGTCCCATTTTATGTTGGTCATTTTAGCAATCTGCTGTGGTTAGATTCAAAATTCATAAATTACCTTTACTTTCATTGCCTATTAGTCGCACCAAATAGAATTGCATATTTTTTGCCGTGTGAGTGTTCTTGAATGTCAGACTGATGGAAAAAAATGCAGAATATCTTTTCTTAGAAGGTTGTATTAAAAAACTTCAAAATGAAATGTTGATAACAGTTGTAGTCTTGAGAGTGAAATTCTACTGCAGATAGAGCAATTTCTTCATTTTCTTCCCCAGCCCTTGATTTGATTGTGTCGATAAAGGTTTATGTTATAATCCTCTACTAGAAGATTGAACTGGTTTGGGGAGCTTATGCAGAGTATCCCTGCAAGGCACAGACCGTCTTTTCAGATGTGTCTTTGCAATGCCATCTGGCAAGGTTTGAGGTGGAGGCCACAATGAGCAGAAGGAGATCAAGAAAACTGGTATGTCTGCTCCTACACAAATCCCAGAGAGAGTCTAGGCATGGGGGAAACTAAGGGGCTGCTGCACTGCAACACAGTTAAGGAAGGAAGGTGGCTTTCCTCCTGGCTTTGTTACTATCAAGTGTTTCTGCTAATAAATGCTTCTGTGCCATGACAGTATAAATATGCTGCGTTATTAAAAGGCACATAAGAGAAGAACAGAGAAGCTGGAAATTACAAGACTGTCTGTGCGTGAAGGCAATTTTCCAGAAGACTTACATTGCTAATACATTCAAATCTTTCTAATATAATGCTAAATTTTATTTTTTTAGACTTCTGTCCATTCAGATTATTGCAATGATATGGTAAAAGAATGAAGGCTGTTTCAGTGCTTCATGTTATCCAAAGCAGTAGGTAGCAGTGTTTCCTTTATAGTTTATAAATTATTTCTTTTAAGGCTTTACCACCAGTAGTTTTGCTATAAGGTTGGTGAACAAAACCTTCCTATTTCCTGTTTCTGTAGTAGAAGATGGCTGCATCAATTTGAAGGCACATGCTGTCACAGTATAGAGCTCCTTCTACTGAACACTTAGAAGCTCTTTCCAAGTCCTGACCGATTGACCCAAATTCTTGTTTTCAACTTTCCCTTATGGGTCTGTAATACAGGCAGTTTACAGTGCTATTTCTTTGTTTTGGCTCAGTGGCACATGGTGGTGAAGGCTCTTCACTTGTTAGTCCTCTGTGACAATAGGTACTTGAGTAATTTGGCTGTGTTAGAGCCCCGAAATATTGCTGGTTCTTCAAAGATGTTCCAGTTGTGCAAGCACCATCTGTAGATTTTAACACATCTTTTGTGGTTCTTACAGGAGTACAATTTCACTGTTTAGACCACAGCTGATGAATTCCAGGTACAGTGAGGCTTCTTCTAACAGTTTGATAAATCAGCCAAAATTATAAATTAACTTGTGCATATAAGGTTTATTAGAATATTTGGTTCTACACACACCCCTCAGACTATTTCACAGTCTTCTGAGTATGACCTACCGGTATCAGTTGGGTGGATTTATGTAATGGAGTTTTAATATTGAAATAAAACGTAACAGCAGAGTAAAGGGAATTGGAAGCTGGCAAAGGTAGCTGTTTGTTGTTGAAGTACAGTGTCAGGTGGAACAGCTGACATCTTGTACCCCACAGCACCATGGCCTGGCAGCATTGCATGTTCTACGGAAGAATTTTGAAAGGCTTGGACTAATTCTCTACAAAAGCAGGGTATTCACTATCAGTTTTAATAAAGTAGAGCATCTTGGTTACAATCTTTTTTCCCCTTTCATTAACCTCTATTAGTTTTGGGGTTTTTGTTGTTTGGGTTTTTTTTAATATTGACAGCAATAATAATTACTCCTAACTTAAGGTGAGAAAACGTGTCTAATGAAGAAATAGTGTTTTAGATAGTTTTAAAATTTAATCATTTGTGGGTTTTTTCTTCTTCTTCAAATCAAAGAGACAATTTCCACTGATAAATTGCTTTTGTTGTATTAAATAATTTAATGTATATTGTAAGAATAACTTTAGGTCTTGGAAGTACCATTAGTAATTTGAATGATAGTAATAGTAATGAAAGGGCAGGCTTGGGATACTATGTTGCCTTCAGAAATCAGAGGCTCAATTGTAATCAGAATTAAAGTAAGAAAACTTTCAGAAAAAGTGAGTTGTGATTGATCTTTATTGGTGTGCATGTGGAAAATCTGCTAATATCAATGGTTCACAGACTGTGAATGGTCCCATGGGTTCTGATAATTTGAGGTCTTCATCTCCCAGAGTGGTGTTGTTAATTTCTGTTGTTGGGTGTATGAGTATGTGCAGAGGTGCAAGGAAATAAATATTCAGTGAGTAATTTTCTCTTCCTTTCAAGGAAATTGATCGTTTTATCACCGAATAATTTCTGACTTTCTCGTTTTGTTTATTAAGATATAGTACATTATTTTTGCCTTTCAGAAGGACTCAGACTCAAACACTAATTTTATAGTGTTCCTTTTCAGAATGGAAGTTGCATTTAGCACCTCTGGTTTCCTACACAGCACACTAGGAAGAAGTTTGTATGTGTTTACCAAAATACACAACATTGTTCAAGACTATTAATCCCAGGCTATCAAAAATTTTTTTTACAGCCAGAATTGCAGATGATTTAACATTCAGAGGGTTAATAGATGCTAAGGGGAAAAAAAAAACAACAACTTAAGCATAAGAGTAATTTTGCAGTGCTAAGATAAGCCAGAACTTAGTCACACTAAAAGCCCTTAAAAAGCTGAAGACTAATGCTCTCTGCCTTCCTGCAAGGTTCACAGAGATGCTGTCCAGGTACTATGCAGCATATCTTTGTGACTGAAAAGTTGTCACATCCTCCAGCTGTGCAGTGCTCCCACTCACAAAGCTTCAGCAAGGTGAAGATGATTTGCTAACTTTAACTTGAAAGGAGCTTGGGAGGAAGGTTAGTAATAAAATTAATTAAGATATTTATAGCTCCTTCTTACCACTAACATGATCACCTGTGCATTCAACGCCTATGACCTTGCAGCTTCACAAGAGGATATTTACTTTAGGAATGTGTGATAAGCCATGCGTTTGTAAAATTTTGTAAGTATTAGTTTTTTGTGGAAAAAAATGATAACACATAATTTAAAATGAAGGCAATTCACATTAATTAGAAAAATGTCATTATCAGAGAGATGAGAATTATAATTGGTTGTTAGTTTGCTGTAGGTTTTAAAAGAAATTATAATAATCTAAGCCATATGGAAATTCATAACCTTCTGCTATAAAACAGCTGCAGTTTTTGTAACTAGTAAGAATTATGCATATTTTGTATTTGTCTGATTAACTGCTGGGTTTAGTTTTTGTCAGAGCTGCTCCTACAAGATAATACACAAATATCAAGTTTCGCTTTTTAGAACTCACTCTCTTATTGCTACTGTTATTTGTCTTTTCCACGTTTTTCCACTCCCTTATCTCACTTTCACTATTCCCACACCATCTCCAAAGATCTTTTTTCAAACAGGCTTAAGTCTGCTGTTGACATTGATGCGGGTATGCAGTTGAGAAGGTGATAAAGTGATGCTCCTGGGCCTTCACAGTGGAGAAAAGTTACGAAGGATTAAATGTTTGATATTGAAGAGTGTTTTAATTCCTATTTTTTAAACATTTTTCTCAAGCCTTACCTTTCAGTGCTTATTTCCTGCGACACGTTTTTTATGTCTTCTGTGTAATTGACTCTGAGAGGGAGGCTGCTTATCTGAGTGCTTATTGTTCAGTAAGGAGTGGTCTTTTCCACACAGGAGAACAGCACTATCATGTTTCACAACAGGGCACTGATTTCAGAGCACAGGTTTTGTACAGCTCTTCCAAGGAACCAACGTTTGTCCTTTTGTTATGTGCAGCACGGAGTAAAAGGCTTCTGTGCTGACTCCCCATAACCTCAGCCTCCTGTGTCCTCCATGAACATGAAAGTGCTGTGTCTGCACAGGGTATTAACTCTAGATCTTGTTCAGAAGCTTCGTGTGTTATATCATCCTGTGAAAAGCAAGCAGCTGATGCTGAGTAATAAACACCTCATTCCCACTTTGCAAAGGAGAGAGGTGGGAGTTCTCTGCTTACTTCCCTTCTCTCTCTGCAGCTGCTCCCCTTCTGTTCCATTTCAGACATGGAAGATATATCTTCTCCAGTGCTGATATTAGAACTCTTGACCAGAGGTTTCAGGTTGTGTCCATTTGTCTCTATTGATGTAGATTAAATTAGTTTTGAATTAGGAGTTATTACAGAGCCTTTTCAGCCTGCTTGTCTTTAGAAAGAATCCTTAACTCTCTGTAATTATTGTTTTCTACAGACTTATTATACATTGGTTTAAAATAGAAAATCCATTACTCAGGGAAGAAGAAATCTCACGATCTCACTTTTATTCTAGATATTTTTCTACCATTTGGTTTTCTAATAATTATAGGTTGTGGGAAAAGGATGTTTATATTTACAGCTGCAATGAACTCCATGACCACTTGAAGAACTGGCAACAGATTGCTGGGGATAATTCAAGAAGGAGGAAGTGAGATGCAGAACATAAGTGCTCAACACTGTAATTGGAAAATCTGCAGCCCATTCTTAAGAACTATGACCACTCATCTGTCCTGCAGGTTTGTCCTTAAAGGCCTGATCCAGTGAGATGTTGACTGTGATGTTTCCAGGGTATGGTTTTTGTTGGCATTAGTAGGAACTGAGGGCATACGTCACCTTGCATGAACATATGCTCAGAGGGGTAACATCAGTTACTTCCCGCCGTGTGAGTGCCAGGTTTGATCCATCAAAATTCAGTTTGCCAGATGTGTCCTGGGTTAGATGTCTGTGCTTAGCCAGTATTGTTCACCTAGAGAGTGAGCGTCCCCTATCACTTCTCTGCACCTTTCTATACGTGGGAGGCTATTTAAGCCAGCACAACTCATTTACTGTGGTGATATCCCATGGGATTTTGTGGGTGAGTCTCTGTTTGTGGAAAGTTATGAGGTATTTGCTTTTTAAAAAGAAGAAAAGTCGTCAGAGGAAAGAAAATATGAAGCTTAATTCTTCTGGAGGAATTTCAGGCTGATGGAATGTTTTATTCAACTCTGTTTAGAAGTGCTCAAAATGTACTTACACCACCTCATTGATTATCATGACAAAAAATACTCAGGAGGACTATTGCTGGAGGCATAGACAGTGCCAGAATGCCTGGCAATTATATTGCCACTTAAAAAAATGATCTTAACTTCTGCTTTTAATCAACATCTTTAGCAAAGTTGTTTGTTGGGGGTGTGTGCATGTTTGTGTCTGTCTTCCTTCCCCTTCACTTTCCACGTTGTAATGGAAATGCAGGATGCCTGTGTACAATCTTTCACCTCTGACAGCATGTACTGCATGCTGCACACAGCTGTCATGGTAATGACAAGTCTGGTGCACCAGGATAATTGGGTACTTGAAGAAGATTCATAAGGCAGTGTACTGCACAGTACAGTGTTGTGCCCTGGGGCAAGGGGAGAAAGAAGGGAGGGTACAAGGCAGAGTAGGGAGAGTATTTGTGAGAAATGATGATGTAGTAATGTGATTTTGTTTCCTTATGAAGTGGTTTGCTTCATGCCCACTCACCCCACAGAATTACATTAAGGGTTTCAAAGTTGGTTTGTTCTACCAAGGAAATTGGGTTCCATTTTATACGTAATGGAATTGAAACATCCCAGAGGAGTGAAGGAGATGAGTGTCGTCATAATGCTGCAGCTCTGTGAGTAGTTTGGTGTCAAGCCACGCTATAATCCCACCATCTGACAGCTCGTTATTAAGAAACAACGAGAACTGACTTTATTACTGTAGACTGTAGCTGGCTTATCTGCAAATTAGCATCTTTTCTTCCGTTGTGGCAGATTCTGTCTGTTTTTCTGTCATCTGTCATGAGGTGTTAAAGGGGAGCATATTTTTAGAGTCTAATGTGATAACAATTAACCTCTGATCTCTTTCTGATACATCTCCTTTTTCATTATTGCTGAAGTTACTTGTCATGAAGATTAAATACTTGGAGACCGTGTATTTGTGCACACTAATACTGATAGCCTGTGTAATGCACTATTAGATGTTTAACAGGTAATTCATTAAAATTTTTAATTATTTCTCTCCAGCAAAAGGAGAGGAAGTGTTGATCATCAATAAAAGCAGGAACCCAGGATTCAAACCTTCCATCTGAATCACTGATTTGTTTCTGCATCCTT
This sequence comes from Oreocharis arfaki, assembly GCA_013398015.1. Taxonomy (NCBI): domain Eukaryota; kingdom Metazoa; phylum Chordata; class Aves; order Passeriformes; family Paramythiidae; genus Oreocharis; species Oreocharis arfaki. The sequence goes on along the minus strand of VZRR01014009.1, from coordinate 569,377 downwards.
GAACAAGTCATTTAATCTCTTGTTAGGATGAAAATAATAGCCATGGTACCTCACCAGCATGTTGAGAAGCATAATTAGTTGCTGTTTATATCGCACGTGGACACCAGTGAATGATTCGTGGCAGAAATATGGAATACTATTAGTAATAGTAGGTTGCAAGATTTGAAAATGCCAATATTGTTTCATCTGGAGACTTTTTTGAGGTACCATGCAAATGGAATTCTCATCCAAAGGAAAAAATCATTAAAAAATTAGTCTATAATGCAACTTACACTGCAGATAATATAGATATTGGTACCAGCATAGCACAATACCAGCACTTGTAAACAAGAGATGACTTGCAGTAAGATAGAGGGAGGTCGTGTGCCTGAAAAGCTTTTCCAGCATCACCAATTTTGACTATTACAGAAAATGAAGCATGTGTCAAGGCATCCTTATCTTATTAAGAATAATGGGGTTGACACAGGCCACAGAGGAATGCTGAAAGAAGCACTCCTTAGCTGCCTAAGCGGTGAATTAGGCTGAGCTTCCTTTTCACAGATTTTTACAAAGAAATTTGTAAAATAAACACTTATTGTTTTGTAGACAACGCCCTTTGGAAGTCCAAGGTTTTGGAAACTGTTCGAGGAAACTAATTTGCGAAGCTTTTAATTTTGCAATAACATACAAAAAAACCCCCTGTAATCCAGAAGCAAGCATGCTTGTCTTTACATATCCTCTATTTTTGGCTGACTGTGTGTTAGAGTGTGCGTGGTCCTCCTCTGAACAGATGCTTGCCTTCATTCCGTTTCATTTCTCTCATCAAAAAAGCATCTAAGCTTTTTCACTATATCCCTATCTATGTGTATTTTAACCATCCAAGGATCACTGTTTTAGGACAGGCCAGGTCCCGTTGGTTTTAAGTGAAACTTCCAGGCACAATCCTTCAAGGTGCAGAGCCCTGCCACTTCCCAGTGTCCTTTGTGGGAGGTTAGAGTTCTTCATGCCCTGAAAAAGTTTGTGCTGCCTTGCACTATATTGTTATTTTAGTAATTGTGCTGGAAATGTGTCATTTAAGAGGCAGAATGCAGGTGGAAATCATGAACTATTTCGCTGCTGAGTTGCTGTGTTACCTTTGCATTCTGATGACTTCTGATTAAGCCGTTTTTATTCTTCAAGTATTGAAGGAGATAACCTAAAGTTTGTGCTTTATGGATCTTACTAGCATTAGTAGCTCCCTCAGATAGTTCATAATATGTATGCAAACCCTAAATACATAGAACCTTTGATCAACAATGGGTTCTCTTGGCAAAACTTTTCTGAGAATGGAATAGAATTTATTTTCACTCCGCTGAGATGTCCAGAACTTAAATTGTCTCTTTGCATGTAATTTTGATTGTAGTGATGAAGTACAAAGGGGTTTTTTGGGTTTTTTTGTGATAACACATCAGCACTGAGATTTTTCTGGCTATACTATGTGGTGTGGTACACCTAGGTCTTCTGACTTTGGAAGGAATATAATGTGGGGAAAAATTCACTGCCCAGCTGATAGTCCCATCTGGATATCTGGAAAGCTCTTAAACTGGTCTGGTTTTGGGGTTGGTTTTTTGGTTTTTTTTTTGTTTGTTTGTTTGTTTGGGGTTTTTTTTCACTGGTTTTTTTGGGGGGGNTTTTTTGCTTGTTTGTTTAATTCATTGTTCGTTTTTTTAAATACGGCGAGATTCAACCCTAGGAACACTCACAGATTATTTTGTTTTTCAATGGGAAAATGAATGCTAGCACAAATTAAATATATTGTATGGAACTTTATTCTTGCTGTGTTATAGGTAAAAGATCAAGCAAGTATGGAATTAAAATTGTAGTAAATCAGGCACAAGTCCCTCACACTATTTTGTATGCTGGGAACTGAGAAGTAAGCTTCAGAAAGGATCGTGTTTTGTACTCCAAGGGCTTTTAAGGTTTTCATTCCTGCCCCATTGGCTTTAGTTCACCTTAGAGACTGTTCCATGAAGCTCATTTTACTCTATTACTGTACAGAATGTTCATCTCAGACCTTAATTCATTTTGGGAATTTGCTGCAGGTTGGTGATGACAGCAGGCAGATAACCAAAGTCATAGACAAAAACAGGTAACGACAGTGGCCTAGATTTCTAACTGCTCAAAATTGCTTGACTGCAGCTCCTGATTCTGATGAATCAGGTCTAGTCATCCTTTTGGGAGTCTGTTCTGTGTCTAAATTGATTACAGTACTTAGTAAAACAGACCCCTATTATAGGGGCCATATTATTTCCTTTAATATACTAGTTGTATAGGGTGATAGAAAGGTAAAGTTTAGGTGTGCCAGACAGGACAGTCTGCCTACAATCTGTCCCTGTTGACCTGCCAAAAAGGCAAGCTGGTGCATCTGAGGATTTGACACAGGTTGTTTAAAGTTATTTTTTGAGCCTTGTGAACGTGTTGGGGCGTGAGTGCATATATCTTGGAAAGACGAAGACATGCTGTAGGTGGGGTAACTTTTACGTTTTAAATTTCATTTATGGAAATATGCAGCTTCCCCAAATGAATTTAAACATCTGTCTCTTTCCTTTGAAGAATGGGTATTTTTCAGTGTCACTTATTGGTACCATGTTAAGAAGCCTTTTGAACCTCAGGAAAAGCACATTCCAGTTCAATGTTACCTAATGTTTAGATTTGCTTTGCTTTCTCTAAGTCTTAATTATAAATGTGCATGTGAAGAACAACGTTGTAGAGCAAATGGACATTAATACTAGCAAGTACTGTCATTCACTGCTGTTATTAACAGTCTTTACTCATTAAAAAAGAGTATGAAATAGTGTTATTCAGAGGTTTAGTTCTCATCTTTTTTGAGATGCATTAACCACATCAGCTTTTAATCCTTAGCAGAATAAATAAAACCACAATAAAAAATTGTTTACACAACACAACTGATAAAACACAAAATACCATTCAGTAACAGCTTGATGTTTGACATCTGAATTACAGTTTCATACACATAGCAAATTATCTAGAAATAATGATCTGTAATCAATGTTTTAATTTTAATATTAAACAAAGAGAATCATGAAGGATTGGAATGAGAGAACCTGGTTTTATGAGTACACCTTTTAAGTCCTAATTGATTAATTATTTGCTCATCTTTCACCGTTCATCTCATGTTTTTTCTTTCTTTTCTTTTGAAGACAATTGTTGTAGCACCCTTTTGTTCAGTGCCTTGAGCTTATATGCAAAACAGTCAAATATTCAGATTGGCTGAATTTTTAAAGTTATAAATGTCATATTTATATGGAGAAAGTGCTTAAACCTTCCTTTGGTTTTGTTATTTTCCATATCAAAAAAATCATGATCCTTGTTTCCTCATGCCACAGAATAGCAGGTAACAAAGGAATTAAGCCTTTAAGGAAAGGAATTACTCTTAAGCAGCAGAGGCCTAGAAAATCTCTAAGGAATATTTGTAGAGCGTGTAGGATCCCTCATAGGGACTTCTCTTGTCGTGACTTAGGGCCCTTCTCACCTCTTTCAGTTCATTTCTCACGCAAGGCTGTTAGCAGCATCCATAGCTGGGAGTCTTTCCTGCTGCAGGTACTACAAGGCAGAAGCCACTTGAGGGGCTCTTTGGCAAAATCAGCTTGAATATCCATGAAGATCAGATGGCATATTTATTATGGTAGCTGCTCCTTGGCTACTTCAGCTCCTGTCCTAGATGTGCCAGTGATTCACAAGGAGTGTTAATATTGCAAAGTAATGATAAAAGGTGCCTGAGGGGGAGCTTAGAGCATCGGCTGTTATCTTTTGTCACCCTTACCCTGCTCAGACAGGTTTAGTTGACATGAGTTGTTTTGTTGACACCACTGAGACCAGTATCCAGAAAGTAACAGAACTATAACTGAGGTAGAAAAGCAACTGTCCTGAGGCATTAGTTTAAAATTTGATTGTGTTTTTAACAGGTCTGATATGTTGTGGAGTAGTAGAGAGTTACACCTCAGGGAACTAGCACATTTTTTTATGCAGGTTGAGGCCTAATGTGACCAGATTGACAATGCTGAAGACACTATTTAAAAATGAAACACAGCAAAGCACCACATGGTTGAAAAACATTATTATCGGAAATAATGACATTAAATGTGATTTGCTGGTGGTAAATTGAAATCACTGATTAAATTACATCTTTGGCTAATAAATTCACTGGGGTAACAGTGCACAGCAAGTGCCAACACAGAACAGCCCTAAGGCATAAATAAAAGTTATCTAATTGATGGTAAAGATAAATCAGAATAGAAGCAAGTGGCTTGTTAATGTGCTTGCACCGAATTCATTACAGCTGGAAAAGAAGCTCCCCCTCTCTTCACATTTCACTGCACAAGGCAAATCTGGTGTCTGTCACTTCTACTCACCTGAATTTGTTACCTAACAATTTTTCTTGCATGTGAGTTCTTTTGAGGGCACACAACAGGTATCTATGAAATAACTCCATTCTTACTAGACTACATTGTGATTAAATTGACACTTATGCTGTCTTTAATTGCTTACATAATTTTTCTCTGTTGCTCAAGAAGCCCTGAATATTTTACCAGGAGATGACTTAACTTTAGTTAATGGAGTGAGTCAGGGTCCCAAGCTGATTTCAAATGTACCACCAAATGGTGTGAATGAATTTCTCAATCAGTTCTGATGGGGAGATGCAGTTGTTTCTAATCAGTGCAATTACTTGTGCAGAATGATGCACTCTTCAAAGATGGGACATGATATCCAAGTCATCAGACTGAGCAGCCGTTAAAATGTGTTACTCAAAACACATGGCATGGAAATCATCCTTTCTTTTAAAATAGTTTGTGGCATCTGCCACAGTTTGTGGTTGCTGCTTTGGGCTTTATGATCATGTGGTTAGCAAATGAAGGCTTTAAAACATCCCTTTATCACATTAAAAAGGGGAGTCTGGTTGTGCAGCCATTGAGGCTCACCTCTACGAGAAGTCTGGCTATCATATTTCTTCAAATTATTTCTTCAGTTCTGTAAGAATAGCTCTTTTAGATGTCACCTCTAGGAAAAACAGGTAAGCATCACTGCGTGTATTGTGCTTTCTCATCTGCTGCTATTTATGGTCATGTTCTGATCTCAGTGTCACTGAATAAGGCTCTCAGGTAACTGCTGCATTTAAGGAATTTATTATTTCTCCACATATTGCTAAACAGAACTTGTCCTGCTACCTCAAGCTGCAATTAGCAAGGACCTAGTCACTTCACCGAGGTTATATTGTGCTCCTTCTTTGAGATGGGAATTTTGTGATTGATATTCACAATGTTTCTGCAGCCATGGAGTGTAAGCATGAATACGAATGCTTAAATAATTCCAGCAGACTTAAGCTTCAGTAGAAATCCCAGAAATGTTTTTGGTTGTGTAGGTAAAGGCAACCACATGCCCCCCGCATAAGATAAAGTGTGAAAGAAATTAAAATTTTACAAATGCAAGTAGCTGTTGGATTTGGAAAAAAAAACCAAAACCCTAAGAGCATGCAGTTTAAACCTGACAATGATAAACCCAGGAAGACTTTATGGTCCTTCTATGATAGCCCTTGCAGTCTAGTTTTCCTTTGTTCTTTGAAGGTTTGGAGCTGCAATTTAGTGGGAAAACCATAATCATCTCTCTTCGAGGCTGAAGGATAATGGTTCAACTTTTTTCTATCTTAGTAAGCTAAGAAAAGAGGCAAAAAATTGCCTTAATTGAAACAATTGTGTAGTTCTCTAGAAACCAGTTGACTGAACACTCATGATAACCATATTGACTTATTTTACCTGCCTTGTCAAGTGCAAACATCATTCATATGAGTGCTAATCAGCATTGCACAATCCTTTGAAGCATATTGGAGGTTTTTTTTGTTCATCATGAAGTACAACTTTCAGACACTGATGAATTTGTAAAGAGAAGCAGGGCAAGTATCAAGGAAGATTATTGTAGCGAATTGGAGACTGGAATAGGAGGAAACTGTTTCAAGAAACATAGCAAGTGTACTTATGTGGGACAGCCTACATTTTCATCTGCAGAGGAAAAAAATTTCTTTGCTGTTGCAGTATATTTTGCTCTAATGTAGCTTGTACATGCATGTATCAATTGATTGTGGCCAACAATATTCAGTTTTGAGTGCAAGAAACTAAAATTAGATTGAAACAGCTAAAAGAGGTTTGTCCTGCGTGAAGTTCTGGTGGTCTTTGCTGGTGCTGAACACCTCTGAAAAGAGTTTCTTTTGCAGGGTAGGTTAATTGAAGGTATTCTTTGAAGTAAAATTGGGCATGCTTTTTTTATTCCTACAACTGTTCATTCAGAGTCTAATGTTATATAAGCCATGTGCAGGTATATCCTGAAAGCTATCTGTGATGTTATATGAAAGGTTCTTTTTCTTGGTGAGTCCCATAGCCATCATGTGGCAGAATAGAGTGGTGAGTCCATGGCAGCTTCTGAATGTGGTATAACAGGAGGAAGTTCTGAAGGTAAACTGAGTCAGACATAATTATGATTTGCTCCTTAGTCTAGACACTGAAGGGGTGATGGAGTGACTGGGCCTTTCTGGAGAGTACAGAGCCAGCTCCCATTTTGCAAATGGGTTCTGTACCCAGAAGACCTCCGTAATTTCTTGCCCAAAGGCAGCTGCCGCTCTTGCTCTTATGCATGGGGAGGAGTAGATTTCCCCTGTAATGAGTATAGCTGTCTCGTTAGTACTAAAATGCATTACTTATTATAAATGGCAGCGATGGATAACCTCCTGAGATTATTGTCGTGGCTGTGTGCTATCATACGCCTTGACATCCCCATTCAAGGGATTAGAGGAACAAAGAGAATGCTCAATGAGCTGATTAAATCAAATAAACAGATTTTTAATTCTCATTAAAAAACATTAAGCAGCTACTGCTTTTACCAACAGAGAGTGTGTGTGTGTGTGTATGTGTGTGTGAAATAATAAAAATCTGCTGTGGTAATTCAGAAAATTTAAGGTAGTGTTTGTATTAGAAATATTGGGCAAATGTAAGTCTATCTTGCTGAATGTTGCAAACGTTTTTCATTATAAGCAGCAAAAATGCCAAGGTACATTTTGTATTAATCAGTCAAAATGCAGAAAGTAAAATCTAAAACCTTGTAGAGCAGCAGAGGATATTCCTCAGGGGCTTTTTCTGTGGAATTGCCTGACTTTTGCCACTGCACAATCCAGATATCCAGCTATTGATTTAAGTCTAATTATATGCCTTTTAGTAATGGTTTACATGCATATTAGAACAGGTTTCAGGAATAGAGTAAGGAGGTTGAGAAACAGAGATAAAATGCTGGGGCAATCAGGAACTGAGGAAGATAAATTTCAAATGTTTTTTGGACTGTTGTGAAAAATTTTTGCCTATATGATGAGAGTGTCACATAATCAGAAAGCCATTTTTTTCTGGCATAAACATGTATTTTGTTTAGCATTTTCACTATTATAAATGAACACTTATTTTGCTCACCATTTTGAGCCCCATAAAAGCAGAATTAATGTTTTCATTTCGTTTGCTTGTGAAATTGTAAAATGTCTTGGAAAAGGGCAACTGATTTTCAGTCTGGAACAGACAGAGAGACAGAAGGGAGGAAACGGGAAAATAGAACTGTGAAGAATTAGATGAATACCATCTTGGATTGTCCGTCTGGTTCCTTCTTTCCTTCATCCGTCTTCTTTTCATCCTCCTTTTGGCCATCTGCTTTGGTAGCAGCTCCCACAGGTGCTGGGGACATGAGCACATATAGCAAATAGTTTCCATTTACTAGAACTGGGGGGGAGGAGTGTGTGTGTTGGCTCATTATAAAAGTACCAACTACTTTTGACCACTTTCTGAACCAAAATACTTCATTAAAAGTTTACTGAGAATTTAGCAAAAGAAAATCTCCCGCTACAAGCATAAGGTAAGCACCTGGTGGTCACAGGCTTTTCTATGGTCCTCCTAGCAGCTGTGGATTTAAAGTCATTGCATTTGAAAAGTTCTTTATTAAATGAGAGTAACAAATAAAAAGGCGGGGGGCGGGGGGAAGTGAAAGAAAGCTCTTTCCAGGCTGGGATATTACTGTGAGAGTTCTTAAGGTTGAATAATGTGTAGTGCTGAACGTAAGTAACCGTACCTTGTAGTTCTCTGTTTCAAGATCACTGAATTAGTGGTGAGAATGTTGAGGGCCTGAGTGAACAATGGTTATTCCTTGAGGGGCCTGTTCTAGCAAACACTAAGTGACACAATATTAAACACCCGAAAAAAAGAAATAGAGTGAACTAGTCAAATAATAATTAAGGCACCTGGAATATACACGTAGCAAGAATGAAGACACACTGCATGCTTCTCAAAAGCCTTAGCTTGCTAATTTACACATATTTACTTAGAATAATTAGCAACTTGTTAAGATAATAGAGGAAAATCAATACTTTGAGGTAAGATTTTACAAGCGGAATTAGAGAACTGAAAAAAATAGTTAATACATCGTTTCCTATCCTGTCATTAGTATAAGAATAAAAAGAACTTTTTTTCTCTCTCTTTGAAAAAATTCCTAGTGATTTTTCCTTAGGGAGTTGGTCCAGTTTCTTCATTTTCCCATAATGTTTAATCACAATAAATATTTATTGTAAAAATAGTTGACTTAAGAAGTAGTCTGAAGTAGGAGGAGATCATATTTTCAGGGAAAATTATTATCGAAGTTAGTCATTTTGAGAAACTCTTGAGATGCCTGTCTGTAGCGAAAAGCACTCAAAGATCTTGACAATTCTGGTTGTGACTTACTTTGGAAAATAGTAGTTTTGTGGTGGAGGCTGAATTCCATAATTCAAACAAGTATTTATTTGGTAGTATGACTATCTTATTTGTGTTTTGCTCAGTACTATGAAGTCTGTCAACAACTTCCCATGCCCCTTATCTTCTCTGAGCTTCCTGCAAGACAGTAGCTGAACAGTTGTTTTATTTAATAAAGTCTTTCAATTGTGTATGGACATCTAACCTTGTTCCTAGATAATTCAGTTGTACTTTTTTCCCAAGTAATTATCCCCACTGGAGATAGTCCCAAAATATTAGAGAATGAGTAATAGAATGATACCATAGATTTTCTTAAGTGACAAATGAGTCATGCAGAGTCCATTTACAACTTGGGTGATATCCTTATCAAATTCTTCCTTTCTGAATCATGTGGTTAACTAACTGTGTTTATTGTTCCCAATGGAAGAACTCTACAAGGTACTGCTCAGAAAACCTAATGTGGACGGAGGTGATATATAGACTCCTAAAGAAACATTAACAGAACATTTTTCTGCTTTAAAGTTTTGGTCTTATTTGTTGAGGTTTTTTTCCCCCTTGTCAGCGTCACTCTTTCTTGAGTCCGTTTGGGAAAAAAAAAAAAAAGAGGAAAAAGGAAAAAGAAAGGATAAATTGTGTCTAAATTACTGCATGGAATTAATGTGTAACTGCAAAATAGGTTGGGGTTGGTTTTTTTTGACTGTGCCTTTCCCTTTGCCTCCTGAATGATTAACTACTGTTATTTCTAATTAGAAAAGCCACATCAGACTAAACCACAAAGCATGTCAAAGAGTATGCAAATAATGCAGAGTGCTTGAAAACCTAGGGCACTTTGCCTTTAAATGCCCCGCATGGTTTATTAAACTGTAATTGCACTCTCTGAAATGTCATATTGCAATTATATCCTAGGTTATTAATTAAAAGAAGAGAAACTATAAATGGTAAAATAATTTTGCCTCAGAAAAGCTTTACTGAGATTTTAGAGAAGGGCATTCAGGCAAAAATAATTTGTGATAAAACCCACTGAAAGAAAATGAGATGTTTTGATCTCCTACTGGGGAAGTGAGCCTGTATCCATCCTCAGTAGCTTGGGAAGTGTAGGTAAAATTCAAAGACCCACAGAGGAAGAATTATAGGTGGTAATGACCAGTTACTTATGCAAATTATTCATTAATATGCAGCCTCTATAAAAAAGCTCTCTGGCTTCTCTAGAGTTTTCTCTAGTCATATCTTCAGGAAAAAATAATAAAAAACCCACAACAAAACCAGTTTGCTTTTTGAAAATACTTTGCTTGTTGGAGTTACCATAATAGGGGAGTTGTTAATATTCTTTAAAAATAGATGCAGATAATGAAACTTCTGAGATTATCACCAGCATTACTGTCAGTTCTAGTAAAAGTGGAGTGAATTTTCACTATTTAGGAAACAGTACATCAAAAGAATAAGTGTTTATACACCTGATAGGAGTTTACTTTTCATATTCTATAGAATTGTATGGCTTTTATTTAACGGAATTTAATTTCATGATATACGGAGAAGACCTAAATAGCTCTTTTTCTGAAGTAGGAGAGAAATACTTTTGTTTTTTCACCCAGAAACTCCCTCTTGTATGACTTTGCTTTAGGAGTTTATGATTGAATCCATCCTGAGAATGAGGGATTTCAGTCTGGCCAGAGCTGTCTGGTATAAAATTATTAGTTACTTTTTGGAAAGAATGTAGTGCTACTTCTCAGAAATCATTGTGCTATTGGATTGCATTGCTGAGATGGAGCATATTGAAGGATTTGCTGGTTCTTTTTTTTCTATTGAAGCATTCCTCTTGTGCAAACTGCGTGCTCACACATATTGCTTTGCATCTGATGTCAGAAACTAAATCCGGCAAGGTGCAGTGCATGTTTCTGTGTACATGGATATTTTCAGACAGACCATAAATAGGACTGTGTTTTTTACCTCTCTAAATGTAGATGTGGGAGTATTTTTTTTTCTACTTCTTCACAAGAATTCTACAATTAGCTGTCTTTGGGAGAGAGGAAGGAACATCCATCTGATTACTTGGTAGGTTTGGCTCCAAAACCAATTCTTCCGTGCTTCTACACAGTAGTGGTAGGTCAGGAGTTGTGCAGTGCTTCTGAAAAGTAGCTGTTTGGGGTTTTTTCTTCCAAGTGTTGTTCTGTCAGTGTGAGTCATAAGGTTGTTAATGTGGGAGGAGTCTTCAAGTTAGGTGTTTTCAGTGTATGGCTTTTGTTTAATTCCAGAGAGACAGGAAGCTTGGTCAAGAAGTTCTGGCAAAGGAAAAGGACCAAAAAACAACTTTAAAAAGTAAACTTTTTTGTTAGTCTTGACGATGTAATTATTACAGTCAAAGGGGATGCTAGAATGATTGGAGGAGTGGATAAATAAACTGCCTCCTAGACTGCACAGAGATAAAGATTTTGTTATTGTGAAAAGGTGTCTAGCTCCTACCATTTTCTTTCAGTTGTTGAGAGGTGAATAAGCTCAGAGGTTTTTGTAGCATACTAATTGGAATATGCTTTTTGTTATACTGTGTCTTTTAACAGAACAAGAGGTGAAAAAGAGAAAATATATTCTTAAAGGTATTTTATCATCTCAATGAATGAAGAAAAAGCAAATCCTTTCCTGTTACGAAAAAAAACAAAACCGAAACAACCCAAATCACTACCATGTAACTAGAGGCACAAAACTCTTTAAATTCACCTTTGAATAGTTTCCAAATGTGTCTGGCACAACCAAGTTCAGGATAGTAAAAAAGTTTCACTGAATCTGGTGTCCCAGTTTGAGATTTGCTGGACGAAAGGAGTGCTTCTTGGAAACGTGCCACAGTTGAACCTATTTCTTTCATAGGGAAAAGGGAGCAAATACATTTGCTCCTTTCCACAAAGCGAATAATTTTAAAAAATAAGCTGCCTGAACTGCCAGAAAATGGAGTACATCCTGGAATGAATCAGGAGCTCACCACTTCATTTCAGCCAATGAGCCTCTGGCAAGTTTGTCAATGCAAAAGAGTAAAATCCCTTATCAATATGAGACCTCATCTGCTCTCTCCTGTGACAGAGGCTGTATTTCACCTTCCATTTCTTCAATTACTTGTCTTAGAGATATGTCAAATTCAGGAGCTCTGGGAAGTGGCTAGGGAGAATAGCTGGAAAGTTAGTTCTGAAGTAGAATGTTTATTTTAGAAAAAATAATCTGTAATCATCTAAGTGATTGACTTAACAGTACAATTTGGACTCACCAGAAGCTCATCACTAGAGGTGGGTTTTGAAAAGCTCAAGCTTCATTTTTTTATTGCTGTCAGCCTAAATTACCATTGTTGTGAGGTTCTGAACCAAGGCATGCATTTAAATAACTAATTGAAGAGTATTAAGACAGCACAAAAGAGACTGCCATGAAAGTGCAATAAAAGTTGTAGTACTGTAAAAGACTGATTTACACTTTACACTACATTTAAGTCCTTATAAAACTTAGTTTTTCAACTGTGTGAATGAAGGAGGAATGAAGAATTGGATTTTCTACACTATAAGGCTGCACTGATCATAAGTACAAGGAGTTATGGATTGTGTGAGAATTGGAATTACTGCACCTGAATTTCCAGAGCTTAGTGTGTTCAGTTCTGGAGAGCTACTAAGTTGAGACCCCAGATTTCAGAAGACACTTGCAAATAAGTTTTTCAGTTTGGAATTAATAATTTTGAGGTAATCTGTAATGACAAGAATAATATTGAAATGTAACAAGTTATTTTTAGAGAGGAATGATAAAAGCTACTTACTAAACTAGGGAAGATGAAGCTTGGTATATGGACTGTTAGGAAGCACGGGAGCTGGCTAACGGGATGTGACAGTGGATTGTATTGAAAAAATATTGGTTTGAGGGTGAAAAAGAATTGGGATTTCCTAAAGATTAAGAAGTTAATAGAGTGAGTAGTATTTTTCATTAAATTCTAATAAATTGTAGTGCTCTGCTGTTGCAGTTGACACAAATTTAGGAGGGACTGTCAACAGAGGAAGAGGTTTGAGATAGTAGGATGGGAAAAATCAGACGAAATTGAAGATTAAAATAATAGAAATGTAATGAATCTCAATTTTAGGAAGTGCAAGATCATTCCTTTAGATTACATGTAGACTGCTAAATATTTGTGTAGATTGTACTGCTTGATTTTTAGCATGGTCTCTAATTTCTAGCATGCTTCCTGATGAGCTTTTATGCCCTTTTCAAGACAATAGTCAGGTATGGCTTAGGAAACAGCTCCAAATACCATTCCTGGCAGCCAGTTTGGACAGTGCTGTTAACACTCAACTCTCACAGGCTTCGCACTTTCTAACAATCCCATATGCTTTCAGACTGCACCCTGGTGCTGCACATAAACTCCATTTTGTGGCATAGAAGTGCGACAGTGGTGGGCTACAACATGGTTTTGTTTTGATGTGGGTATGTTGAACTGAAAAAACCCCATACACCAACAATAATAACACTAATAGTAAAAATAGTAGTAATTGCTGTCATTGTTATCATCATCATGTCCTTGGACCAAGGAGATTACAGTATTTGCCCAGCCTTACCCTATAATACTTTGTGCTGTGTACATGTCTTTAGGGATAGAGAATGACTGGGATGTGGAGTTTTTTAGCCTTATAGGGTACCAGTTTCTGCACTGAGTTGACCCTTCCAATGACAAATGAACAAGAAAGAAACCTAACCTACTAGAACCCTGTGTATCAGAGGTATCTGCCTGCCGAGTCCATAAAACAGGCTGTGGTATTAGCCCCTAGGAACCAGTGCATTTGGGTAGAGATAGGTAAGCATTCATGATGTACAGCATGGTGGAAGAACTTCACCTGACAAGTTTTTTCAGCCTTGTTCATGGAAAAGGAATTTGAACAGAGACAGAGGTAGCTAGGGTAATTTAAAAATGGAAAGCCTACCATGTGTAGGGTACAAAGAGAGTTTGGCTTCTTAAATGCAGTACAATTAATGCTGAAGAGTGTGATTACTGCTTTGGGAGCAGGCACCAGAGAAGAAAGTGAAATAATTGTTTCAGATAAAGGGTGGTAGTAGCAGGAGGGCGAAATGAATGTAACTGTTCTTGAATATATTTAGTTTGGGAGAATTAATTACAACTACAAAATGGTAATGCTTTTGTAGGCTCTATGAGAGCTATACATTTGCTACAGTTTTCTGTTTTATGTTTTTAGGAGTTGATTAATATTTTACATACTTGTAATTAGAGTCTTCTTTTAAGGAAGCCCATTTGATATATAAGAATATTTAATGCTCTATTTATCCCTTCGAGATTTTATTTAATTTTACAGAAGTTCTGGTGATCATGACTTCTGAACTTCATCTTAGTGTTAAAATAATAATGTTAGGTTTGCCAAAGGCTTGTTTTACTAAATAAAACTTTTTCCCAACTTTTAGTAATAAGATAGTATTACAATTAATACAATTAATTTGATGGCCTTATTTTGTGTGTTGCTACCTTTTGCAGGTGTTCAAGGTATTATTTGGGGAAGATGAGAATTTAGGAGCACTTGCTTTTAGAAAACTTGTGACCATTTATGGTTTCCTTTCCAGTACAGTGATCTGATGCTAACTGGACAAATTCCAGAGGCAGAAGGTCACTAAGAGTACAGATGTATTGTTCCAGGAAGGCAAAAACCTCCAAAACAATGGTTTAATTTTAAAAGAAAAATAGTTAATTTATTGAGAGAAACGGAAGAGTTTTCAGGGTACCACTTGAGGTCTGGGGTTGTACATACAATGTTACTGGTGGTGGAAATGTTAATTCATTAGGAACCATGTCTGGACTACCAACCTGAGCTGTTATTTGTAGGATACGCTGCTATAATCTCGGATTGTGCCAGTGTAGTTGTGTAGAAATTTCTCTTTGTGCTATATTAAAAATACTGTTCCAAGCAGTATTGCTGGGGTGTAGGGAAAGGGTAATTTAAATATATCATGCAATTGTCTTTACATATCAGCATTCTCAACCATTCTGTGTGTCTAATAGCTTCCTCTGAATAAAGAAACGAAATATATGCAAATGTATGAAGGCAGCCATTGTTTGGCTGCTTTTGTGCCTGAGGACACTTTATGAAGTGTCGGTGATTACAGGTGCTTTTGTTTCCAACAGCATTTGCCCTAAAATAGCAACAATCACCAGTAAGAGGAAAAAACAAGCCCTGCCAATATCAGCTGCATAAATGAACTCAAGGGTGTTCAAGGGCCCTCCTAGGAAAGATAGCTGGTAGGGAGATGGTCTCCTCTTGGCATATTAAATGTGTTTTATTGGGGTTTTTTATGTGAGAGAGGAGAATTACGCCTCTCACAAACCCAGTGGGAGTGACACTGCTGCGTAGTGGGGGCTAACTTTTATGCCTCCACTTGAAGAACCTCATCATAGTAGTGAGAGATTCAGGGAGTGGGAGCTTCTAGCCATTGCTTGCATACAGTCCCCACTGTGCAAAGAAACTGGACAAAAGCTAAGATTAATGTAATAACAGCTAAGAATTGTTAAATAAACTGCGGGGCTCCCTCAGGAAAAATGTGACTGGTTTTTCCCAGAGACAAGGATTTAAGCATTCTCCCTCTCTCCCTGCTTGCTAAGGACTCTGGCTGAGGTTGGTTTTTGGGAAGGCATGTTGTTCTGAATGATGCCTTGAGCCTCACCCCTTGCTTTTGACTACTGTTACCATGGTGTTAGATATGTTGATTTCCCCTCTAACCATAGCTGCAGATATTAAAGAACGAATAAAAAACTCTTATCCTTGAACATGAATGTTTGTATAAAATTAAGATTTTAATACTTAGACCATGAGAAATATATCATTAACACGTATTAGGATTTGAGATTGCAAGATACATGAAAATCAAGATCATACCATCCTATTCTTTTGGTTGAGTAATTTTAAGTATTTTTCTCTCTGCTACATCTTGGTACACATGATTAGGACACTTGCATGACATCACAGCTGGGATTCACTCTTAATACAGACACTTTCTCCTAGGCCTTTTCTGCTGAGTAAAGTCCTTATTTGAAGATGCTGAGTTTGTTACATGTCCAGACACACCTAGGGTGCCAAGGATGCTGTTGCATTCTCTTCTCTCAATGGCTTTTCTACAGAAGAGGAAGAGAATAATTCAAGATGCCTTAACAGGTACCCCAGAAGTATGACTGAATGCAGTGTCCAACTCCTGGAAATGCAAACCTGGATGTGGTACAAGTTGCCATCTCGTATCCAGGCTGAGAAAAGAATGTGCAACTTGGTCTCAGTGTTTCAGAAATGCCCTGCAGTAGTATTAGTCTGTTCTAAGGTAAATCCTTCCATCTGATTCATAGGCAGTAGCTCTCAGGTCAGGTCGTTCATGCTCCAACAACTACATTTTCTGTACAAATAGATACAGATTCTTAATACAAGGGTGCATTTAAATAAGAAAAATGTACCTGTCTCATGACTAGCTCTTAAATGAAACTAGGCTTAATGATAGCCACTTAAGAGAA
The DNA here is from genome assembly GCA_013398015.1 of Oreocharis arfaki. Taxonomy (NCBI): domain Eukaryota; kingdom Metazoa; phylum Chordata; class Aves; order Passeriformes; family Paramythiidae; genus Oreocharis; species Oreocharis arfaki. The sequence continues at coordinate 553,078 of VZRR01014009.1, read as the reverse complement.
AATGTATTGAGAGGAAAAATGATGTAAGAACATTTTTTCTATTAGCTATATTTTGTTGGATGAGCAGTAATTTTGGATACTGCTGCACGTGTAATATGGGAAAATAGGAATCAAATGAATATGCTTCTCTTTACATGGAACAAAACATTAAAGGCTTTCTTAAAACAATCGTAAGTTGATTTTTAGATTTTTATTTTTAATTAAGATTGACTGGTAAGGAAAAGAGTTAATGTGAAAGTATAGCTAAAAATTATTAATATGTGGCACAGATGGAAAATGATGCAGGCTTTCACACTGGGAGATGAATTACTATAAAATCCAAAATCTAAGTAGCAGAAATCAAAATAGACAGATGTGCCCAGCAATGTTTCAATGTGCTAGTTCATTCAGTGAACTAAAATGTATGATAGCTCCAAAATCAATAAGCAAATCCGTTTTGGGGAAATAAAGGATGAAAAAAAATGTGGAAACTGTTGGCTCACCAATAGACTCTTTCAAAAGCCATTTTCAATTTCTGGTGATGCATCAAAAGAAAAGATAACATCATTTTCTGTAGTGGTGCTCTTCTAAGGCGGAGCTCATGAGTTTCTATGATGAAATAGATGAAACATCAGATGCAATTAACTTGCATCTAACCTCTTATTTTTGCATTGCAGTAAATGCTATTAGCAATTCTGATCTTTCCTTTATGATAAAGTATATCAGCTACTTTGTCTTATATTGGTGTCTGTATGGAGACCAAGTAATTTCTGATGAGTTTTTACCAAGGTTCTCACTGAGAAGGTTTTTTATTGTAATGCATATGAGTTTCCAGAGAAAAATGGTTTTCAGTAGAAGCCTAACTCAATAGACTGCAGTAAGTAATCTAGGTCTCAGTTGTCAGAGACTGAGCCAGAAAAATAAAAGTCCAGTATATGGATACAGTCTCCTTTGAATGATGTTAAAGCCAGTGAGCTGAAGAGGAGACACAGAGATCTTGCAGTATAAGGTACGTGCAATACATGAAATAAGTTAATTTGGAGCCGTGTATTTTTGTGCCAATAACTAAATGACTATCAGGAGTTTGAATTGTTTTCAGGTTTCTAGAAGGTCTTTTGGCATACTCTTTCATTAAATGCAAGTTTTACAAAAGTTCTACAAGCAGTTTTATACTGTAAACCATTTTAAAATAAATGAAGAAAAATCCTGTAAAGCAATTATTATTGAATAAAGACAAATAATTCCAAACAGGAAACTCCTTGTATGAGCTTTGGTCAAATAGAGTTTTTGAGAAGGCTTTTCAGTATTAGGTTAGTGAAAGAGTTGTGGAGCACACACAGCCCATTTTCTTTGTAGGTGACATTTCCTGGGCATCTGAGGAGACATATGACCCTAAAGAAGATAATTAGTGATTGCAATCATATATAGCTAATCAAGCCTTCTGCAGTGAAGGATATTTGAAAATCCTCCACGTACACAGGATGTTTCAATCGACTTCTAATTTTTTCTCACACATTTTCACAGCAGTCAAATGTTGAGTATTTGCTCATATTCCCTAATCTCGTTAAACAGAGCATGGAAGATAGTTGGTTGGGGAGAAGAATAGTGTCAGACTTCTGTAAACTGAAGCTGGGCTGCTGTGGCTGCTTTATACGAACTCCTGGTTCTTGCTCTGATGTGAGAATTGAGAATGCTCTGTGGTGCAAAACCAGCATCACTTTTAGTGAGGAATGATGCCTGATCCCCTAGAGAAATTCACAGGCTCTTTTCTTACCTCAATTGATTTTTCATTTAATGAAAATCATTACAATGTGCTAGATGCACCCAAATAATAATTTCATGAATAAAAATGTTCATTTTTATAGGCAACGTTCTTGATGAGACTTCTTTCTGAGACATCTCAGCTTCAGCGTACAAAGTCACAGTTTCTTCTCTACCTACTCTGTCGCTTAAGTTCATGTAGCAAATGAGTATTTTCTGCAGGTTCCTGCCATAAAGAAGCAATCTTGTATGATTTTAGACAAGAAAAAAAAATACCAAAGGGAAAACCTCTAGCCCTGAATTAGTCAAACTATGACAGAGGTCTTTCTTCTGACTGGTTCCAAGCAGTCCTTTAATATGGAGTATTTTCTGCACACATGTAACATATGCCAGCTCTCTTTCCCATTTAAGTTGTCTCGCTGTAGGAAGTGCGATTTTGTCTGTCTTTGCTGGCTGAGCTACAGCTGAAGACAGCACCACAGGGCAAGACTTTTATCTGCAGTAAAACACTGGCTTCAAGGCAAATTTTCTATGCCTAATTCCGTAAGTTAATAGGAAATTGATCTTGGGGTTTGAAATCTTGAATTCCTGCATGGTAACAGCAGTTCTCTTGTTTGTTTCTCACCTGTCCAGCTTTGTACAGAGATGGTGGAAAGTCTAATATTGGATCAGATGATTACATTGGCCTTAAAAATCTATGAATAAAACACTCCAACCTCTTTGTTTCCCAGTTTTCCCATTTTTAAGTTGGAATAATTCTTGTGCACGTGGGTCATGGGATATGCTAGGACTCATTAGTTTTTTGAGTGCAATAAAAAGAGAAAAGTGTGGGTTTTTTTAAATAGAAATATTCAAATACTCTTAGAGACTTGGTTTAAACATTTACCAAAGTATTATCTGGCTGTCAGAATTAATCTAATATGATAAACAATTTTATTATTGTGATTGCAATGCAGGCATTTCAATATGTGTTCGCAAGGGATTCCTCCTGCTTAATTTGTATGGTAATCTGCAGTCATTTATTCTACTTTGTGCCTGTTTGTATGGGGTGGTTATAGTCTATGTTAAGGTGTTTGTGAGCTGGATAGGCAGCTGGATTCATGCTCATTAAGCCTCAAAGCCTCTCAGTTTCTCCCCTGCTAGCAGCATTCAACGTGCTGTGGTTTTGTGATTTGGAAGTACAGCACTGAGGGAACTGATCTGAAACCACCAGTCTAATTTCACTTTGGTCTTTTTTCACTTGACTGATCAGAATGATTTTCAGTCACTCCAGTCAGGGCTGGAATCCCAGAGGTGAAAAGTCAGCAAGTAATCCATTTAGCCACTAGGTCCTCCAGGTGGAGCTTAGCAAACTATAACGATTGTTATATTCTCTTCTCTCTTATCATACCATGGCTATTGCTAGTGTTATGTTGGAGCTTCCATTTTAAACCATGCTTTGCAGGAGGTGTGGAATTTGCTGTAAAAATTCCCTACATGATGAATCCAGACACAAAAGGTGGCAATGCAAGAACCATTTTTGGCACCAATTTAAAGATAAGCTTCAGTGACTTTTAATGAGAAATTGAATTTTCCATACAGAATATTCTCCCTCAAAATCCAAGCACAGAAGAAGCCTTCTGTGAGAGCATAAAGGGGTATTTGGTGGGTATGTGTCATCATTTCTCTCAAGCTGCTGTGTAAGTTGCAGAGGGCCCTCCACTTCCTTATTTTAAGAAATGTAGGATAGCAAAGGAATACCTATGGACTGCCCTGTTAGTTAAACAAGGTAAAACAAATTTCCTCATTTATTTGACCAGCAACACCTCATTTTGTTATACCTAAATTGCCTTTTAACCACAGAAATTGCTTCTCATGTTTAATGGTTTTATTAAGCTCTTGCACTTGTTTCAGGGTGGAGAATATAGAACTGAAAAGTCACTTGCGTAAACAGGCAGTTGCAGTTTTGCAGTTATTTTAACATCTGGGAAGCAAACATCACAGAATTGTTTTGTTAAGTACAAGATTGTGGAATCAGGATGACTTTGGGGTTTTTTATTAAGTGCATTTTTTGAATCCTTGCTGTAGAAAAAAGCTTTTTTTATAAATTTCAATTTATATTGATATCCATCCTTAAAAAAATTATCTTGGAAAGCCACGTGTGTGTACATATATGACATATATTTTCTCACATGTGAATTTTTAACTCATAAAGTAACCTCTCTTGTAAACATGAGATTGTGAAAACCAGATGGAAGATGGAATGATTACTTCATATTTTTAAATCTACTGTTTTATACTCAATCTTATGTTTTATGAGGCATACATGTGAAACTGAGGGAACTAAAGAAGAACTAAAAGCACTCAAAGAGGGTATTTCTGAACAGTATTCAATTTAACTTCAGTTCTTCTCTTAGGGCTTGGATTTTGGTCTCATCTCCTTACACTCCTCTCACTCCCAATAAAAAAAACATTTTAAGGTCAGGGGCATTTTTTTTTTCCCCAGGCAAGGAGCAGGATTGTACCCTTAACTTGTTACTACTGGTGACCAAGCAGATACCTTCCCAGAGATTCTTTTTCCAGTTTATCTCAAGTACTGCTGTTTCTCAGGATTTGATTGTTCCGTGGAAGCACCTAAAAGCTTTTGGCAGATGTACAATTGATACTTTAGCCACCTCTTTGAAAATTCAATCTCCAAAAAAATGTAACTGGTGGGGGAAAAAAAATCCAGCAGAAAAAACCCCCTTCCGTTTCGTGTTACTGAGCTTTCATAGGCTTGCTGTGCAACCCTTATGATTTTATTCTAATTTCCAGTAAATGATGTAACATTTAGTAGTATTAATTCTAGGCTTTAATTCCCTTAAATCCTTTGTACTTGCATCTGCTTTTGTACGTGGGAACAAGAAGGTGTGCATTAATTTTATGCACTCAGGATATCCCAGGTGTTTTCTCTTTGGGAACCAAAAAATAGGGAAAATTATCAAAAAGGAGGAAATATTTTGAATGTGTCTTTCAGTGTACAGAACACAATAGGAAAGCCGACAAAGCATTCCTCAACTGAAGATCCTTTCTTTATTGCAAATCTTTAACACTCTTGGCTGTTAGAGGCAAGATGGATTAAATTATTTTGAAAGTGACAAACTCTAATCAATATTCAATTGTTGGTGTGTTAATTAGGAGATGATACCTTGTCTCTATTATTAGCACAGGCAATTTGCTGCTGAAGTTCTTCTCTGTTTTGACTACTCAGTTTCCAGTTAAGAGACGGTATCACTACAGAAGCACCAGCTTTGCCTTCTTGGAGCTTTAGGTTAGCATTTGTCTAGCCAACACTCTCAAGAAACACGAAATTTCTCAGAAGAAATATTTCTGTGAGATTATGTCACATGAAACACTTTAAAGAGCCATTGTTCATTCATTAGGCAAAGGCAAAATGGCAAGAGTTGTTACAATATCTGCCTGTGCTTGTTTCTGAAGGGCAGGTGCATTGCTTTGGAGTCCTTGACTTCAGTGTAAATTTGCCTGAATTATTTCTGTGCAATGCAATTGGGATGGTCCTTCTATGAAGATGGCTCCCTATTAAATTCATGTGTGGACTTTGCTTTCAAACTATTAGGCATTGTACATACTTTCATGTTTATTGAAGGCACACTTTAATTTAGGAATCAGTGGAGAAAAGCAGGAATTGGAATTATTTCTCACAGTCATAAAAGTCTAGAAATTTCTATCCTATCAAATGACTGAATTATTGTTTACACAAGTAATTTTTAAAAATGCTGCTAAACTTAGGAAACTCTTAATGTGATTCTGCTTCTGAAAGTTCATTTGTTTAACTAGGGCAATAGAAATAAACCGTGTGTCTAGGAGCATCATCCAGATACTTCTAGTTGTACAGGTTAGTTCTAGGTAGTTTGGCAAGGAGCAGGGATTTGTCTTGATGATTCTTATGGGTGCCTTCCAACTTGAGATATTCTAGGATTCTATGAAATTGTCTCAGTCAAGGATTATTCATAATGAGGCAAAGTCAAATGCAGGCTTATTGTAACCTGCGGGATGTCAGTAAGTACTGGAGCTCTGCAGCAATGTGCTTTTGGGAATCTACTTGTCCCTACAGATGTTGGACTCTTGAGACATTAAAAATTTTGTATACTTTCCAAAGATGTATACTTTCCAAAAGTGTTAGGGTACTTCACTTTTTATTTTAAGGGAAAGCTATATAGTTCTAGAAGATAGGTGGTACTTAATAATCTATTATTAATTAATTATTAATAAATCATATTCTATATAATAGTACATGAAACATAAAATAATTAGATTTTATATATTATATAATTATATCATTACATAATATATATTTTAAAATAGTATATATTTTAAAGTAAGATATAATTTATTATATTATTTTATTAATTATTTTATCAATTATTATTCATAAGGGAGTATTATTTGAGATACCTAGGGAAAACAGTGCATGATGTTAGCATTTAGCATCATGCCAATCAAATCAACCATTTATTTTAAAACATCCATCAATTCTGTGAAAGATATTTGAATATCATCACTTTCCAACCCCAGTATAATCCTGGCACCTTTTTTCCCTGGTGGTTCCATCTGTGTTTATGTCTTCTTTTTTATTTCCCCAGGACTTTCCTGCTGGGCTACTAAATGTGCGTTGCACAACAGCTTTGTATTTTTTTTAAAGTATTAAATATTCATTAGAATGCATGCAGTTCATCCTTACTAATTTTTCCTTGTTTTGTGATACTGCTTTTCTCCTCTGTGTACAAGGGGAAGAAAATTAATGTTGCATGTGGAAAGGGAGGAATGAGAATGGGAGCTTTTTGCTCATCAGGAAGTGATGATGTATAACCCACTACAGCTCAGTGTGTTTTCAGATACAACCTTTTGCCTGGCCACTCTGTCTTACCACCTCCATGCAGAGATGGAAGTCCTCAGTATTTTTCCTACCTGCCTATGCTTTTCTCTGTGTGATTTAGCTGGGCAACACTCAATTAAACTCCATTTCCTCTCTTTGCACTTCAGGTATTATTATGCGGCTCCCTTCAAGAGGTGATTTGTAGGCTGTTTATCAAAGCTGTGAATTTAATAATATCAAAGACATGCTATTGCACTGTCACTGTAATAAGATGTATTGACATTTCTTATGAAAAGAATTTTCTCTCCATAAGTATGTTCTTCATCTGCTGAATATTGTGGGCTTTCAAAATAAGTAAAAACCCCCACAATATATACATTATTTAGTCGTATTATTCCCTTACCCTCACCACCTTTGTAGTTAGATACTGCTGTCTGAAAAGCAAAAGTTCAACATTGTAGTACTTTCACTGCAACAGTTTCACTGCAGCACCCCGGTAAGGTTTCTCTTTTGAGGCATGCAAGAAATGACAGCAGTGCCCTGTCAAACTGTTGGACACACAAGTAGTCTCTGTTGTGGTTCCAGAGCAGAACTGATTATATAGTTCTAGAACTGGTCAAACCCAGATTTCCTGTGGAAAGTGGGTATGATTTGTTAAAAAGTTGGGAATTTTTTTAGGAGAGAGAGTTCTGAATAAAAATAGTCATTGTATAGAGAGAGTAGATGGTTTCTTTATAATATTGGAAAATTACTCAGTGACTTATTAGTATGAACCTACATAGAAAAATGTAGCATGATTACAATGTTTGTTCTTTCCTTAACTGTTGTGTACAGCTCTGTTTTTGTTCAAGTTGCTCTCCTTTCCCTAATTATTTCTGCTGCATTCGGGAGGTCTGCTGACATGACATATCTAAAATACCCAAAATGCAAATACTGGAAAAAGAGTGTGGAAGGGAGTATAGAAAAACACCCCACAACTTCCCAAATCTAACTCCTGCTTCCTTTTTTTAAGTTTTTCTCACCTTTAACTTTCGGAAAAATATTTCTCATTTCTCAGAATGAGAAAAGAAGCACCTCATAGACATTACACAATCAGGTAGTTTTAAATTTAAAGCTCATAATATACAGTTATATACGTGCATTAATGCTAATGTCCATGGAAGCATTGTGGAAGACCTGTGGTATTTTTTGAACACAAATTATTCTTGATTAGTCAATCCAAAATTTTTAATAGCTTTTTAGTTTATACTTGTAGATTTTAGCTGTCCAACTTTCAGGTTTTGGGGCTGGTTTANTGAATTAATTATTAAAGCATTAAGAATCAGTGACTGATGTTTCTGGGAGTCTATATGGACAGCCCAATTCTTGAACTTTTTTCTCTTTGAATAAATGTCTACAAAGATTCTGTATTTGTTTAATGTGTGACTGATGTACATGAGACAAGATTTATTTTGGGTTCTACTGTAGAGGCTGTAGCCATGGATGATGTTATTCAAAAAATTCCAGGTATAAGATTACCCTTGCTTAAGTAAAAACTTGCTTTCTGTTGACAGAGTACTTTCTCTGAGCAAATGCAGTTGTGTACTGGCTGCAGAATCTCTGATAAGCTAGCCCTAGCTAGGCCCCGTGACAGAAGATACAGTGTCTTGGAAAGAACCTCAAAAAGCTGGCTTATCCTCATCTGCACTGTCCTGTAATCTCATCTGCTACCTCAGTGACTGTAGGTGCTGGTATAATCACGAAGTCAAATCCAGCGGGCTTTCTTGCTGACAGTCCTCCAAGATGTTCTTCATACTGTATACGAGCTAGGGTTTCGTTTGCATTGGGCTGAGTGCACACAGAAGGCAGTCTAGGATTCCCAGATGGGACTTTTGCTAAGTCACTTTTGCAGTTACCTAAGCAATGAAATAGGAGCCGCAGTGTTTGATCAGCTCAGCAAAGGAAGTTATGCAAGGACAGCACAATTAAAAGTAGACCTGCAGAGTACACCACAAAATATTTTTAGGTCATCCTAAAATGCTCCCTTGAATTAATCCTGTTAAATATATCCTGTCAGGAAATGGTAACCAGAGGCTTGGAGCTGAGAAAACAAATCAATTATGAGATTACTGTAGTGTTTGTAATGAAGTATGTATTCAGGAGAGGGAAGAACTTCAAAGAGAGTTAGTCACTACCTTTTAGTTGTGCTAATTTATTTAGTAGCCTTGTAAATGTGTTTGTTCCTCAAACGTCTGTTGTCATATGAATGTTCACATAGGCTGTGAGAGTACATCACAGTGAAGAAATTTTTGTCGACCACAACAAAAGACCAAGTCAAGTTTAGTGTGAGACCAAATGTTGGCCATGTGCTCTGTGTCTTCTATGTCAGGACTTACTTATGTGAAGGACAGTTGCATTCTCATTTTGTGGCTGGATTTTATTTCTCCTAGTCTTTGAATTCTATAAATTTGGTGTTTGGGAGGGGAAAAAAGTGAGTTTACATTTATCTGTAGACTTAGCTTGTCCCTCTTGATTGTGCTTTTCAAGAGACTGCTTTAGTCACTGTGGCAGATCCTAGTCCCCTGGCTTTTAGGGCTGCCTGCACAGTTCTCCACCTTGCAACACTCTTGTGGCTTCCTCAGCTCTGGGCACAGTTGAACAATTAATTTATTACTACTAGAGAAGCCAGGAAAGTTTATTACTATTTCTGAGAAGCCAGGAAAAACTTCAGGTTTGCTATTGTCGAGGGCTGTTCTTGATCCTAGGCTCATTATTCCAAAGCCTGTTCCTGTTAGCCAGAATGTTTTCTTATTCTCTATGGATTATGATGGTGCTTTCTCCTCTGCAGGATCTCAGACAGAGACACCTGTGATTTCCACAGGCTTGGTGTTAGCAGTTGTCATCTCTTGCCAGGCCACATAGCTCAGCATGGAGCATCACAGAATATCTTGAGTTGGAAGGGCCCCGCAAGGATCATAGCGTCCACCTGGCCCTGTACAGCACAACCTCAAAAATTACATATCACGGCTGAAGCTGCTCACTGTGTTGGCCAAGCTTTAGAGTTAGTTCTGTGTTGAATTTTGCACTACTAAACTTCATGAAAGATATGAAATTGAGATAGATGGCAGCTCGAGTTCCACTTGAAACAGCATGAGGTAAAATTGGCACTCTGCAGATCCAGGCCCTTAGCTCATGATTTTGTTCCACTTTCAGCTGTTTCTTTGAAAAGAACCCAGAGTGCTCTCTCCAGTCACTTCTCTGTCACAAATCTCATAGAAATAGGCAATACACTGAGCCATTTGCAGAAGATAATATAGGAGACATTTTCCCCATATTAACAGTTCATCTACACAGCATCCAGTGTTCTTCAGGAGCCCTATAGGCCTTGGATCAGAAGGACTCACTGCATTGTGAATTTCTTTTAAAGAAAGTTCTCATAAATGATCCTGCTGTTCCAAGGTCTCTTTCAGAGGAACTGGAGTACATGGTTGCCTTTTGGACCTCTGTTTTTCCAGCGTCAGTCACTAGAAACCAAGAAATACTTCAGAAATGTAATAATAGTACTTCGTCTCTTAATAATAGTGCCTCTCCTGATTTATGTGGCACTCCTCATCAGGTGATTTCCACGCTTAGTCTACCTCTGACAATACAGTTTAAGCACTTAGGAAAGGATAAATTGCAAGGATATGTAGTCATGGATAACAGGGGAGGGGTATCACAACTTTTTTGATAACATACACCAGCATTAGAAAAACTCATCTGTTGAGAGAGTGGCGTAAGCACAATGAAGTCATGGGGCACAATCTCACCTTCCCCAGAAAAAGGAGTTGAAAGGACTCTGAGGTCACAGCCAAGGAAGAGGAGGGATCTTGGATGGTAAAATTTAAGGAATGGCCTGTACGCTGGGGACATGTGAAGGATGCGAAGCTGATCCTGTGGCAAGAGACTACTTAAAGAAACAGTCTGTGTGATTTCCTCCCAAAACCATATTCCCACTTCTGTACTTTGCATTAGATCAACTGATTTTATCACTAGAAGGTTAGTCAATATATCTTGTTAAACCATCAGAAAACTTGCCTTCTGCTTTTCTTGTGCTGGCAGAGTTAGTTTTCCAAAGAATGAGCCAACAGAGCTAACTCACCATGTAGTTGTATAATTCCCTTAATCTGACGCAAAGCAGAGACAAGAATCCTTAACACAAAAATGCATAAAAAATTAATTTTTTTGGCTGTAAAATCTATTAGAAAGCTAACATCTAAAAGGGAGGTAGCCATTGCTCAGGGTCTCAGTCTTTAAATCTGACTTTCTTCTGGGTCCCCTTAGAAAAGTTGACGTTCTTAAAAAAAAAAGATGTTGTTAATATCTTAGGCAAATAACGTGACACATGAATGAAAAAACCTCACAAAACTATCTGTTAAGATGACATTTTTATATAATGAACATTTTACTGATTTTTCAATAAAATACATGTTATTGCTGCTGCTCTCTCAGACAAATCTTTTCTGGATACCCATCTCTTTTTATTTTTTTCATGCTTGTTTTCTCCTAGTCACACCACACAGACTGTATTATGGATCAGCTCTGTTTTGAGACAGACTTTAAAATTTTTTATTTTGCATGTGTTCATTAATATTTACCTGAACTAAGTTCTGAAAGGAAATAATCCTGATGCTGTTCTGATGCAACTGTGTATTCTATGGTCTCTTGTGGTGGTACCACTTACTTAAAAATGAAAATATAAATTCATTACAAGGAAGGACACATTACACCTTTAGACCTCACTTTAGGAGTTGAAGACTTATCTTTGAATGTGCTGCAGCTGTTCTATGATCTTGTGAATCAAATTTTAGGTTGCTGAAAATGAAATGAAGCAATTTGTTCTTTCTAGCCAACAAGAAACAAAATTAAGTCAGATGTCGCAGCTTGTAAATATTACTATGCTTGTCCTTTGGATAAAACAAAACAAAATCCAGTCCCAAATTTCCTTCTGCTAAGCTTCTCATGTCTTCTAAGGCTGAGTGTCTTCTAGCCATGTAGTGTAGTATAGCATGTGAAGGGTGTTTTTTCACATGCACTTGAAAGGTTTAGCAGCAGAAACGTGTATTATTCCTCAATCATATATAAGAAGGGAGATGAAAGATAAACATGTGTCACAGATAAGTATGCATTTCTAGAAATGTTGGAAACCGTTCTTGAGGTGAAAAGTCTTTAAAAAACATTAATTTATCCTTCATTTTGATGTTTTTACTTTCCATTGTAAAAACTGAAATACCGGAGCTATTAAATGACAGTTGTAAACTCCTTATAGTAAACATAGAAAATTTTAACTCTGCTAGGCCACAAGGTGAACTCTGTGAATATTGTGTTTTCTCTGAGCTGATACCAAGGAACTATGTTTATGCTCTGAATCAGGAGTAAGAATTGTGTGGACAGCAACATCTCACTTGTATCATTCTGAAAACACCTTCAGTTAGGTTGCTAGGAAAATATTCTCATCAGCTGCATAAGAACAGCAGTTAAAATATATCAGGACACTGCCCTCATAAATTGTCCTTTTCCAGATTATGTCAGTGATGGTCAGTGAACTAAGAGCACAAACTCAGGTGAAAGCTCTTTTTTTTTCCTTTAGTATGGAAATCTGAGAAGGACAGGGTGTGCTCTTGTCCATTAGTGTAATTTTATGTTTCACAACTGGAAGAAGACACCTTTATATTAAAATAAATCCTTCTCTGTGTACACCACAGGGTGTCCCCTTTTTCTTTTCTTTTTGTATCCCAAAATACGTTATCTGTGGCTCACTCAGCCTGCTGAATAATACTCATACTACTTTTTTTGCTTCCCATTTTGTCCTACTGAATTGTCTGTTGCTTTAATTATCTGTGCCCCCCATGGGATATCACAGAATGTGCTCAGCATAGCATGGTGAGAGAAGGGCTCATTTAGCCTTCTTCTCTTGTACTTCTCTTGATGGATTGCTGAGGTACATTTTTCCTTTGTTTGTGTAGCCACCATGAGAGTCATATCAGGGGAAGAGTTAAACTCTAGTCAATGGTAAGGGCAGCTGTAAGTACCAGTATGAAATTCAGGGATTATTTTGGTGTTGGATAGAGATGTCTGGTTTAGATTTGGGAAAACCAAAATGTAGGAGTGATACATGATAATGTGAAAGTGGGATCATATTTTCAGTGTTAGAAAGAAATACTAATGGAAGAAAGGAAGGACTTGGGCAATGTGGGATAACAACAGGGGGAGNAGCATCCACAGGAGTTCACGAGAAACACAGAGGGAGATAGGAATAAGTCTAGTTATGTGCCCAGCAATTGCAACATAAGAAAACATAATGGTAGTTGGGAGCAATAAAGGATTGCATAACAAAGGGAAATAAGAAGAAAAGGAAATAATATGGTTAGAATAGAGGAAAGTGTCAAATAAGATAGACGTGGGAAAAAAAGAAAAAGGGAATGTGCAGGAAACAAAACGATTTTTTTTCCCTACATTATATATACAAATAGTTTAATGAACAGCTCAGCTGTAATGATTCTGAAGTGAAAAGGAGAAAATACTTGGGCAAGTTGAATTGGACTGTGTGGATACATATAAAGACAGAGCAGTGACACTATTTGTGGGCGATGTGGAGCAGCTGTTCTGTAATGTCCGGTTTTAACTTCTTTTCTAAAATTCTTCTATCTACCTGGTGATTAAGTTTCTCCTTGATAAAGTTGTATTTAAGGTCAAACTAAATGCGGAAAGAGTGCAGTGGTCTTATCCAAACCTTTATTGCAAACACTTTGGTGGAAGGTCCATAAAGAGCTTGCATTTTTGACCAAAAAAAGTCAAGTCAGAGAAAAGGCGTAACATGCAAAAGGAACTGGGTAATAGCAGATGTAACATGTCACTGTGCGCGTGCACCGTGTCATGCTGTGACGTCCTTTTCAGGAGAAGACAAGTGAGGGTGTGTTGTTTACCCTATGCTTAGTTCTTTCCATGTTGCCATAGATTTTGTTGACAGCCATGTGTCTAGTTTTACTGAGACCTTAACTTTTGGCCAGGTTTTAATTAAATCAAGAATACTAATTAATGTATTTACATCATAAATGCATAAAGTGTTAATATTTTAAAATCAAATTACTGGTTATGAAATGTTCCCCAAAAAAGCACAGCAAGTCATTAAAACCAGCTTCTACTGCCATGTGGAAGATCAGTGCACTACAGTAGCCTAACACAGAATTTTATATTGATTCTCTAGTAGCTCCTCCACGTGTGCTGCCTTCAGTCATACAAATCAAAATATTTTAAGAACTCATCTTGCTCTACCAGGTTGTCCCATGCTGTGGGTAGGTAGCCACAGCATGGATGGTGAACAGCAAGCTCACTGCTCTGATAGTCTAGTGTACTGTCATAGAAAAATTAATGTCTTCTTTTTTTTCTCAGTTTTGCAGGAATTTTATTGTCAAAGTGGGCAAGGGGTCAGGATTTTTTAGTCACAACATGAGATGCTTATGGACAAGTTAATTTATTAATAAATAAATTAAATCTAGTGCTGTAGCAAAATATCATGTCCATGGTGCTGCCAGGTAATGCTGCTAAAAAGAGAAAGAAAACTATTAGGCTGTGAGGTACTTTTTATCTTAATGCTTTAGAGGAGTATTTATAAATTTAATTCAATAATATTTTTACTTCTATTGTAGTTAATGGGAATATTAATAATTTTCAGTGTCATATTTCTCAAATCCACCTTCTATAGTTTTGCTTATGTGTTTTTAAATTATTTTCAATGCATGCAGTACTTCTGTAAGAAAAAAATACACACCTATTTAAGATCTCTCCTTTTAATCTCAAATCCATTTCCAGTTATTCACAGTGCCTCTTTCTTCTATTCTTTTTGCCACTTGCCAGCAAAGAGCTCTGGCAATTATTTCCTTGGGAGATCTGCCTCAGGCTGTAGAATTCTGAGACTATGGTTCTTGTCTATTCAATTCTCACTTAAAAGCAGAAGACTTAGGATTTAACTGTGGACAAGCACTTTTCTGGACCGCTGTTCTATTTTGAAGTTAAAGTTAAGGATACAATCTTGGAGGGAAACACATATTATATTTAAATTTAGTTAAGTTATAGATGTAAATTATAGGATGCTTGAGTATCTTTGTTTGTCTTTCCTAGGAAGCGAAGGATTCAGAATTTTTAATGATTGTATGAAGCTTTATATTTTTTATAGTACTTCCTTCCATTTGATGTTGTGTGTAGCTGCTTCATTCATCAGCTGTAGATGCCTATCAGGCCCAAAGTTTCATTCCAGTTAACTCCTTGGATTGGGAATCGGTACATGTCTTCCATTGTTTTTCAGTACTGGATTAAAGAAGAAAGGAGGGTGTGGAGGTGGAACATCCTTTCTCAAATAAATTCCTGCAGGCAAAAGTTAAATATGGTACATACTTAAATATTTTAAAGGTTGGCATGTCAGAAAGTTTTCAGTTATTTGGATCCTGTGCATGACATGACATACAGTTTTGTTCACTGTCAAGCTGAAGATTTTGCCCTTGAGAAACTGTTCAAAAATGTCTATTACAGTGTTTGTAACCTTGCTACTCCCCTGAAATCACTTCTTATCCTGTGGGGTTTTATCTTGGTTCTTTTCCCCTTTTAAAATTTTAATTGTTACATCTAGTAACATTCTGATATGAAATACCATCTATGTCTTTTGCAAAGCTTTTAGCACATTTCTTTTGTAAAACCTTAAGGTACATGCAGGAAGTTCATTTAGGTAAATAAGTTTATTTATGACTTTGCAACTGTTCAAGGTGTTGGGTCTTTGTGAATCTGCTTTGGACGAAACATTTCCATGAAATGTTATTTGAATGTTAAAAAAAAAAAAAATTACCCTACTTAAAAATTATAGTCTGTGCCTTTTTAGTGAAAACACGCAGAATTATGGTTCAGAGTTGGTTATTTTATAACAGCCCCTAATTATATTATTGTTTGCAAAAGCAAGGTGGTGTTTATACTTGCAGCATTTTGAAAACTATAATTTTCCTAGATAATAGCCTGGTTGGAGTAAGACAAAATTGACCCCAGCAAAGCGTCTAGCCTGTGATAACTCCGGCATAACACCTTTGAGAAAGAGTGAAGAGGAAGGAGGGTGTGTTCAGCTGCAGGCTGAAGCATATAGAGGTTTGTTTGGAATTCAGACCTCTCTTTTCAGTGATACTCAGTGTGTATTTAAGGTAGGAGCACATTCATCCTGGTCAATTTGAGAATTACTGTAATTTTCTTTTACTACCCTGCTCCATGCCTGGTAAATTGCTTTATGATACAAAAATAGTGTAACACATTGCCTTTGTCGTATTCAAGAAGACTTTCAGTCCCTGAAAGACATGACTGACTGGCACTTAATAAATCCCATGATAATTGCTAAAAGAACAGAATGCTAAAATATAGTAGCTTCTTTCTCCTCACAGCCTCAGTATGTCTGAGAAGCACTTAGGCCTTGGCAGATAATATTTTTGTATACTGGCCTATAGATTAGGGGTGTTCAACCCTTCCTCTTCCAGGGCTGTTAAAATTCAGTTGCATATTCACAGTTAAGGTCTCTGCTGTCCTGTGTATTGTCCAAGAGGAGCTGTTTGGCAGGAACATCTTAGTGGGGTTTTTTTTGATAAACAAAAAAAATCCTCTACACATATAGAATGGCAGGTTGTAGCATGCACAGAAGTGGTATAAGGTTAGTTGGAAAGTCTGGAGAGATTTTCCAGTATGGTTTGGTGAAGGGACTGTGTCAGTGTCCTTGTATCTTCCTTAGCTCCTGCTGTTTCTGTGCAACTCTAAAGGATAGCTGAGATAGAACCAAAGATTGTGCAGTATGAATAAATGATGACCCTGCCTGCAGACTCTATAGATACCATACTCATGATTATATGCATTACTGAAATATTGTCTTCTTTGAATCCTGCTAAAATACACAATAAGGAACAGCTGCTGAGTATCTCAAGAACTTTTTTTTTACTCACTTCTGTAGTCTGGTCAACTGCCCAGAGACACTGTCCTTAGCAGAGAATATTTCAGAGTAGAGGGTTTCTGTTCAACATGTGTTTCTCTCAGCCTTATGTTTGCATGGGAGGCTATTTTAACTTTTATTAACTCACATATTTGGACTATACTTTCCTGCAAGGTGCAGTAAAATTGGACATAAATATATGGATATTAAAAGCTGATGAAATATCAGTATATTTTGGCTGCTGAAAAATAATTTCTGGTTTGCATATGAATGGAATGGTGAAACCAAACTCTTAGCTAATCTGATAAAAAGTCTTATTATCCATCTGTGCTATGACTTGGATTCATCACTGCCTGAAAAAACTTCCCGTAGCTTCTTCAAAAACAGTATGGCATACCTAGACCAAATTGTTGTCTAAATATTAAAGTGTTTTTAAGCACACATAATATATGGTACTACACAAGAGAATTTCCTGATCACCTAATGTGAGCCTTTGCTTTAAGAAAGGGTTATGTGGAAGCAAGGATAATTTCATGAGCTTGCTTTAAAAATGCAGTGTTGGTTTACCATTTGTTTTTGCAATTGCTTTCAACTTTATCTATGCTTGATTATACTTTTACTTAAGGAAGGACCAGCGATTGAGGGATTCTAAGGTAGTAGGAAAGTTCTATTTAGTTACCTGTCCATCTGTGTGCCACTGCACCATTAGTCTCCACAGGCAATTTTCAAGTGGTTTGTCTAATTTGCTTTTAAAAACCCAAACCAAAGTGTGCTTTTGCTATTTCCTGTGGGGTGATGATATTGAACAGTCTCAATAACCTTATATATAATTTATTTTTATTATATATGATTTAATCAGAACTTTATCATCCAGATAAAATTATAGCAGGAAAAGTATTTTTATATTTGCTTTTTCAGATAAGTTCTGGTATTGTGGTGATGTGTTATTCTTCATAGAATAAATTTTATACCTCAGTGCACAGTAGCTGCCTATACTGCCATGTCCTACAGGACGCTTCAGAGGAGATATATTTATATAATACAGTCGTAATTTACAGTTATTATATGAAGATGTTTTATCAATTACATAAGCAAAAATACCCTGCAGTATTTATACCTTTTAGTTATTAAAAAGCAGTGAGTTTCTTAAATTAGTTATTGGAAATAAAGAATTCAGCAACAGAAATTAATCACTGTCACATTCTTGTGCATATCTGGCGGATGCTAGGCTGTGTGGAACATTTGTTTGGAAAACAGAAAAATATTATTATGATACCCTTAATAGAAACAGACAATCAAACATATCTTAATGCGAGAAGGTTTTTGCAGTCATAAATCATAATGAAAATGTGCTGTTATGGAGGAAAAACATCTTCATAACTGTATGACCTTGGTGCAGAGGGCCACGTTCTAGGAGGGATATGCTCTCATCAGACATTTTTCCATTTCAAAGACAGATGACATGTTTGCCAAAATACGAAGTAAAAGACATGCATTGTAGCTCCTGGTAAGAGAACATTGTATTTATCCTTTCATTTTCTGTCAACTAAATACCTTTTTCTTGTTTGTTGAGATTATATCTCTTTAAAAAGAAAAATGTAAAATGGAACTTAGGCTGCACAAACCTCAGCCCGAGATGTAATGCACCTTGGGTGCCATTCAGCCGATCTGCCCAAATCATTGAGAGAGAATTTATTTTTACATATGTATGCATATGAAAGCTATTTAATCTCTGATAATAATTTAATAATTTCATCCCTATTGAAGGGGAGAAGATAGTAGAATATCGAGCAAATTAAAAGCTGAATGGTGAAGATACTTATCTTCAGCTGAAGAAGATATTAGTATGAATTTAAACTAATGAAGAACCAGCAAAGTAAGATAGATGACTGGTACTTATTTGCATACTTTATTCTTTGTTTACAAAAGCTACTGTCGTTCTCGCCTAATGTAGCATCAGTGGGAGGTAACTACCACCTCTCTGTTCCAATGTCTCACCAAATTCATTGTAAAAAAAGTCTTCCTTATATCTAGCTGAAATCTACCATCTTTCAGTTAAAAGATGTTATTTTCTGTTGTAACAGGCCTTACTAAAATGTGTCCCTGCCAAGCAATGAAGAGCATAGGAAAAGATCTGTGATATCATTCCCTGGTGAATGTTTGTCATCTACCTCTGCGTGAACTTGTGTGATGCATGTCTGCTGACCCTCTTTCTTTGTATAATGTTATGCCCTTCCTGCAGGTTTTCTCAAACAAGGATTTTTGGAGTAACATTTTGGAGTAATTTTAAGGTGTGGCAGGTTTTGTGCTGTGAAAGGAATAGGCCCCATAATAAACAGCTCAGCAGAATAACATAATTTTTTTCAGGTCACCTTTAAAGACAGACATGGTGTTCCTACTGTGCTACATGCCCCCAACAAACTGCTTCCTTAGCAGGAGCTCTGTTGTTTTATTGATAGCACAACTAACTACAGATAAATCCTCTGATTTGGTAAGTCCCTTGTTACCTCCCTGATACAAAGCATCTCCTACTGTGTTTCCTGACTATCAGATGATCAAAAACCTGAACTCTGAAAACAACAGTAACTGTGAATCTTCCTTTCAGAATCCAGTTTTTGAAATAAAAGTCTTATAATAAATTAGTAGATGAATAAACTATATCTCATTAATATACATTGTAACAGTGAGAGAGGGCAGATTTTGAGCTAATTAAGGAAATAGAGCAAGAGGGAGAGTTCAGCTTTGCTCTTTTTCTAATGAGCTATATGGTGTGGACAGTTGGTTATTTAAATTACAGCGTGGTTTGTGACTCAGAAGACACCTACAATTGTAGATTCAGAGAGTAGAAGAATAACTATTGCATATTAGGTGGGACATTGCCCAGCTTTTCTGTACACAGGATCACACTGTGACCCTGGAGTACTTTTCAGTGAAGAAGGCACTCACAAGGTTTTAGCACCCACTCTGAAAGGAGCTCTGGGAAGATTACTGACTTGGTTGTGTATATCAGCTGTTCATCAAAGCTTCATAACGTTGCTTTAGCAAATCTCCATTTTGGGATGCAGTCCAGTCACACACTTCCTCGTGAAATCTCACTGCTGAAAGTATACTGACAGTGTCTGGTATCTCACACACACCTCGTGTGGCCCTGTCAGAAGAATTTTAAGTCAGAAGTCATAAATGAATGACTTCCCAGACTGCACTTCTAGGAACTCTTCAGCTGTACTGTGGCATTTACTCAGTAGGAGTAGGAACTCGCAGGTCAGAAATACCTTAAAGACATTAAAGGGACTTTGACCCAGTCTTGGTAATAGTCATATTACATATTAAATCGGCTGTTAAAGTCTCTGGAATAGCTGCTTCATTATAAGAAAAGTGGGTAGTGGTTTGGACCATAAATTTGTATAAAATAGGTCTTGTTGTTTTTCTTCATGGGTTTTGAATGGATGTGTTAGCTAATAAAAGTGACACTTGCTTGAATGAAAGTGTAACTTCTGGAAGAATCTCAAGCAATTTAAGTATGTTTGTAGAAATCTAGGGGAGCATTCAGTTACTGCGTATACTGACTCCACAAACCAGTCCAGGCCAGCTGAAAAGAAACCTCTGCTTTTCATCAGTCTGACCACAAAAGCTGTATCTTGTCTGATATTCCTGTGATCTAGAGATCATAGAAGAAGAAAATGCTGATGGGAAAAATCTAGCTGAGTTTTTCAAAGCTCAAAAAACGTTCAGTTTGACTATGATTTGGGTTTTGGATAAAGAGACAGTGGAAAGAAAACATTTCTCTGTTGTCAAGACTAGGTCTGTTGCACATCTGATTTCATGTTATTTCTGGACCTTGTGTATTATGAAGATCAAAAGATCATTGCATTATATTTGTAAGAAACATATAGAGATGTATAAATACCCCATGTTTCTTTAGGAACTCACACCTGCATTTTGTGTCTGACCTGACACAATATTTAAATGAATTATTTAAAGGAATAAGGTAATATTCCCTGATTGTGACTATAATTAGAGTACCAACATTCTGTTTCAGAAATACATATGCTGAAATTTTGAAATACAGCACAAAAACCCTAGGTAGTGGGTGTAATTGCATTTAGTGTGTTTTCTATGAGAGTAAAGATGGAGAGATATTAAAAAGGAGGGGGTAGAGAAGAAAGTAATGAAAACCAAGAGGCTACTGAAACTTCTTAAAATGCAGTAACAGTGTAATGAGCACCTATGCAGTATCCCCTGAGTAATGCATCCCTGGACTTAGGAAAAGGGCAGGAGCACTTGCTGTAGATTTTTCTCCTATTGGACAAAATTCTTTCTTGTTTTTTATTGATGAAGTGCTCTGGTGAAGCACAGGAAGCTGAAACTGTCACTTTGATTACTTTATGATGTTAAAGGGCTCAACGTAAAAGGGTTGAAAAATGCTAGGGATTTTTTTATGTCTCTTTTCATAAATTATCAGGAAAAATAGGGCAGGTTTTTTTGAAAATAGAGAACCCTACTGTCATCAGTTGGACACAGTCATTGTAATCACATTATCTTTTCACTAAAGACAGTTACATTGAGGATTTAAGATCCAAACCCATAAAATATCAAAACAAGAATGTGTTTTTTGTTCTCAGAAAATTATTAAAAGCTTTCCAACTGAGTGATGTTCAAAACTGAAATTGTCCTCTCCCCTTCAGGAAGAGAGCATAGAAGGCAGCATTCATTGTTAACTGATCTAAAAGCCTTATTTCACCAAATTTATTTTATGATTAAACAAGTTTATTATGTTTTGATTATAGATAAGAAGAATATGGATAGCACATGATAGTTGGAACCTACATCTAGACTATGTTCTGCTAAGCAGAAAGTTGTCAAATGTTTATCCAGTTCAGACAGTGTCTGAGGTTATCACATCCCGGAGTTCAAAACATAGAGCAAACAATGGACATCCAGTGAAGGCATTCATGCTCTCTCTTGCTCCAACACATGCATTCCAAAATTTCAAGACTTTGGGCTCTAACTATAAAGATGTCTTTGTTCCACAGTAATATGCAAATGTTAGAAAAGCAATGTATAGGCTGCCTGAAAGTGACTTGTCATTTTTCAGATTCAGTGGATATTGTTAATTGCACAAGATGCTATTTACAATAATAATTTCTGATCCAGGTAATGATCTTTTACACTTTATGTAATGGTTTAGATATTGTATCATGCTCCAATGCATTTGGACTTACTACCAAGTCATTGCAACAAGAGTAAAGCTTTCATAATTTACAGAAGTGATTATGCCGTGGAGTGTAGGATGTCATGAAGTAAGTAATTGAAAATGGTGGGTTTTTTCCCTTCAGGTCCCCTGCCACAAGCACATTTCTCCACTCTGGCTATTGGAAAACTGTGTCCCAAGCCACTGTTCAGGCAATTCAGAACATGGTTGCAAGCATCTTCGTTTCCATCAGTCTAAATGTGATATGTGCTAAATTCAATCATGCAAACTTTGTATACTGTTTGTACTCGGCTGATAACTTCTGATGTAGAGAATGGAGTTTTATTTTTTGTTTTTCAGATGCTTGATGATTTCTCTCCATCACTTCTTTTTACAGTTATGTATGTTGTACAGATTGTCACAGCTTTAGTTCTGCAACCCATATCTCTTTAGGGCTTTTGCCTCAGGGCAAACCATAACTGTCATGTTTCCCTGTTTCAATTAGATTGTTTAGAGTGTGTTGCAGGAAGAGACTGAGTAAGGAAATTCATACCTTGGCTGTATTTAAAAGAAGCTTTTTTTATCATTGGAAGATTTGAACTTGTGTACTAATTATAGGCTGGTTGTAGGAAAGTCTGAAGCACCTGTGCTAGGCTTGTGAGCAATCCTAGTTGAACACTAGACCAAAAAGTGCTCCAGAGAGCAGCCTGGCTTCTGAAGAAGCTAACTGGGGTCCAAATTTTATTCTTGTATTTAATTTTCAGCTTTTTACAATTAAAATCTGAAGTGCATGTTACATGGCAATCAGCTGCAAAAGTTTAAAAACAACCTCCTGGACAGATGTGTCAACAGGTTATGAAAGTGTTCATCATCCAGTACAAAGTTAAGTGGTTTTTATTTTATACTGTCATGCAAATGCAGCTTGGGCTAAGTTGCTGGCTTTCACACTGAGTGGCTGAAGAATGCAGGGTCAATGCAGTAACCTCCAGCCCCAAGGCAGTAACATTGCTGTGGAACAGCAGCATCTTCAATTACTGCAGGTGCTTGCTAGGCAAGATATACACATAATCCTTAAAATCTATATTCATTTACTGAAGACAAGGATTCATGACAACCTTTGCCTCAGTTGCAGTACATAGTTTAATAATTGGATCTTTGAGCTGGAATTTTCATTTACTTTTATAAAAGAAGGTTTAATTTTTGAAATTTCATTCTCTTTTTCTTCATTCATGCTAAAAGGTTAGTTAGGCATATATGCCTACTTTCAGAGATCTAGCTTCTCTGCAATGAGGATTTTATGACCCTGGCAGTGTTTTCCTTGACAGCTGATACGTAGTATTTCATATGCGAGAGTGAAGCGATGTGCTTATTATAAGGGTTTATTTAGAAATATAATAGAAGATTAAGAAGGTAGAGAAGAAATAGAGAGGAATAGTGTTTAAAAAAAAAAAAAAAAACAAAACAGTTCCTGAGAGCTCTTTCTGATGACACAAATGTACAGAGTTGCTGGCTTCTGTTGTACTCTTAAAACTGGAACAGGGTTGTTCTTTGTTGCTGGTTCTTCTACAGACCATCTTAATATTTTCCATTTTAAAAAAAATATAGCCAAAGAGGATAGTGTGTTCCACATACCTGCAAGGTGCTCAATAAAACAATTAGAACTATATGCATGAGTAGGGAGTAGTATCAAGAAAGGTTAATCAAGAAAACAATAAATTCCTTTGACTCTTAGGTCAAGAAAAAACATACTGAACAAAACCCTTCAGTAACATGAAAAAGTAATAAAATGTGTCAGGTTGGTAAACTGCCACTTTATTTCAAAGGCTTTTCTCTGAACTGCAACCTTCCTTCTGCAGTCATCTTCACTGTTGGAGTGGCTTGCAGCAACAATTGTGTCGTAGAAGCTTGGCATCTACTGCAGTGGCTGGCTCGCAGTGGTCACTGTGCAATAAAAGATCTTCAACTGAGAGATATTTCCCTATTATAATGACAGTTTCTTGTTTATTAATCACTCTTTACAGAAAACAGAGGAGAATATGTATGTTTGTGGGAAGGTAGTGTGGGGGAGGCAAAGCCCTGTAATTCTCCAGTGAGAAGTAATCATAGTTAGGCAGAGGGTTTAGAAACTTGGTTGCTGAGACTTAATTATTTGCCTTCTTGCCATGTTTCTCCAGGATTTTAGCACATTTGCAGAGAAGTAGATTATGTAGGGACAGCAGCTGTAGGCAAAAGCACCAGACAAGATATTAATTACAGCTTTGACACTAAGTGATCATGGAGCAGTGCTGGAGCCTATCCCCAGCCCTGTTACCCATACATGTTGGGGAAATATATCTAAATATCTGAAGTTACAAAGTAGGAGATACTCTATCTGGACTAACAGAGATGACTGAGCCCTCTTTTTTCTGGGATGCCAGAAGCGATAAGTGCTGTTGACAGCACTAGGACTGCAGGACTTCATTAGCCACTGGATAGCCTCAGTGGCAGACTCAGTAGATCCTATGGGGAGGAATGTCTATCCAAGAGAGGACTGACTTGATAATTTACATGTTTTTACAATAGCTTGGTTAAAAGCCTATGCATAGGTGTGATGGAGAAAAGCTAAGAAAGCCTTGATGGAGAAAGTAAAGAAAATATGCTGTAGCTGCCACAGTGCCACCTCTTATTCACGTTCACATCATGAAAGGACCAGGTTTAGTCTTGCTTATGTAATGCTTTAAAATGTTCTAAAATTGCACTGACCAATGGTGCTTTCATTCAGTTTAATCTTCAATTGAAAATGACTGTAATGTAAAATGGAACAAGCCTACAAGGTCATACAATTACTATAAGGGTATGTTTGAAACTTTTTAAAGGATTCAGAGTTGATAAATAAAATTCACCCTCTGAGTAGTCTTTAATAAAATGTAAAAAATATACATCTCTGTCTGCATATAGGTTACCTTTGAATTCCTAATGAGTGCTTGATTAGAGGAATTCTAATCTGACAGCAGTATTCATCTTCCTTATTTCTGTCATGGAATACTCTATCATAAAAATATGTTGCATTCTTTTCAAGTATATTCACAATAACTATAGGGAAGTGCATTTCATGGTTTTACAACAGTGCTTCAGACTTCACAAAGCAACTGTATTGGGTTTTATGCATCCTTTCAGCATCTAAGTAACTTTATTCAGTAGTAATCATGAGTAAAAAGCGTGATGAGATGTCTTAAAAGGTCTCTTGAGATGTGAAGACAGTGATTGTTAATCATAGTTTTGTAGTTGCTCAGTACAGGAGCCAGGGATATCAAACTATATGTATTATTTTAAGTGCCTGACTTAAATTATTTTTATTTATGTGCCTAACTGTGGGGGTGTAAGGTAGAAACACTAAACAGAGAGCAAAGGCATAAGAGGAAATGCCTTTTTCACATTCAGCATAGATTTAGATCAGTATAGGAAAGTGCCATGACCACAAGTGACATAGACCAGGATGCTGGTTTGCAGATATGGGCTGTCTTGGGCAGCTGCATATCTGTACTCTTGTTCTGCTGCTTGCCTCCTGGTCTATATGGGAATTTTTCTCAAACCAGCCAGTAAATATGCTCTCTTTAACTGATGTTCTTCCTCTAGTTTCTTTAGTTCCTCAAGTTAGATCAGGATTACTGTTACTTCTAATTTTTTTTTCAGGATCTTTTAGAACCTTTGCAAAAATTATAAGCTGATTCGAAGGAAGGAGAGGAAAGAGGAATGCAGCTGTGTGGGCAGGAAAGGAATTCTTGTCTGGGTGTTAGAGCAGACTTAACGTGGCAAAAGTCATGAAGCTTCACTGAGTATCTCTCTGTCTCCCCTTTCTCTTGTCAGAGTTGAGGACAAGACTTGGTTGATGCGTGGGTTAAGAATAGAGCAAGGTTCATGCCTCTGCAATTTTTATAAGTGTTGCATTCACTATAGAGCAAACTACCCTATTCTGCAGCCTAGATTCCACTGTTAGAGCAATGCCTCTGTATTCATGTGAAAGTAAGACACTTTTGGTCCATGTTTACAATGGTAATTTTTTTTTTTTTTTTTAGTATTAGCTGATTTGGCCTTCAACCCTTCTGCACTTGAGATCTTGAACTTTTTGCAACACATATATTCATTTTCTTCTCATACTTCAAGATTTTAATATATCTTAGATAAGATATATTTTTAAAACTATAAAAATTCAAATAATGAAGTGTGAAAATTGCCCCCTTATTGTTTTGCAGAAACGAGAAGGGATGGTTGTTGAATAGGGGATTTGGAAGATAAAAGGCACTGAGAAAATGTCAAATAGGGAGAATATATAGAAAGTAGAATGACCATTCAGGAAGTCTGGGGGGCTCTGCCTGTAGGAGACTGTAACCTTCTGGGTTTCCTTGTATAAATATTTCACAGGATTTTAAAATAATGATGACTTCCTTGATTCAAGAGATAATAGCAAACATAAAGCCAGATCATAGCTTGGTCCTTCTGTGAATATACCAAAGCTTTTGCCCCAGTAGGAGCTGGCCAGCTGACACACTTTAACAAAGCATATTTCCCCCCTGATGCTTAAAAGAGCAGGTTCTTAGCCATTGTAATCGAGACTGAATGTGACAAATTTCAGAGCTTAAAGCCTTCATAAAGACCCAGCACTTTGGGGACATCTTTCAAAGGTTTTAGGAAAGGATTCCAGCAAACAAAACTGTAGCTCTTCTCAAAAATAGTTACGTTAGAAAGCAGAAAGAGATTCTTTCTGCATTTCTCATGAGAATAAAACTTCTATAAATTACCTCATAGGGATACTGCTGTCATCTGGGAAGATAAGCACCTCACGGTGGTCCTTGTTTATCTTGTTGGTCATTAATTTCCAGGAATGGCCTGGACCCACCTGTAAGATAATAAATAAATAATGTAAACCTCGTAAGCCTTGAACTTTAATATAGCAAACTGTTATTAAAAATTGTAGTCGTGCAATAAATAGGGTCAGCAGTATTAGCTATTTGGGAAGACAAACACCATCACTGCAAATGTCCCCCCTTCCTCCTTCTTCTCCCCACTTTATATACTGAGTGTGATGCCATATGATCTGGAATATCCCTTTGGTCAGTTGGGGTCACCTGTCCCGGCTGTGTCTGCCCCCAGCCTCCCATGTACCCCCAGCCCCCTCGCCAGTGTGGCCGTGCAAAAAGCAGAAAAGGCCTTGGCTCTGTGCAAGCCCTGCTCAGCAATAACAAAAACATCTCTGTATCATCAACCCTGTCCAAAACCGTTGCCAATAAATAAGTACATTTCTGGATCACTTTCTCCTGTATTAGTGTTGCCACTTGGCCTGCTCACTTCTGTTATTGAAATCATAGATACTTTCAAGTGAATAGCACCAGTTTTTTGTGGGTTTAGGTTTTGCATGTATTGTGCAGACAAATGTCCTTCAAGACATGGAATTAGATAAATTAATTTTAATTAAGATCTTCTGTTTGCACATTGAATAATTATGCTGGCATTGTCTTACTGGGATACTTAAATAAGACGTTTAAGTCCACACTTATACATCAGGAAGACGCACTTAATTTGATTGCCAAAGGATCCAGATTTCAGAAACTTAATTATATTTCTGTCAACCAGGCAGCTTTCATATTTATAGAACTTGGACATCCAAATTTGAAAACAGTGATCAATTTTTTTTCAGAATGCCAACAATAGTTAAATGCTTTTAAGGAAAAAGATGTAAACAACAAAAAATCTCTTTTAATGCTTTTGAGATGGTTTTTTTCTTAGTAAGAACGTACCTGTGCTCTCTATCAGTACATGGATACAGAAAATAAAAAAGCCTGGGACATGATCTTGGCTAAGGGCCTCCACACTGCTTCTGCAAACAGCCCCAAGCAAAGGCATTGTTTTGGCCTCCTCAGTTTGTTCTGCCTCGGACGCAGCTGCGGTGGAAGGTTCCTGAGCAGTGGGAACATAAATAGAGCAGTTCCTGGCCATTCACCCTTATGGAGGAAACCTTGTATTTACGATTCATCTGGTCCGTATTCTAAGTGAGGATCCAGACGTGAGGCTGTCCTCTCCCTGAGAGCACAGAGCACATTCAGAGCAGCAGGAACCATTGAGGACCTCAGAAGATCCCAAAGGCCACTGGAGCTCTTCATGAAGTGTGGCTGAGGCTACCACATGCTGGTGACAAAAGCTGGATTGCAGGTCTGTCGCATTCTCTGCCATTTTAGTGATTGCTTTTGCCTTAGGAGCCCATCTAGAAGCTGCAGAGTCAGGTTGACTCCCCTCTCAGTATTCAGGCAAAGGCAGCTTCCTTATTTATTCTCGTTTTCACAAGCTGTTATTGGTTGAGCATCAGATTAAGAGAATCTTGCCTGCTTCTGCCCTGCCAGGGGTGGCCTTTCCCTCAGCCTGAAGAACGGTACTGGGTATGAGCCTGCACAGATGAGGGGGTGAGCAGCTCCTTTTTGCAAAACCAGGGGCTTGGTGGGAATTAGCCAAACTAGTGCAGGAAAGTCTCTGCCTTCTCGCTATCTTGTCTTCCTACTGCACGTTTATTTCTATCACTTGTAATCCGTGGTTAATGCCCAATCAATTTCTGTTTCTAAACTTTAGGTGCAATTGCTGTCCCTGGAGGTGGAAATCTCTGCCCTGGGAGAAGAGAAAGGGAATAATAATTATATTTTTTATAGTTTATGTTTACTGCTGGCCTTTTATTCTCATTGCTACTGTTAAATAGTTGGCCCTCTGAGTTTTGAACTTTAATGTAAAGGCTTGATCTCTGTAAGGTTGAGGGAGACTCAAAAGGGGCCCCAGCTGCTTGTGCTGTTGCCAGCACT
Source organism: Oreocharis arfaki (assembly GCA_013398015.1). NCBI lineage: Eukaryota > Metazoa > Chordata > Aves > Passeriformes > Paramythiidae > Oreocharis > Oreocharis arfaki. The sequence goes on along the minus strand of VZRR01014009.1, from coordinate 524,501 downwards.
TTTGCACTTATCATCAAATTGTTTCCTTTGTTCTGCTTGTAGCCACTATTAATTCCTATGGGTTATGATGGTGGTTAGAAATATTTTTTCCCAATTTCAGATTTCAGTGTATTTTAAGGGATTTTCTCCATTATGTTCTCAAGAAAAACTAGGTATGTTAAAAGAAAAAAAATAGATTAATTATTCTAATCCGTATATGCAGAGGGAGGACCGTGACCCTTCCTTGAATCCACTGCAACTCATCATATCCTACTGTTTCAAAAGAGACCTGCCCTGGGTTTTGTTTGCACCTACTTTCAGCAACTACTTTGCTGCAGCATTGGCCTATCATCATTTTGAAGGGGTATTTCATATCTCTTTAAGAAGGTTTGAGTTTATTTGACTGTACAGGACACAAATTACAACATTTGTAAGTGAAAAGCTTACGAAGACTTTCCTTTATTTTGAAGTGCTGTTTCAGATAAAGTATGATTGTAGGTGGTAGGAGCAAACTAGCCTACAAAAACCTATATTATGTTCATATTTGTTACATATGTGTCTGCATTCTTCTGTTCTTGTAATACACAGAAAAGTGTTCGTGCTTAGACTTGCAGTTTGGAGCAAAGATTACTATAATAGAAATTATTTGTTGAGATTTAACTGCTCCATGGATTGTAGTACAATAAAGTAGTAATCTGTCTCTCCCACGATGGTTCTAATTTTTTATTCAGCCGTGGCATTCTGTACCAGGCTGTTTATCTTGTACTTTCATTCACTCATGGATCTGATAGTTGTGAAATTGGCAGATGGTTTGTGGTGCTTTTCTAGGAGTGGTTGCATCAATCCCAGTGATTAAAAGGCTTGCTGATTTGCTTACCCAGAAGGATTAATGGCAGGCAGTGAAGGCTTTGTTTGAAAAATCCATGCCACGTAATTCAGCAAAGGGTCAAAAAAGTAGACTGGAAGTAATCCAGTATTAGAGTTGCATTATGGAGAAGCTTTTTAAAAAACTTACTGACTCAGCAGTTGGATGTTTCTTGATGAGGTCTGAACTATCAAGGAAAATGCAGCTTCACAGTTTTCTCAGTCATTCCATGAGGATAAAGTTCAAGGTTTTTAAGCAGGTCAGCAGCAGAACTGAATGACATGTAAAATTTTGGAGAGCTGCCCTGCATATTTTGTTTCTGTAAAAAATCAGGAATGTAAAGTACAGAACGATGACCTTGACCCATCCTCTCCCACCTGTGTAGTTTAAGCATTCATAAACTGGTGATTTTTTTGTTGATATAGTCAAATACTTAGGCAGACCAGACTGAGCACTTTGGCCTGCTGCTTAGACTTTTGTAAGTTATAGTGATGGTTTCCTAGGAAATTGTAGTAGCAAATTGCAAACTATAGCCTACTGTAATAGTAGAGTATTATATTTAAACTTAAGTATACAACTTATAGCCCAGTGAGGAGCAAACTCCTCTAGGAGTTCAGGAAGCTGGTCCCTGTTCTGAAAAACATTTTTAAGCTGTAGGCAATGGTCTGTGAATAGGAACAAAGCTACCATATCAACCTTTTTCATGCTCATTCTCTCTTCAGCCCTTTGCCTCTACCATTCTTGGTTTTTCAGCTCTGAGCGGAGGCAGCTCCCTCTCACTTCTGCCTCTTGTCAGGTAAGCAGGGCACTCCTGAGCAGTGGGTTTCAAATATTCTCAGGCTTGGAAGGCCAGGGTCCTGCCTCTGTCAGCAATTGTGCTAACTACTGGATGTCCCACCAAGGTAGGCTTGGCTTTGCCTGCCCCGTGTGAGCATCCCTTTTCAGTCAGGGAAGGTTGCCTTAGTCGTTTTGGAGGGATTTGTTCTGAGCACACCAACTGCCTTTAGTTGTTTGGGGAATGTAGGTGGAGGTAGCTGATAGCCACCTTTCCATAGACTGAGGTGCTTCTCCATATGCATTTTGTGATTAGGGAATGGAGTTGTTTCTTGACTATGCATTTCTGAAAATGTACAAATACGCCTATTTTGGGTCCCTAGCATACTGTAGGCAGTTGGTGTATGCTGTTGTATAGACACAGTGCTGCCAGCATTCCTTCTGTGATTCAGCCAAATCTGAATATTGGTATTCTTTCTTAAAAATAAATAGCATCCCTTCTATTTCTTTTGCCTCATTACATTATCTAAATTTTGGCACTTTGTGTAAGCTCTAGGTATTATTAAATAGACATTGAACTAGCTCCACTTGCTTTTTGCTTCCAAGCCTTCCTTGTGATGCCTTTGCATTTTTAATCTCACCTGTGTGGTCATAAACTACAGCCTGATCAACATGGGAGCCGTTGCTGGGCGGAAGGGAATCTCCTTGTAAAGAACTCGTTCTAAGTCTCCTTGAAATCTCACTTTGAGATTTCTGTCCTTTAGCCTGACCAATAGCTGGTCTTTTATCTCAGGTAATCCTCTCAGACTTGCAAACAGCTTTCAGTCGGAGGTAAGCCACAGACATTTTTCAAGGTTTAGTTTATCTTCTGTCATCAAGCTTAAGACATACATGTTTTAAAACAAATGTTGGTCTTACCTGACTCAGCCATATACAGTTCATTTGCACAGTCAGCTGCCTCTACAGGATTGCTAACCATAATACATCGAGAACACAAGAATCAGCTACTATTAAACTAGTCTCTGCTGGTTCTTTTTACCAGCACCTGTTTTTTAAAGTACAGAATGTGATTTAGATCTCTTTCAGTTGTCTTTTTTCTATCCGAAGTTTCCATCTTTTCTGCTGAGATTATTTTCTGTAATTTCATTTTCCCCCTCATGCTAGGTGCTGTTCAGATATTGCTTTGGACAACAGTGCTTGAGAGGAAGATCCTTATTTATGGGTGCATTTTCAGTCACTTCTGCTTAAATGGAGCAAGTGCCTCATCGTGAGATCATCCTGGGTCTTCCACAGAATGAACAGAATTATGTAAAGCTTCAGTTCTTCTATCACATAGTATTTGTGAAGATATCAACCAGATTACTCATCTGGAGTGTTGTCTACAGATTCTGTGGCCCAACTAGAAAACCTGTCTTGTAGACCAAAGATAAAATGGTTAAATGTGCCCACATAGCCCAAGACCCTACCTGAAAAAGAGATAAAAAAGAATTCGGTTTCTAAATTTAATTGAAAGTATTTCTACATTCTTTTGCATTATTTTCTCTGCTAGATTTAAATCCAGGGATTTAAATATGCATATTTTCCATACTGTCTCACTGTACCCTGGAGATGCTCTATGTAAGCTGTTTTTAATTAGATTTGTCATTAAAAGAAACTGCCTTTGTCCTAGTTGAGCAGCTAGATGTGTTGAATACTTTTAATGGCACTCTCTCTCTGTTCTGTGTGTGTGATCATTTACTATTTTTTTTCCAAGCTATAAAAAGACAACAAATTAGCTTCAATTAATAAAGGCGTGATACTGGTGTGATTCTGATCTCACAGGCGGTAGATGGGAATCATCTAATGAATAAACACCTGAAAAGCGAATGAACTTGAGATGCTGATTTACCTAAAATTTAGGTTAGCTTCCACCCCAAATAATTTTCCTTTCAGTTAATCCCTTCGTATGTGGGCAGTTTAGTGCACAGATACCTTTTTCCATTTGCACAGTATCGCTTTCCCAGAGAGAAGTTCGGCAGTATCCTGCTGGGTCGCTAGTGTTTTGGCCAGTTCTGGCTTTGGACCATGTTCTGGTATCTTGTTTTGGATCTGTGTAATGTAATGATGAAAGAGAGGAATTCTTAGTGTTGGCCTAATGCACTGTGCTTGTTTAATGACGTGATAGAGTAATGTGATGTCCGTAATGAAGCTAGTCTGTGATAACTTCACTCGAGATGGAACCGGCCTTAGGTTGCAAAAGAAGGCTGGCCAGATATTTTGGGTTTTTTAAATAGATCACAAGATTTTTTAAGGTATCTTCAGCACCCTCCTTCAGTGGAGGTCTTTCTTCCCAACCTCTTTTCTATGTCTGACTAGATGACATTAAAAACCAAAAAACCCCACACCACTACACACACACACCACAACTCCTTTACCCAAGTTGATTCTCCAAACCGGATATTTAGAAATTGGGAATATGTACTGAATTTGGAAACAAGGTATTTTGAGTGTATAGAGAGATTGTTTTTTCAATAACTGATGAAAATCAAATGCTAAAATATCCTACCACTTACTAGTGAGAGGCTAGGGATGTTTTTTTGAGAGAACTTTCAAATAGGGGCTGGAAGTTAGTACCAAAAAAATAAGAAATAAGAAGAATCACTGATTTTTTTTTTTCCTTTTTTTTTTCCTTTCCCAAACTAAATCCTGATTACTTATTTGATTAACTCTGTTTTGGGAAAAGCTAGCTGTTTATTTTTGCCACAGTAAGGAATAGTAGACTGGTAAGACATTTGCATTACAGGTCAAGACCATAGAACTGGTAAAGTATAATGGCAACTTCAGCTGAAGACAGTATGAATCTTTGTGTCTGTTGCCATGCTTATGAAAAGGATGTATTTTTGAAACTTTTCCAGAATTTTAGTGTCTCTCTCCCCTTTGCAGGTAGAGATATCTTGTCTGCAATAACATGACAGAAACAGACCTATGATTTTTGCTTCTTGTTTTCTGCTGGTTATTGTGTGACATTTGCAAGGTCAGCAAGTCGTATATTTTCAAAAGAATATTTTTGTATGGTATTTTAAAAGCAGCGATGGCTTCAGTCTGATTTGGAGTGGGTGACCACGAGACTGAAAGGAGAATTTTTTTTTTTCTGTAAAAAACTACCATACCATAGATGACTTTCAATCAATCAAACAAACCTATTAAACAAAGTTGCTGACACAGGTGGTAACTGGTTTCTGCCAAACATCCACAGAGAAAGTGACTTCTGTCATCACAACATGATACAGAATAGGCTGCCTTGTGCATTCCCTTTGTGATGGAGTCAGGCAAATATCTTTGTAATGCTGTTGAAGACAAGATTACATCTCCTCACCTGAACTAGCAGCTGTCATAAGGTTTTCCAAAAACTATAACATAAATCTTAGTTCTTGATGATTTCTGAGATTGAATTCAGTTGAGCTGAAGCCTTTATTGCATTGAATTGCAATGAGAGTCAAGGACCAACGGACGTGAATAAGAATTAAAGAGATGCAAGAAAATAGCCCAAATAAAAAAGCGCAGCACTTGGATGCCACAGTTAGATTGAGTCCTGAATTGCCTTTGATGGGTTTCTCAATCTTGTCAGTAATGATGGTCTCCCATGGTGCCAGCAAACCGCGAGCAATTTTCTGCAGTAGCTGCTCTGACCAGATTGTATTAAGATGAAATGTTGTCATGAGACATATACAAAATCTTCTCCTTGCTTGTGTCTGATGCAAGGAAGAAAACCATCCTTCTCTGCTTGGTGAAGCATAGAGAACCTGCCTCAAATCAAGGCTGGAAGAAAATACCTTTGTGTTTTGCTCACAGGCTGTTTATCGTATCTTCATGAGAGACAACTTTTGTAACTGGAATAAAATGAAATTGTACAGATTATTTTCAGTATATTAAATATCATTTGGTCATTTATGAGGATATATTATCAACAGTGATGTTTTTTAGCATAACGTAACCTAGTAAGAACATCTGTAGATAGCATTGCATTGTGCTTAATGCATGCTTTCTGTACCTAATTTAAATTTGTATTTCTTAGAAGTAAGCCAGCTTAGCAGTGGATGGATAGCATAGAATATTTCAGTTGGAAGGGACCTAAATGATCATCTAGTCCAACTGCTTGACTTATTCAGTTGCTGAGGAGATGGGAGAACAAAATTGTTCAGATGTTTATCGAGGAGCACTGACAGATGACACGTACCTGCATCACAGATACTCAGTTCTGTTAAATCCATTGCAGTCTTTTATTTGAGACCTTTAAGACAATGGAAGTTCACAACTGAACAGTTCTCTAATGGAAATGTAGGTATTTTAAATTAAAAATAAATATGAACCTAATTATACCAAAATCTGGAAACAACAGGGAGTCATATCCAATTAAGTTTAAGTAGGAATTTTGGTAAAGGTTTGTGTTCTTGTAATTACTTTTGCTAGTAGTGAAAGAGACATACCAGCAGGCACTGCATAAAAATCAGTTTCTGCTCATAACCAGTAAATCAGAAAATTTCTATCTTTGCATAATTGTTAGAGATAGTACTTTCAATTTTAAGTGGATAAAGGGCATAAGCAGTCAGGTGTAGCTGAAAGTAGAGCAACAGTTCCAAATCCTTAAGACACATCATTAGCTGATACAATTAATGGACACTTGGATAATTATCATGAACACTTATGATGGTGATTTAAGTAGAATGCTTGACTCATAAAGCCACTGGAATTCTTCAGAGTTGTTGGGAAGTACATGGGTAAAGGAGATTGTCAGAATTTCCTGGTGGCTTTCAAAAAGGTGACTTCCCAAAGTTTTAAGGAAATTAAGTGACTAAAGGATGGCTGCCTATACAGTTCCTTTAGTATTCAGGTAGTGGATAAAAGAAAAAAACAAAGAAATAGAAATAACGAGACTGAATACAGATATGACCAAGTCTGTTCGTGACATTAAGGTGAACTGAGCAGAGTAACCACAAGGTTCATCAGCAACCGACTACAAATTGAACTTACAGAATCAGTGACTGAGCAGTGAAATGGCAGATGATGTGCAACATGAACGGATACAAAGGGATACAGGTAGAAAGAAGTCAGAACTTCGCAACAGAAAATGAAGGCCTTGAGCTCACTGTTAGTACTCAGGAGGACCAGGAGTGGCCTGGCCAGGCTGAGTACATCTTCCTCTATAAGTAAGAGGGGGCTGAACTGAAGCCAGCGGAAAGCAGTTTTGGAACATTAAAAGGAGGCAGGTTTTCAACAGTCATGGTTCCTCTTGAGGCAGAACAAAAGTTCTTATGTGTTAAAGCTAAGGAGCTAAAATTGCCCTAAAAATTATTTCAAGGATAGTTCTCTCTCTAATGGTCCCAAAACATGGCTTATATTATTAATACCAAATGAAAACATAACCACCTGCTGTGGCTGGTAGAGAGAGCTTCTGAACTGTGCTGCTGTCAGCACCTTTCACAAGCAGCCATGTAATAATACTGAAAAATCTGTGATGTGTTGCTTCACTGATACTATTTTCAGTCTTGTGAAGATAAAAAGGACAAATCTCACAGGTACTGTGCTGTCCTGCATGAGAAAGAAGCCTAAACTCTGAAGTTGAATCCTTTATGGGTGATAAGGTCAGCTGAACAAACAGGATGCTTCTGAAGTGGTGAAAGGGAGAAATTGCATTTCTGAGCTCCTGGACCTAAGAGCTGAGACAAGATAAAGTGAAATGAAGGAGTTGAAAATATGAGAAATACACCAGCCAAGGTGATTGAGGTTGATGGATATATGTGAGCAAAGTGCAATAATAGCTCCCTGTTAGAGAATCCCTGAAGCTGCATGGCTTAGCAGGAGTAGCATGACCCCAGTTTCTGATTCATAGACTTGAGCAAGATGTGAGTAACTTTTCAGATCTCTGCCAAAATGAGTACTTCCAAATACAGTTTATGTGTATTCGAGTAAGTATGTTGGAAAGAAAATCTTCCAGAGAATTTGTGACGTTTTTCCCTCCTGACCATGACAAGATGTGACAGCTTTACCAGTGCCAACTCAGAAGAGGAAAAAAACATGATGTTTTTTCTTCCTTTTATTGTGTTAAGTAATTTCCTGCTAACTGAATAGAAATAATAACTCATCTTCTCGTATCAATATCACCGTGCATGCTTACTCTCTGACAGGTCTTAAAACAATAACAAGTGCTTGTTGGGTAACTTTGGTTATTAGCATCTTCTAAGATTGTTTTGAGTCCTTCAGTAATTTAAGTTGCAGCTTAGACAGGCAGTAAATATATACTTCAGTAATCAATTTGAGGTAAGTATTCTGAGAAAGAGACATACATACTTCAGGGCTGTTAGTATATCCTTTATCCTGCAGGTGTACATCATATGAAAAAAATAGAATGTAGCAAGTGGGAATGCTAAAGACCCCTGGAAGTTGATCAAACTCGTGGCTGTTCATCCTGAGAAAATATGTGGCTAACTACTGTTAAATATGATTTCTTTATATGTTGCCTTGATTGATTAATTGCTTAATTAGGACATTTAAATTGGTTAATGTTGGTTCTACCATTTGTCATAGATGCAGGTAATATTTGTATCTCTGGTTTACAACATTCATTTACTTCTCTCCACTTTCTGCATCTCTTGTTTAGCTTATGATGTTTCTTTAGGCCCTCTCAAATGTTTCATCCCAACCTTGTGTACTTTGGGCATCTCTCTGGAGTACATAGTCTGCCTTTCAAAGTGGAAAAATCCCATCCAATACCAATTCCTTGAAATGTCTACCTTACACTACCTGTATTTTCCATACACTTTTTCTGTCAATTGTCCTTCATTAACCATTTCATTCTGAAGCTACTTAAAAAAAAAAAAAACGAACAAAACCCCACCTTCTACTAAGCATTTCTCTCATTCCTCTTCAAGCCAAAATTCTGTTTTCCTTTTGCCCGAAGCCTCCTGATATTTTTCCTGTAAATCATTCTTCATACCATCCCTAGATACTTTCCACTTCAAAATATCCCTTCTCATCTGCCTTCTAAGAGGTGTACACTTTGTTTATTCTCTCCTTGCAAGCTCTGAAATCTTTCTTCTTTCCGTATCTTATGGCTACCCAATATATTTACACCTCTTTTTTCCTCTCATATGTATATTGCTATATTTTCACTGCTGAAGATCTCTTCTGTTGTAAAAATGACCTGCTTGCTTTGGTTCCGTGTATTGCATTTGTAACCCTCTGCCTCATCTCACTGGGTTTTCTTCCTTTCTAATCCTTATATTCTTCTCCACATCTGAGAGGGCACATATATTTTCTCATCCTTTGAAAGACCTTCTATCCTTTAAGAATCCCTTTGCTAGCTCTTTTTTTTTCTATCTCACTCTCCTTTTGGGTTTCCTTCTCAGTCACACAGAATGTAAGCTATGGAAAATGAGGTTTTTTAACAGCAGTCCTATAAAAGTGAGACCTATATTTCTCCTTCTCTTTTGTGGCTTTCATATTGTGTATTTCTGGCATAAAAGAACGTTCCTGTTCTCTCATGAAAGTGTAGCTGCCTTTTTAGGGCCTTGGCATGAGTAGAATTGTACTTCTGAAAAGTTGAGGCTGTATGTGCTGCAGTAAGTGCCCAGCCACAGGATCAGTTTGTAGATCAGGAGATTAATTTGAACCATTTCTTACTGTGAGACGAGTTCTTTGGATACTGGCTAACCTCATTTATGACTTGAAGCAAAACAATCTATGTGAGCATTAACAAATAAAGCCTTTGCAACGAAGAATTGCCACAGAAGCATTTGATATTAACTCCAACAGTGCACAATCTGAATGCTGAATCTGTAGGACAGGTACACATAAAAATGATTGGTTAAGAGATTAAACTTCTCTGCCAGGTGCTTAAAAGATATTAACTGCCTAACATCTAAAATATCAGCTGTCAAAGCCCTAAAAATCCTGCTTCTTGAGCAGCATGATCTCTGAGCTGGGGTGAGAGGAAAAGTTATCACACAGGACTCTGAGATGAATGTGTATTGTACTGGGTTCTTTCAATTCCTCCAGCTTTCACCAAGCTTTCTGTGTGCAAAAGAACAAACAGATTGAAGTGGAAGAAAGACTTTAAAATGCATGCTAATTCAGAATTTAATTTGATTTATAGCCAGTTACAGTCCATTCCCCACCAAGCCATCTGCATTTTGGGTTTTTTCATAAAAGTTCAGTGTTTTGCAACTTTTAATAAGACTACGAACACCAGAAGACTCATTCACTGTCTGTTCACTTGATAGCTTTTAAATACTTGCATCTTTTCTTTTGAAAATGTATCTAAATGCCTAATTAGAAGGCTTATTTCTTCCAGTGCTAATGGTTCTGACTGAAAGCAACTCTTCTAATGAGTAAATCTTTGTAAGTCTTTAGATTTCTGTGGTATTTGTAGTTGGGTGAGTCTAAAGGCACTTAGTAATGGAGGGACAAGTGAAGAGAGGCAAAATCCATATCACAGCTCAAATATGGCAAGTATCTCCTATATTAAATTTTCTGTATATGACTTAGGAATAGGTATGTCAGTATTCTGTTTCTGAGGGGGAATTTCCTTGGCTTTTGTGGTCATAATAGTTGTTAGTTCACACAATCTGCAGTCACATGGAGGGTGTTCTTGACTTTGCTTGTCATGTAAGTGATGGAAAGTTACTGTTATATTTCCAGGGAATCTGTAAGGCAAATGCTGAATATCTTACAGTAGTTACAAAAAAACCCTAAATATGTTTTTCCCGTAATCTTTTAAAAACTTTCATAACAATCCATGTCTTCCCATTTCAGAAATAAAATTTGAAAAGATAGCCTGTAAAACGTCACTTATTTTCAAGTGGATTTTTCCCTTGTTAAGACTTTTACCTGAACAGGGTCAGACAAACATCAGTGTTTCTCCAGAGCAGCTAATACTGAATTGACTCATCGGGAACATCAGGTATGGATATGTCCTGCAAACACAGCGTGACTTTCTCCCAAGCTCCCCTCACTACTGCTTCCAGATGGAGATGCCGTTCAGTGGGCACAAAAAGTGCCAAACACCTGAGCTCAGTGGGGTTGGTACCTGTGCATTTCCCCAGTTAAAACAGTTTCCCATCAGAACTATATTCCCATCAGGCTCCAGCTATTTCTTTTTTCAGGGGTTAGCACTGGCAATTGCAACCTGACCCAGGGTTTTTTCCAGCTGAGGAGTCCACTCTGTGTTCTCACTTTTCATAGAGGGGTTTGGAAAATACATGGGGTGAGGAGGGTGTGCCCCATCGTTTTTGGGATGACTCCTACCTGCAGAACTGTTGAGTGAGGCGGCAGCAGCACCTTTCAGGCATGGGATGGGATAGAGTCACTGGGGCAGGATAAGGAAAAATCAAAAAGCTGCTTATCTGATCATCTCGAAATCGTTTTCTTGATGTATGTTACATATGGGTCGGTTCTGAATATTTTATGCAGAGATATCAAAGCCAAATTATTTTTTTAAAATCTCCCTGGAATTTCTTCAGTTTCTGAAAATAATTTTTGGCTTATGCATGCCAAGTACATGTGAAATGCTTTCATATCAATTTAGCACTAGGGTGAAGTCATTATTTCTGCTTAATACTTCTTGCTCCTGCCCAAGAATTTCATTCTATCATAACATCAACCTGCAAGCTTATGTTCTCTCTAAACCTCTTCCAGCCTCGTAATTTTCCAGAGTTCAAACTTTCTGTTCTGTTAGTGTGGGCCATATTCATGGTTTCTAGATGTGCTGCCTGCCCAGTAACTGGTTTCTATGCACTACTTCCTTCTGTGTATCTGAATTTACAAGCATTCTTTGTGTAATTTGAAAAATCAGCAGTCCTGTTTGTTGGGTTTTTTTATTTACTCTTTCATGCTTTTAAAAAAAATTTAACGGGATTGTCTCTAGTACTGAACATTACAAAACTGCACTTTAAGCATTTTGAGAATTATTAGATATTATTAGATAATTTTAGATCACTTAGTAGGCCAAGTGCATTCTTTACTGGTATTGTCTGGTGTTGCGCTGTTTTCTTTTTAGTAGTGAATGTGATTCTAGCTGAATCAATACAAAATTCTAAGAATATATGAGGTTTTTAGTTACCAATTTATAACCTCTTAAAATAGTAGAACTAAGTATGGCTGCCAAGACTTTCATTATAGAACCACAAATGTAGTGTTTGACTGTATTCTCATCCTCTAGAAATCAAGTCTTTGGCAATCTTTTCTTTCATTATTCACGGTATTCATACTTCTTTGTCTGCCTTTGTTGCATAATGAAATGTTAGACTGCCTTCAAATTTCTTAAGTATCCTGAATATTAAGGGGTTTTTATAAAAAGTAGTATTAGTGGTTGAAGTATCTCTCTACTTATCTCCACAGAGTTTTGAGAGGTCATTATAAAATAGAAGCAGTTTAAGTAGTTCTTTTCCCTAGTCCATATCATGTATTTATACCCGTAATTTACTCACACAGTGAAAAAAGTCTTTCAGCATTCTCATCTGATGAGTACCATATTGTGCTCTTTGTAAGTTTAAGTATTACTTGAATATTTGAGCCTCATTGGCATGTCATGAAATGTTATCATTTCCATTTATAATTGAAGTTTTTACTATTGCTAAGTATTCTCATGTTACGATATGTAAAAGCCTTTTTCATAATGGCTGTATACCTGCCATCTGTGATTTTATTCTGGTTGATCTTAGATCTCATTCCCATGTTTCTGGTAACATCTATTCTACTAAATAATTTCCCCTTATTTTATCATTCTACAATTTGGCATACAGCCCTTGGGGAAGTGGTGATAAAAAAGGAGAAATGTGATCTAGTTGAAACCTATTATTTTTTTCCAGTTCAGTCACTGTGTAGTTGTGGTGGAATAAAAAACATGGCTTATTTTTAGGTTTACCAAAGCAGTGACATATTTAATATTTTGTTGTTTGCACAGAATATTAAATGAGTTCCTAAAAATCATGAGAGAAGCAGCTCCAAAAAAAAAAAAATCTCAAATGCAGGGATTTTTTTCAGAATGAACAATACCTATAAAATACAGTAGATTTTAGCAAAGCAACCATACTGATTAGTTTAGTCAAAGAAATGACATAGTCCTCTTGCAGATAGTTAAGGTCTGACATAAAAATTGTGTGTATCTTTTGAAACAAGCTTTTATTATCTTAAACTTCAGTGTAGTTAAATTGCTTCCATTTTCAAACCCTTTTCTAAATACGCCTGTATCAGTAGGCCGGGCATCACATCGTGAATCAAAAACCGTGTTGCTTTTTGCTCCCTCTGGAAGTCCGGTGTTGATATTTTCTGAGGAGCTGTTTGCTGTGTAGTTGCTGTGCTGGAGGAGGGCTGAAGACATATTACTGTGGAGTCTGTGGTTTTTTGAACATAAATGGAACACCCCTCCAGCCTGCTGTGACGAATTTCCTGCACAGCCATGTCCTTGAATCACAAGCAATCAGTGAAGCAGGAGATGGATGCAGGAGAAGATTCTGGGAAAGAAACCTGGGGGATAACTACCTTTTATTGCTTACATTTTTGCCTTTAAAACTATAGCTCAGTACCACACTCAGCTCCAGGTTAATTCTGGAAATTATGTGTATCAAAGCTGCCACAGGATCTTGGGCTTGAAAAGGCCATGTCTGTAGGCATAATTCATGTCTGTAGTAATGATTTTAATCTTAAATGATACAAAAATTGTCCTACTAAATTAGAGATGCTTTCGTTCTTTAATAGACACAGAATAAAAACCTACCTTCAGTTATTTTATCAGGTGACACAAGAGAGCTGTTAGTTACTCATGCCAAAAAAGCCAAACCTTTTGGATATCAAAGAGTAGTTTAGTCTAGTTTTATTTAGTATTTAGTCTAATTTTAGCTTCTCCTGCAAAGATATTAAGAAATTTCTGAGTGCTCATCAGGGCAAAAATCTCTATGTCCTTCCCCTCTGTTGAATAAATGGAACTAAAAAACCTGATATAACAGATAATAATAGTAGAGTTGGTATCCTACGCACAGAAATGTAATTGCATACATTTTTGTTACATTCCTCAAAAGGAACTGGTTTTTTATGCATCCGAGAGCTGATTGGACATCCTCTTGTTCGTTTTTGGTTTTGTTCTTTTTTTTTAATTCCAGCTAAATTCAAGAAAGAAGCTTATCTCAGCACCCATTCCCAACAAGTTTCCATTTTGATATGGACTCCCATTGGGAAAAGAAAGATTGAAAGTCAGTTTTTTACATACTTAAAATGATGTAACTGATAAGGAAAAAAGAATAAAGATAGGCCAAATAGAAAAAAAAATATTAACTATTGAAATACAAAGCTAACATTTATTTTTTTAGAACAGGTCATTTGGGATAGAAGATTATTGGGGAAAATAGCTTTAAAATCTAACCTGAGATACTGATACAATCTTTCCATAACCCAAACAGAAGTCTCTCAAATGCTCGTTTATTTTTATGTGCTCTTTCAAAAAATACTTGCCCAGTAGACCATAAAAATCCTAAGTGACATTGTAGTTTGTTAGTGTCTTAAATATTATTAATTATTAAAGTAGCTGTGTTGTCTTCTTTAAAGCAGTTATCTATCTGAATAATTGATAACATAATTGGTTGTGTTTATTCCTATTACCTAGGGGCTTGTCTGTTTGCTGTCTTAACATGGCTGTCTGGAAGGAGGCTACTGATAATACATAGAACAGTTTTTAGTGCTTATTCAAGCAGATGAAAGTGTATTATACTGATTTTTGGTGAAGAATTGCTACCCGTTTCTACAAAAACTATGCTATACTCGTGTCTCAGGGAGGAAATGTCACTGTAATTCACCTTGGGATATTATAATATACAGCAGGGGGTTAGGACATTTTTGCATTTCTTTCATTTTTTTTTTCCAACAAAGCAGTTGTTGACCTCTATCCCTTATGCAGTGGCTTTGTCTAACAGCACACGTAATCACAGAGCCCTCGGTTTCCCACATCTCGGATCAGACAGCAGCACGTAAAGCAGCTTAAAACCAGCAGAATGGCTGCCAAGGGATCAGAGTGGCAAACTGGTAAGGCTAGGAGGAGGGGAGTGAGGATGAGGAGGAACTTGGACTGGTCTCGTGATGCATGTAACACATGGCAGCCATTCTTGGGAACTTCAGACTTGGCATGTTTTTGGCTAATACTGTGAGAACATTATAAATTCTGAATAGGATTTGCATGGGCATTGTGTAAAATTTTCCCTGGTTGTGTGGGAGGATTGGCTGTTGAGCTCCCAGGCAGTAAGCTGGGTCACCTAGCTGATTGCTGGGCCTCCAGTCCGTGCTGCAAAGTGTGGTTTGCTCTTCAGACAATCCCACTGTTGCATTAGACACCTGCTGGAGGTGAGATGTGGTTTTTTAACTTGCTACTATAGACAGCAAGAAGAGCAGCCTATGTAGTTAAGTTCAGCTCCACTAACAGTCACAGGCATAGAAAACATGGTGAGTGGTTCACAATTCATTCTTTGGCTTACAGAATGTCTTTGACCCGGGGAGTGTGTTGTATGGAAAGGGAAGGAGCTCTTTGCCTTCTCATAAAAATTGAAAGTTGTCTGAGCATGGCTGTAAAAATTAAGAAAATTATGAAGGAAGACATAATCTCTCTGGAGAGTTGTTTAATTGTGATACTTCAGGAGGGGAGTACTTGTACCAATAGCTTGAGACCTTTCTCAGCTTCTATGTTAGATTGCACAAAATGGATATAGTATTTTTGTTTCTTAACACGTTTTTGTGAAGGTCTAAAGACCACAAGGTCTGGAGAAGTTCTAGATGTCTGTTGCTTTGTAAAGCAGTGAAGAACTCATTGCAAAAACTTTTTAATGAAGATGCTTGCTTATTTTTACATGTTAACAAAAAGCTACCACTTCTTCTTAGTAAGTGCCACTGTAGGAATTGACAAGTTTGCTCCTAAGACTCCACTTTAAGCCATTGTCATGCTGAATACATAACAATGTCTGCACTGGTTGCCTCCCAAAACTACTTTGACAGCAAAATAAGTACCCCTTCCATTCTGTGCCATAGCAGTGGAAAATAAACATCTGGCTGTTTCTTCAGCAAATGTAAAATGCAACATCTGAGAGAGTGTCTGTATACAAGAACATTATTTTGTCAGAGAAATAATGCTTTATCTAAGAAAAGAAAAAGACAAAAAAACTTTGAAATCACAGTGTACAGCATTAACATCTGGTTTAAAGTGTGTTAAGAGCCAACAACTCAATGTCAATTTGGTCTGACTTTATGGTATTACTTGCTTGATTATGGCTCTCACTGGGGGAGCCGAGCATTTCGATATCATCCAAAGCCCCTGAGAACGATTCAAACCAGCTGGTATTCTCTATATTACATAATTACAAAGCACGCGCCGCCGTTTGGCAGACTGAAGAGGCACTGGGGGCCCACTTCTCAAAATATTTACAGCCTTTTATTCTTCTCTAAACAATCATTTGCATAGTAAAAGTGATATACAGCACACAAACGTGGGTTTACTTTATTTCCACTTTCTCAAACTTACCTGGAAGTGGCTGTGTTCAGTGGTGAGTAGGCAGAAGTGAGATGCAGACAGCAGGAATAAAGGCTGTAATATTTTCAGGAAAAGCTTTGTGTTGACTTGGTCAGTGAAAGATGGCAAATCTTTCAAAGAAAACCTGAAAGAGGTAAAAATATTTTGCCTATGTGAAAGCATATAGTGAAATGTCTGCCTTGGAAGTGGAGAAGTTAAGAAACTAGGAGAAGCTGCACATGAGCAAGCTGATCATGACAGGGTTGCTAATGTGTAGATGAGATGCATTGGCTGCATCTTGTTGAGAGATATGTGTGTGTGTGTGTGTGCATCTTTAAGTAACATCTTTTTGATTGTGAGACTGGTTTTTCTTCTAAGTTCCTAAAATTCCATTTTATCTAAAGTGAACAAAAAGCTGTAGAAGTTATCAATAGCTGAAATGCTGGGGGAAAAAATAAAGGGGGAAAAAAGAAAAAATCTGCTGGAATTTCTATCCTTATGTATCAGTCTGAAAGATTTAAAGTTGCAAAGGGGTAGGAGAATGGTTAATGGTTAACTGTTTTCTCCCTACCACAGCAAGAAAATACATTTATTTCTTGTACACACACAACTTTTAAATTACAAGCCTCTGTCTAATCTTTGCACCCACAGCTTCCCATCATGCTATGTATGGGAGGCATCTCACAATGTAGCTAAAATCCTTTAAAGCCCCAAATTCTTCTCAAGTTTTCTCTTACTGAATTTGCATTGGTACAAGGGAATCATACGTAGCAATGTTAAGCAATTGATTAATGAAGGTTTAAAGGTTTTTGTGCTGTGTTGTAGAGGTTTTTTTTTCTCTTTTGCAACGGCTGTAATGAAGAGATCATTTAAGTGATCTTGTGTTTAGTGCTAAACCCAAGATCCTTTGTCTTTTTATACACAAAACTTAAAATCTGATTTGAACCAAACTCTTACATCTTATAAAATTGTTTTGAAGAGGAAAAAATACTAGCTGAAAGTGAGCATAGGCAAATTATTAGAGACACTATAGGGAGCCTGGTATTTACATACTGTCCAGGATCTGAATGGTGAATCATTGATATGAACAGATATGATTAGTTGTAAATCTCTACATCCCTGTGGGGGGTGTTATCATTCAATTTCCACACAGCAAGGGTTTCTGAAACTAATTTTTGGTGCCTGTTTGTTTCCCACTTTCAAGATGTTTTATTGCATTGCATAATTTGGACTACAAGTGAAGGTACTGTAAGTGCAGAAGCAGAATGAGGAATGCAGTGGCAGTCTTGAGTGGGCTGCTGTAGGTGGCCTGCTGAGCACAGTGACACAGTGTGGCAGGTGTCACTCTGTAAACCTGCACACCACAAACCTTACTGAATTCTGAACTACATTTTGCTGTCTGGGCCACTGCAGAATTTGACTGAGTGCCAGTGAGTTTCACAGCCACCTTCCTAATGTAGGGTGAAGAAAGGATGCTGCCGTCACACGGAGCGATGAGAGAAACACCTTCATCACCTAATGTCATATTAAATTACCAGAATAAGCAGACCATTGGATCACCCATTGCACTATTTCTGAATTTAGGCGTACCACCAGAATATCTGCCACAGGAGATGCTAGAAAATTTATTTTAAGCCTGCTGAGCAGCTGGAGATGAATTTGTGTAAGAAAATACCTGACTGCATTTTAATGTAAGCTGGTTTTTCAAGTGCTGCATGCATGCTCAAATAGGAAACCATACCACTGACTGTTGCTTTATAATTCCCCTTGTCCTTTGGCTCTCATTCTTTATGATTCTGCTGGTTTTGCCTTGCAAGCTTTCCTGAGCAAAGACAACATCACAGAGGAAAAAGGTGAATTGCAGGGGAAAAAAGGCTCACTTATGACAAAAGTGATCAGTTAGCCAACAAAACAACCACTCTGCAGAACCACATACTTACAAACAAGGAAGAATTGCTTCTGAATTTATAGCCTGGGGTGGGCATCCTTTTTTGGAGTGATCACGAAATAGAGAAGTTCAGGATCTTGCAAAGCTTTAACAAGGCGAAAAGCAGGATTACAACACTGTGCTTCAAGAGAACAGGCTGTCACATGTTGGTGGATCTTCTTGGAATAACACCACGGGAATATGGCCCTGGAGAGAAGAGGGGTCCAGGAGAGCTTGCTGATTTTCCAGAATCTCCACTTTCAAGCTTGGTAATGGTCCAGTCTCACATGCAGAAGTGAGGCAGTGTTAGTAAGAAACCTGTGTGGATGAACAAGGAAGTTGTGACAGAAGCCATAGATAATAAAAGAAGGTAGCAGTCAAGAGGTGGAAACAGGGGTAGATGACTGAGCGGGGATATAGAGACATCATCAAGTGCATAAATCCATCTAATTTAGGAAAGCCAAAACGGTGTAAAAAATAGATGCTGATATAGGTTATCTAAAGGCTTATTTCTGGGGTCTCACAGACTAATTTCTGTTCAGAAGGGGATCTGTTTATCCTGGAACCTGTTATTCTAACAATAGCCCTAAAGCATAGAAGGAAATCCAGATTGATTTATTTACTCCCCCTAAATAAATGAAGTAGCAAGTTTGACCTCTTTATCAGAAAAATTCAATGTGTTTGTGAAGAACTGCAGCCTATAGGAAGGACTCACACTGGAGAAGTCTGTGCAGGACCATCACCTATGGGAGGGACCCCACGCTGTAGCAGGGCAAGGACTCCTCTTTCTGAGAAGAAAGCAACAGCATTAATAATACGTGGTGAACAATCTCCTTGCCAGCATGGCAGTACAAAAAGAAAGAAAAGAAAGCTCTGTGCAAGCCCTGCTCAGCAATAACAAAATAACTCTGTATTATCAGCACTGTGTTTTGCACATATCCAGAACAAAGTTCTATACTAGGCACTGTGAAGAAAATTAACGCAACCCCAGCCAAAATCAGCACACCCCCATTCCCCATCTTCCCTGCGTTGCTGTGGGGAAGGAGGTAGAGAATCAGGAATAAAGTTGAGAACTTGGCACCCAGCCAGGATCAAACTACCGCACAGTGTAAGAACACTTCATAATGGATGTCTGATTTCTACTAGTAAGACAGATCCCTTGAAGAAGGCTGCACATAGATTTCTAACCAGGCAATGGGTCCTTCCATGTTGCTGCTAGAAGGTTGTTGTGGATTGAACACTCACCTTCCTGAATGGGCTCTGATCTGAACAGCAGAGTAACAGCTTTGCCTTTCACCCTAACCATTGTAGAAGATTAAATGCACGTAGATTAAAAAAGGATCTTAGACAAGACTCCAATTTAAAACAGGTTTCTGTCCATTTGCTTGTAGGTTTTGCTCAACAGTCAATGCAGCTTTCCAAAAGAAAGACTTTCTCTTCATCACCTTTCCAAAATAGTATTCTTTTGCATTCTGACTTCTTTTAACACTTATGCTCCCTCTCCAGCTACATTAATATAGGTGTGACACCTGGTTCCATCATGTGTGATTGTTATTGTTTATGGAAACTGGAAAAGGCAGTGGTAGCTGGAAGCCTGTCTGTCTTGATATAGATAAGCCTTACTAGCAGTTACTCAAGGCTGACTGAAAATTCCATTAATTGCATACAAGTATTTTTGTCTCCACGAATCTAAGATATTTTACACTCTATTCTGTGTTCTAATTGCTTCTGTAACAGAAACTCCAATGAAAAGTAGCCATAGTCTTCTTTGGTGATACGGGCAGAGTGGATAATGAGTTGCATGTGGAACAGAAAATATACCTCTCCAAGCTTATGTAAAACAGTATTGCTGCTTTGTTCTTTGCTAAGTTTAAATCCATTTTTTAGCTAGCAGATTTAACAATCTGTGTGTTGTTATGACATAATTTAATTATATTTAATTATTGCATTCAATACAATTATTAATAAAGTTCAACAAAAAGAACAGTATTGTGAAAAAGCAATAATATCCCCTATGACAGCTCAACTAAGTAAGTAACCCTTATTCTATTGAAATATGCATTGTATCCTGATATGATTAACATTAATTCCTGTTGGAGAATAGGCCTTTCACACATGGTTCAGTTTCTTCTACTGGCTTTAATAATTATACTTATTGGGTGCTAAGTTTTCTCCTTTGTAAAAACATGCATGGCAATTTTTGTATGTGTGTGTATTAAGTTGAATTGCCTAATTTCTCAGTTCTGTAAAACTGCTCTTTAAAAGTCCGTATATCTTGCAACAGGGAAACTTCTTGTGCACAACTAGTGTCAAGATGCTCAAGGTGGATAATGCAGCTTGTGCTCTTCTGAATACTATTTGTGCAACCATTAAAATGTTCTGTATGCCGTTGTATTAAATCATGATTGAAACCTTATTTGCTGAAAGTTTCTAAGAGACACTACTTTAAAATTTGTCTTAAGCCATTGAAAATGATACCTCTTTAAAATGCATGTCAGCTAGCATTTTACTACTTGAAAAAAGAAATAAAACCTAAAGCTTAATGAAGCAAATGCATCAATTAGATAATTAGCTTAAAAAGCAAAAGTGAATTTCATGTCACTTTTAGTTACTGAACCTTAGGATGTCTTACTAATTTACACATTAGATTTTTCTCATAAAGAGGTCGATCGTGCACTTGTTACTTCACTTATGAAGATGGTAAAAATAGTAGACATGAAAAAGGAAAGTTTTAAAACCTGAAGAATTGTGCCTACTGTGGACAAATAGTTTGCTCTAAAATAGCTCTTATATATGAAATTTAAATGTTAATTAATAAAATCATGCTTAATTCAGTTGCAGGAAGAACGTAAGTAAGAGTGGTGCACAGAGGGAATATTATGTCTTGAATGCTATGTTGAAAAACTGATAATTATTTTTGGAGCAGAACATTTTAGTTTCCCTCTCTTAGAAGCTGATTAGGGAGGCAGTGTCCAACCTTTCTTTCTCTGCCTCTGTTTTATGGGATTCAAACATGATTTCCCTGTTATGACTTTGATTTCTGCTAGGTGAGACAAGTGAAAAGGGTTCCTGCAACTGTGTGCTGGTTTTCGAATTGATGTGACCTCCTTTAAAACAGTCAATAATCCATATCCTTTACTAAAAAGCACCTAACACCTCCCCCTTCCTGTGAAATAGATATGCTGGTTTTTCTGATGGGTGACAGTTGTTCTTTTTTATACACACAATGTTTTCCAGTTTCGATGTTCTAAGAAACTTGTGCAAGACTGTGTTGGAAATGAAGCAAAGAATTTTTTTCAGTTTCTTCTATTTCATAGTACTATCACGTAACCCAGGAAGGGCCAAAGAAAGAGGCATCAGTATGGAAGTGTGGTGTTTTTAAAATGAAATTACTGAGAAATGCTGCATATCTTTCTAACCTCTTCTTGCAGGCCTTTGATATAATCCTTAATTAGTGTGTCCTTAATTTGCCTGAGGATTTTATAATCAGGCACCCTATCTATGCTGAAACAGTGCTTGATGCTGTCATTAGAAACTTCTCTTGGATCATACTTGTATAACTTCTAGACTTTGGTTGCTTCTTTCTCTAATTGATTAATACCCAATGAAAATAGCTAATGAAAGAGATTTTACCTAGTCAAAATCCTGACCTTGTATTCTGATATCTTGTCTTTGCATGCAACATCTACTCTTGGAAACTGATTGATAACTGACTTTTCTTTAAAGCCCTAGGTCTTACCTGTTTTTCTAAGAAAGGGATTTTTAGAGGCTTGCTAATTCTTCTAGGTTCTGTTAAAATCCCAGATTAATTCTTGATTTGTTTGGCTATTGACTCCACAGTTCTTTTTCCATTATACTGTTAGACTCTAAGTTCAAATAAATTAAATTGTGTTTAACTGGATTTTATGGCTATCTTTCTTAGAGGTTCTTGTAAGGGCTTTTAAAACTCGATTTATAACAATTCTCAAAGCTTAACTCTAACTCAAAATTGTAAGTTCCTCAGACTGCCTGAAAAACTGAGTCAGAGGAAAAGCTTACCACCAGGCTGTTCTGTAAGTCAGTTTCCTGTTTGTGATGTGCCAACCTGGCTGTGTTTGGGATGTATCTGCATGGCCATTCTAAGCCAGCTCAGGGCTTCTGTACCACAGCAGAGAAACAATAGAAATGTAAGAATTTGCTTGACTGTATCAAATTTCTATGTGAACACTTGTAAGCCTATTTACAACCAAACCACAATTTTTGACAATAAATCCTTATAAAATAGACCAATATATTTCGAAAGTCAGTTTGTTGTTCCATATACCATGAGGCACCGTGCTTGAATCAAGGTCACTCAGATGCTATCAATCTATTTCAGTTCCCCATTTTACCTTTGCTTTCACCTCTTTTCCCTCCTTCATTTTCTTCATCACGGTTCGTCTACAGACCAGAAAGCTCAAGCACGCTCTGTGAGCCTGCACAGCTGCTGCTCGGCCTCCCTTCTGCCTGGGGACCTCTCCTCTCCACACCTGCTTTTACTGTACTGCCAATCTGCATAGGCCAACAGGCACAAAAGTGGCTGGAATATGCTTGAAGAAGTTCAATTAAGCTTTTCTTATAATTTTTTTTTTTCTTCCAAGTTTCTCCTTATTTGGGCCGGGTTGGCTTCACCTGCAGTCTTACTAGGGCTAGCAGTGACTTTTATCTAAGCAACATTACTGAGTGTGTCTAATTTCTTGCCCCATTGGCCTGCCTGCTCCAACGGACTGGCTAAATAGTTGTGGACCTTCAGCACCAAAGGACAAGAGGGCGGTATTTTCTTGCACAGCTCTTCATCATAAAAAAAACCACTTCATCAAAACTTTAAGAATTGTGGAATTTCATTGTACACACATGCATGATATCATCTGAACATTTCATAATATTGGTGCTAAAAAGTAAGAATCATGATACTGCAAATTCTGCAATGCTCTGAAAATATTTAGGTTATGTTTTAAGAGTCTTAGGGTCTCTGTCTTTCCTCACTAACACTGCTGTCTTCTAGACCGTCTTGGTTTCACTGTGGACATGAGGACACTCTGGGAGATTTTTGTCTTCTGCTACCAGCTCTTTTCCTGCAGCTTGTGAGTGCTCTCTCTCTCATCAGTGACCCCCCAGCTTGTCTCCAGGTCTATCCAGCAGCCCCTGACCCCACACCTGGCATTTTGCTGGTACAAGTCCCTTTTGCTGGTGTGCACAAGCCATGCTTCCAGTACAGTCCTCACGCTGGGCCCAGCTTGGGATGGGTTTGGCATAACAAAATGTAGTGGCTTAGCAAAGGGCCAGGCCACACATGAGACTACAGAGTGAGATACAGGTCAGGTACCACCAGTTCCACAGTAACAGTAATATGTAATGTCCTTGATAATAGTAACAGGTTTCAGTTTATTGCTGTTCCAGGAAGAGGCTTCAAGCAACCGAGTTCATTCCTGACCCATTGTCTATTACATGTATCCTCCTTATCTTCCCAGAATGATGAGTTCTCTTGAAAGTGGAAGTATTTCAGGGAAAAAGGATATTAGAGGAGTTCATCAAGTGAACAATCTTATTTAATATTCTCCTTAATGACCTTGACTTACGAATGAAATTTGCTGATATAACAGAGATGGGGTCAATCTCAATGCAGAGTAGGAGTTGAATAACAAGTAGGAGGAACTGGAAAATATCAAGAGCTGAAAGGAATAAAAAGAGATGGATTTTAACAGTACAAGAGACAAAGCCGTGTATCAGAAGCAAATAATAATTTCTGCTGTATTCTTAGCCCTCATCATTTAGAATAAAATAGACTTAAGTGCATTAAGCATTCATAGGATGTTTATGAAATACTGATGAGATTTTGCTGTGCAAAACACGCAATAGCAAAAGATACATGATGAGGTATTTCTAGTCCTTGTACTGAGTAGTATCAACTATTTAAAATGTTGACGGAGTTCCTTCTGAAATGCCATGAACGTGTGTGTCTTCAAGAAGGATAAAAATTATATTGAAATCACTGTAAATAAGGACTAAGATTGCAAGTTATAAAGGAAATTATGTTTGTTAAGGACAAACAGGTGTCAGCCAGTTGAGTATTGTGTTTAAGTTTCTTTGTAACAGAAAGAGAGTTTGCAAGGTATTGCCTCTTCCCAGCTTCCCTTTTCTTCAGAGAATCTGACTCTCCCTGGTTTGGAAAAAAACAATAATTATGTCCTGGCATTTCATGATATCATCCTAAAAGGAAGCTGTCCCTTCTGTGATAGTTTCTCTGAGCTGAATTTTGCCATAGTACAGACTGATTGAAGGCAATACCTTTCTGTCCACTTGTGTTTTTTTTTTCCCTAGCAGCAAAGTGTGTTTGGATTACGACAGAAAATGCATAAGCATTTTGAGAATGATAATATCTGTGTACAGTGACAGAATCTTTCAGCTGAAGACACCTTTCAAATTTTTCATAATTTTTAATTCTCAGCCCAGGTTTGGCTATTCTAAAAGAAATATTCCTAGTTTTACTTCAGATAAAGAAAATATTCCCACTGTTCTTTTTCTGAGAATTTCCAAGTATTTCGTCTCAAAGAACTCTAATTACTTTGACAGTTACCAGATATAATGCTGGTTATTTTCTAAGTTCTCGTTAAAGACCATTTCAAAGACCTCAGAAAACAAGCATCTAATTATTGCAAGTGCCTCCATCTGAACAAGAAAAGTTAGCGGTTTTACTAGATCCAATAGGATTCATGAGAATAAGAGTCCCTAGACAGTTCTCAGAAAGGTAATAATTCAATTACTATCAGAGTTTTAATCAATACCAATTCAGTATCCACAAGCACTTTTCTATCACTCTCCTAGATATTCATACCTTAGGTTTCAGGACAAGAAACTGAGGGATTTACCTTGGAGACAACAAGCATGATTACATTTCTCAGTCAGCATTAGAAAATATACACATATTTTTACTGACCCTTATAGTGCTTCAGAAAGGACAAGATGCCCAAACTCAGCTGAAGTCTACCTTTGTGTTCCTGTACCATTAAATATACCCATATCCTATTTTTCTGAAGTTTTTGGGCTTCAGTGGAAGAAACATTCTTTTCCCAGCATGTTCCATTTTCCCAAATTCTTAAACTAAGTCTGCAAGAAAAGATACTGAGACTTACAGCAGGAAAATACTGTATTTAATAATTTGACTCTCATTATTCCTTGAACCCAGAATTTTACAGATGGGAGACTTATTTTGAAACAAATTTCTTCTCCAATATTTCATATTGGCAATTACAGTGGGCCCATAGAGCTGATGGGTATCGACATCTTACACATCTGGAATCCTTTTGTGTGCATTTTTCCGTTGCATACTCTGGCTCTCAGGTCAAAAGCAGTATTCTCTATCCTCTGAGTTTGGTTGGAATTTAAAAAAAAATCTGCCTGTGTCTGTTTTATGATTTTCTCAATTAGACTAGTTGGCTGCAACTTTGGTTGACACAACCAAATTAATGCAACAGTTACCACTAAAGAGAAAAATTGTGGCTAGTAGGTACTGCTAGCCACTGTCCACTACTTTCAATCTGTATACCTAAAACATTTCTGAGTGCATGTAATGCTTCATGAAAGTTACTCCCGCTCACTTAAAGACCAGGGCCACTTCTTGGGCAAAGGATGTTTCAATGCCATCAATTTGCTCTTTGGCTTCTCTGTTTTCAGTGCATTTTTGCACTCAGCACTTAAAGGGAAGAGAAGGAGAAAAATACGAGTTATTCAATAAACGGCATTATTACATCCTCGCAATCTGTGTCTTCCCATTTCTGCTCTCCCAGACTTCTCCACTAATTCTTTCTTGCCTCCAGCATTCACTATCTTCCCAAATGAGCAGAAGTTATCCGCTGCTGGGACTGTCATTGAGTTCTGGACACCTATCTGATTTCAGCTGTTTAAAATAGGCAAAATGCTCTTTCTACCTCTGCTTTCAGGAAAAAAGCAGATACTTATATGAGTCTTACTATTCTACCAAGGTGATAGATAAGAATTTCATTCCCTTTTAAAGCACAGTCAAAGCATTTAAACATACAATACTAAAATATTCAATAATTTTTAAAGATATTGATAAGAGAAGAAGTAAAACAGGAAACCAAAAAAACCACCCACCACAAAACCCCACCAAACCAACCAAAAAAGTCCCTCCTTCTCCATCATTTCTATTTTTTTACTCCAAGATATACAGTTTGACCTACTATAATGGATCATGGAGCACATTAGTGAAGGAAATACCTTTCCTTGTTCTGTATGCTTTCGAACAGAAGAATATCTAGAACAATTTGTTAAATAACTATTAAAAATACTCAGTATAGTCAAAATACAGTCAACTGAAGTAAAAAATAAAAGGAGAATGAAATGAGTCCTATAGGAAGACCTAATTAGCAGAACATGAAGTGTTCATATATTAAAAATACGGGTACTATTTGATACTCTGCTTTGAATAAAAGTTTGCTGTTTGTTAGGATTTCCACAGGCTGCTCTAGATTAGCTGATAGGAAAGTTGCTGAAGTATGAGAAATATGTAGCCCTTCTTAAGCATAGTTGTACTCTTGACCTTTGTTAAAATGTGTCTTCTCCCAGTAAGAGCTGTTGCCAGCAAGAGGTGGTGATTGAATGTGTGACAGAAAATAAAGGAATTTCTTGACTTAGGTGGTATAAAATCTGATCAGCAGAAAGAACTGATTTTTTTTTTTTTTTTTTTTTTTTTTTTNTTTTTTTTTTTTTTTTTCTGTAGTTCTCTTTGTGTTAAGCATATCTGGGAATTTTGAGTGTCTCTCCTGACTTTAAAAAGCGTAAAGCCCCAATAGGTGTTACTCACTGAGAACAGATCAGATTATCCACTGACATTTTAATTAACGCTACATTTCTCCTTTATTTTTTCATAGCTTTAGTACCCCACTCACACACAGTTTTTAACTCAAAATACTCCCTTGTAGCTATTCCAGCTTCAGGTAGATGGTTACCTTGAATTAGTACCAGCTATGACTACCAGTTCCAGTGAAGAAAATGTTGGGTGGGGCTTTTTTCTTCTTTCTCTTGCATGCTACGCCAAAAGACACTGACACCTGGTACTTTAGCCTTTACACACAACAGTTGCCATGGGAATCTGAAAGTTTACCCCCAGGCCCTTTACAAAAGTGCACCTTCCTTGTGGCAAAGGTGTTTCTATGGTAACATTTTACTGGAGGCCATAGAATTTACACGAGGTGTGCCATAAGGCTTCTTTTGCACATTATCTCTCTCAAATATGTCAATACAGGTTTAGCTATGTTAAGGCAGGAAGCAGGGAGAAGAAATGTTTCCCATGCTGACTAGAATCTCTAGCAGTTACTGAACACAATTCGTGAGAATTTTACTTTTCTCCATGTTTTTATGCTGTGCTCTTTCTTTTTTTCTAATGTAATGTCCTGTTTTTCAGTGGTAGTCACTGTCTGAATAATATGGGCTGCTTGTATTATCTTTAAAGTACATACTGTATCAGCGTCATTTCTAGTTCTTCTTTAATAAACCAAATAAGACTTTTGATTTCCAAGATGTCATTGACTTTTTCAACTTCCTAGGATGTTTTGGTGTTTGTAAGGAAGTTGCTATCTGTCGTAAATGCACAAGACTGAGGGGTTAAGTATGGGGGTTTATTGTTTCTTTTCATTCACTATAGATCATTGTCACCTCTGATAATGGCTTTCACCTTAAAAAATGAGATGACACTTCCCAAATTAAAATGGTCCATGTTTTCTCCCTGAGAGTCATCCATTGATGCCAGCTTCCATTTACAGCAGAGCCTGAGCAAGCAGCAGCATTCTTGCCTTGTAATAAATAATTTTGGGTTATCATCATTGTTTTATTACTGTGCTGTCAGCCTTTATATTTATTCCTATCCATCAGTGAAGGGATTCTTATTGCTGCCAGGTATGTGGGCCCATTTTGTTTCACTGCCTGTTTTAGAACGCCGGTCCTGGCTTTGCACCAGCCGTTGCTTTGCTTTAACTATTGGGACCAGCTACAATCTGGGTTATTATTAATGTCCATCATTCTCTGCTGGCAAGGGCACAAACAAAGGTTTCAGCCAACACCATGCTACTTTAACAGGGATCTTAATTACATCTTCTTCCTTGGCCAGGGGAAGGTGGAGAAGAGAAAATGAGATGAGCTAACAGAATTAGGACAAATAAGAGCATTTTGTGGATGCATTTCTGACAAATTAGCTCAGACTGCAAAGAGAGATTGATTTGTTTGGGTGAAATGAATTTGTTTGCAGGAATGTAAGGATCAGACTCCTCAGGTTTAAGGTGAGGGAAGGTATATTTAGAACCATTGTTAGCTTTTCTTCTGGCATTAACCCTAAACTGAAAATTCTCTCAAGTTAGCACTGTGGAAGCTTCTTCCATAAAAAGTCTTCTTGGGTAAGGAGCAGCTGTTCTCACATGGAAGTTGGATAAAATGCAAATTCTGAAAGTGAGAAACAAACTGAGTCACCCCCTACAGAATTAATATCTTAAATGCCTGCCACCTTAAACGTGACAGAGGAGGGTGCCAGCATCCCTTGTGCTCTCTTGCCCTAAACAATGCAGAGTCTTACTCGCTCCTGGTGCACTTGGATTTACATCCACTTGAGATGAGTTTGCTCAAACTAAATACTCCAAGTTGTTTGCCAGTATGTGATTAATGCTAATTTTTATCTTTGTCATGTGGAAAGACAAAAAGTGGGAAGAGGAAATTATTTCCATCCAACCTATTGGCATCTGGAGTATTTAATTCAGACAGCATTACTTTATTCTGCTTTTTAATGTTGGCGTCACACAATTAAAAGCTTTAGATGTGAAAAATTCATGCACGCATGACTTTATCTGGCATTAAATCTTCTACTTGGAATAATTAGCAATTCAATAAAATAGGAAGCCATATTTTCAGTAGGGGCTCAGAAAGGAATCTTAAATTATTCAGATACTTTTTAACATGCATTTATTGCCACACATAAGTTAGGTGACTGCGCACGATTTGATCAGTATTGTACCATTTGGTGCTCAGTTTCAGACTGACTCCAAATTGGAACGTTTGTTTGCTTAGCTGGATTTCTTAGAAATGTGTTTTGCCAAGAGTTTAAGCAAGCCAAATATTTACAGCTGCTATTTGCTAAGGATTCTTCCTGGGGAAAAATCTGCCAGAACCCAGAAGTTAAAGCATTAAGCCAGTTTATGTGAAAGGGGATGAGAAATTCTCTGTGATGCTACCTGTCTCCTCTCGTCTTTGGTTAATTTCCATCCATGCATCTTTACTTCTCTGAAATAAATAATTTCTGTCTTCAAAATAATCAGTTGAACCCTTTTGTAATTGAATTGTGCCCAGCCAAATGAAGTCACTTAATTCTGGTATCTTGGCCAAATCAAATTAATTAATGCTGGCCTCCACTCCTTCCTTAAGTCTTCTCTGCTGTTACACAAAACTGCACCCTGGATACATAGCAGGCCTTCAGGGCACCATTTAGTTCTCTTTACTTAAGCCTGCTGCCCTCTCTTCTCAGCAGTTCAGAAACTATTTAATACTGCTAATACAGCATTTCTGTGCCCAGGAAGAAGGATGAGGCACAAAGTTTAGTGTAAACCTTTTTCTCATCTTGTAGACTGCGAGAATATAACTGCTGCCTCACTTCTTCTCTTCCTTTAATTTCTATCTCTAGCAGCATCTGTATTGCTGGTTTGAGGATTTTTAGCTTGGTTTTTCTGGTTTTTTTTACATTGATTCTGTCTTCCTACTCACATTTGTTGCTCTTGGAGTGCAGCTCACTGATGGAAGACAGATCATGTGAAAGGATAGCAAGGCTTTTTTTTTCTTTTTTTCGTGACTTTCAGGAAAAAGATATTCTGATATTTTGTTTAGTGGTTTTTTTCGTGGTGTTAGAAGACAATGATAAAGTTAAATAAGGAGGTGATACAAAATCTGCAATTTGGCATGCAGGGAATTCTCCGTTGAGTTTTCATAGCTCCATCTGTGCACTATGAGCTGAGAAGTTTTACAGAAATGGAGGGAGGGAGGACCTGGTGATAAACCAAATTCCTGTCCTTTTTTTTTCCTTGGCCAGTACAGGTTTCCTTATACTTTGACGTACCAGATGACAGCTGTCATTTTTGTCCTGTCATAGGTGGGGAACTGGCACAGCGAGGCAATCCTGTACCTAAGGAAAGGGGAGGATGTAGGGAGGGTACCACAAGTGCTCTGGGCTGCAGCCTCCACTAGGGATCTTAACCTTTCCTGCAGGATCTAATTTGAAGTAAGGGTCCTATTTAAAGCAGAAAATGAGTTTCCTTTCTTTGCTCACTCTCTCCTCTAACTTCTTTGAAAATTTTTGTAATATTTCCATTTAATCCAGGTGGAATTTTTGTGAGAAAGTTCAAACAGTATCACCCTGGATATCAATGAGAGCCATGGTAACCTAAGTAACAGTCCAATAATGAACCTTCTCTTGTGGAATCAGTATTTGCTCCAAAATTAAAGTAGAAGTTTCTGTTATGTTTGATTTTTTTATCCTTCAGTGAAATCTAAGAATTCCCATCAGCTTCAAAATGGGTTAGATTTCCTGCAGGACTAAGAATTCATCTCTTTATTTCTTCCTCCCAAAAAAGGACAGGAATTATGTAATATTTACCTGAAGATGATATTCATTAAGAAGAGGAGGATGTGTATTCTTTTGTATCTAAACAAGAAAGAATTAAATAAAAAGTGGGATTTCAGATAGACCAATCTGGGAGAATGAGGATTTTTCTTGATAAATACTTACTAAGTATTTCAGTTTCAGAGTAGTAATTTATAAAAATATGTTGTAATAAAGATTTTAATGCATTAATTGATTAGAGTTACACTTTAATTTGAGGGAAGATTTTTCCATCAATAAACTTTATGGTGACTATTCTGCTTTGCATTTCTAGTTCTCATTTATGTAAAATAAGGGAGTGATGACGTGTGTGTTTGTTTTCAACAATTAGCTGCTAGTTGGGATGAATATGGCTATACTCATATATACATAGTAGCTTGGCAAACCTAATAAGAAGACTTTCAGTACTCTCATGGTAGCGTTCCTTTGACAAGTTAGGTAGAAAGTAGTCCCTAATCCTGTTTTTAATGCAATTACCTTGAAATCAGTCTAGATGGAGAGAGAATTAAATCCAGGACTCTTAATTTCCCAGGCAAATTATCTAGCTGCTAGGCTGAGACTTGATTCTACCCTTCTCCTTCCAGGACCTAAAGCCCGGTAATTAAGTGCAGTTCAAAATTTGGAGCTTTCCCTATTTCTTGCACTGTTACCTGGGGCAGGATCTGGCTGGGGGGTGTCTGTCACCCCTCCTGGCCAGCAGTTACGGTGTCTCTTGCTGTAAGATGTGTGGACTCCAGTAACACAGCACTCCATTATGGTGTGGGTATCCTATGCAGCTCTATTACGTGGAGCTCTAGCAGTACATCCTGTGATGTACTGTTATGACATCCTGAACTCAGTGATGACTGAGTGAACTCAGTTATGACTGACACAAGATTTTGAAAGAATTGTTTTGACTGTTTTTGCAATCTCTTAACTAGAAGCCAAGGTAGGAAATACCAATTTTGCTCTATAGGAGCAGAGTAATTTAAAAACATATGATTGAACAGAATTTATTATTCTTCATTGTACCAGATTCTTCTCTAATGAATTTTGGCAGTAGGATCTAATTAAAGTAAGTAGTAGTAAATGGTGACAGCAATACATGGAAGCATGTCAAATAAAGAAATAGGTATCTTGAGAGACTTTCTTGAAGTATTTCATAGCCTGTTCAAGCTGAAGTATTGTATAGTGCTGTATTTTGGGTGTTGTATAGTGACTTGTTATTTTAAGAAGTTTCTTGGCTTTTGGTTTTTTTGGTTTTTTGGTGATGGTTAGCTATTTTTGTACAGTCACGTTGGGTCTAAACCAAAGCTTTACTTGTCATGTAGTTTTTTCCCAGTAAAACAACAATATGGCCTTCCCTATTATTGAAATATAGCTGGCTAGGTTATCTTAGCTGTCATTTTCTTTTGGAAAATATAGATTTCATGTTCTAATGCTTGGTACCATGACACTGATCTCTTTACATAAAGACATATGGTGTGGGTGCACTGTAATCTACTAAAATAGAAGTAATTATTGCAGTGCTTGGAAACATTCTCTTGATTTTCTAAGTTTGTCTGGAGCGCAGGCTGACTACATTATAAGGAATCATATTGCCAAAGCTAAAGTCTTCGAATTGCAGTTCAGTGTCTTTTGTCTGTATGTGCTGGGGTCACTTCAGATTAGCACACCTGTAGGCAGAAGATGTCTTGTGCAAAACATGCTTATTTCAAAGGAGAGTTGAAGATTTCAGACTGGTTCTATTCAGAGGAGCTGTCATGTCATCTACTGCTCCAGTTCAATCTAGCTCCTATTAAAGGTTAGTAAGCACAGAGAGGCAACTACCATTTTATTCAGATATTTAAAGTCAACAAATTTCAATAATGTAAAAAAAAAAGTAAAAGTAAATCTTTCTTGTCTTTTACAAGGTAATTTGAACAAAATCCCATCCTAGTTTCTTTCTGTGATTTTGGCCTTCAGTTATATAATACTATGCTTCCGGAAAAAAAAAAAAAAGAGATTAGGATGGGAAAGGACTGTTGGGTTGTCTTTGTTATCTCAAACACAGTGAGCACACTGGGTAGGAGGCAGCATC
Source organism: Oreocharis arfaki (assembly GCA_013398015.1). NCBI lineage: Eukaryota > Metazoa > Chordata > Aves > Passeriformes > Paramythiidae > Oreocharis > Oreocharis arfaki. Next base: position 491,703 of record VZRR01014009.1, on the reverse strand, counting down.
AAGTAGCAAGGATTCAGGGACTTTTTTTTTTCAACACTATTAACTTTGATTCTGCATAAATTCCATGTGTCTCAGGGGCCTGCTGTCTTGGACAGAGGTTAGTCAGTAACTGCTAACCTTGTCTGCATTACTATTGATTCTGCACCGTTAAAAAGGCAACTTTCTAAATAAAAATTGTGTCACAGTCCATTGCAAAGTGTTTACCAAAGCAAGAGTAAAAAATGCCTAAAATGTTCCCTTGTGTCTCCTCCTTAAACAGTGGGATTAATTTTAAGTAAATGCAGATGCTTTCCATGTGCCTTATGATAAATATTGTAATTGGATATGGCGTTCTTTGATAAGCAGTAGAAGTTTTTAGATGTTTCTTCATACTTATTGGTTAAATATCAAATCTTAAATCATTAAGGAAAGACTGGAGAGAAGAAAGATGGATGTCCTTTAGACCTGGTCACCATTCCTTCAGTTTACCCTTCTGGAGAGGATGCTGGAGAAGGTTTCTCTTTCCCCAGAGCAACCAAGCTTTCACTGCTGTCACTCATTGAAGACTAAATCCAGTCAGCCAGCAGGGGCTTTCTGCAGTGTCTCAGCCAGGGTGACCTGGGTAAGGGTGGAAGCTGATAGGCACTGGGAAGCCCAGTCCCAGAGCTGATGAAAAGAAGAGGGGCTTTCCCTCTGATATGATGGCAAGGAGTTTAAACCATGATACCAAGAGCTGCTGAGTTGAAGGCAAGGCAGTAGTTTGTCTTCTAGCTATTTGGTTTTGTTTTTGTCTTTCTGCAGTTTTGAATTTCTTTAGCTGCAATTATCTTTTCCCAGTAATTCTTCTGAATAAAAAGGAAAAAAAACCCATTCTTAAAAACTGCAAATCTTCAGTTAAAGACTGCAAATACTTGGTGTCTTTACAGATGCTGGAAAGAAAGAGAGAGACAGTTGTAGCCCAGAGCTCCAGCTGACTTGAAATTATGTCAGGCTTTTCTTCAGTCACTCTCTGGTTTGCACGATTAACTTGAAATTCAAACCTTCCTGACCGAAAAGGGCAGCAGGGGCAGGCTTGGAGATGGTAGTGATCTATTGTGTCTCTATGCCAGCCAGCCACTTTAAAGTTGCTCTATACATCACATATGCTGTAGTATGTTGTGTCATTTTATCCAGTCTACTGCTGGGAATCCTAAATGAAAATATCCTTCCTATGATCTCCTTAATTTCATCATACTTTCATTTTTGTCTCTTCTTTAAAAGCACCTTTAGTATACTCTATCCAGGTTGCTACAACTCTACAGGTTGCTTTTATACCATTTCAAATAATTTTAAAATACTGTTTTGCTGAAGGAGCTGGGTGTGCTTATTTACATTTAAATAGTTAAAATTTCATTCTGGGCTCCAGATGTTTATTGGTGGTACACAGAACTACTGAAGCAATGTATCAAGGTAGAACTTGGACAGCTGTAACCATTTTTCCTGTGACATTCCCCACAAGTCACAGAGTGGTGAATGAAATCCTCTGGTCCAACATCCACCAGCACATAATCACTTGTCCTGCTTTTCATTTACATGGATGGGTCTACTGTGACAAGTCCTCTTTACCCATTATTGGATAGAGGAGCATGAGGAATGAGATTTTCATCTGAGTGAGTCCCAAGATCATCGACAGCAAACTTTGCCTCATGAACAAACTAACTCCAACACTTAAAATAAATGTTGTGAATGCTCACATATTTTCTGTAATGGCAAATGATAAAGTTCAGAGTCTTTTCATAAGTTGCTTCAAAGTAATTTATTTGCACATCACAGTTTCTGCTACCCATTTTTCTCAGCTGCGTAGCAAGAGCAATGTATATGGAGCGGCTTGGGCAACCATGTTAGGGGAGAAATGGGATGGAGAAAGCTCAAGGGAATCAGTACATCATCTTTCTACAGGAAAATGATGTTGCAGTAGTAGTGATATTGTTTTTACTGAAAGCTATTCTAAATAAATGGAGTATTCCGCTAGAGGAAATGGAAAGCAAATTTGTTTTGACTTTACTACATACTAATAAATACTGTATTTTCAGTGGTGTGAAAGGAAACCTTTGCTATAGCCAAAGGAACAATATATTTCTATTGTAAGAAATAGCCTTAAAAAGCAAAAAAAAAACCCATGCAATACCTTTCTTTTCCTTTAAACAAACAAAATTTCTTTAATGAGGAAGTGGAGGGAAAAAAGTCATTATTTTCACTCGACAACTAATCATTATGCCCTTTCCTTGGTAAACATATATTTTTCTCAGTTTAGCTACATTACATAATAAAACATTCTGGTTTCAGCAAATGTGTTTTCTGCTGAGTGTTGTGAAATTTAATAGAGAAGTAATGTCTTACTGATGCTTAGTTTTTGTGACCTTTTCCGTCTTGTATTAGTGACATATTGGTCCTCTGTCTCCAGTACTATGGGATTCTAATGGATAATATAGAATGGGCCAGATAATGAAAGTCCCTGGTACATTAACTTTCAATTTCATGAATGTCTGAATACTGCCTGCAAGATGAATAACAGGCATTTCCTTCCTTTTGCATTTTAACATTTATGACCTGGTTCTGATTTTTTTTGGACTGTGTTACCTCACAACAGGTCCTGTGTTATCCAATAAACTGTGTACTTCTGCTTTTTGGCAAAGATCAAATGTAATTTGCAGAGAGAAGCAGATAATGTCCAAATTCTGCTAAATGAGATAGTCTAATGCCCATGTTTTTATTAGCAAAGGCAATTTTTTTTTCCAAAATTTATGTTCCTTGTTTAATAAGGTCTCACTCAGATGGTTTAGAAAAGCAGTTAGGCTTTGATAGTGGTTGGTCTGTAACTGAAGAAAAAAAATAGCAATTACTGTTATAAGCAGCATTTGAGCCTTGTAAGGCTGTAATAGTAGGCATGATATATGGAATACAACCAAGGATAGGGATTGACCAGTATTTGTAGGATATATGCAACTCTACATAGGGTACAATATTGCACATATAATGTACCTATTATATTGTATATATGATATAATGGGAAGCTGGAAGTAGGTAGATTTCATATTGCCAGCATTACAATAAATAAACAAACAAACAAATAACTGTTAATGGTAGGACTGAGGGTACAGCAGGTGGGAACTCAGTCTTCCACCTCTTCACAATTTATTAATATAGCAGTTAGCCTTTATGCAACGTGCCAGAGAACTGACCTGAAGCTTTCTAGGTTGGATTTTTAGATGATGTTTTAGAAGGTGTTACCTCGTATGTCAGAGCAGCATCTTTGCTGCTTTCAAGAAGCCTCTGCGATGTCAAGTTCTCCAGAAACAGGCACCAGATGTTAAATAACATCAGTGTAGCATATTCAGAATCTTTCTGTCAGAAGCACTGTACAATACTTTCAGGGGATGAGAACAAGATAAAGCTCACACTCATAGGAGAGTTCAGCTGCATGTACTCTGCTTCCATTCAGCCACATCTGGAAACTGGAAGCAAAGTTATTAGTGTCAGTGCTTGTTTCAACCATCAAGACTGATGGATATATATGAATAGGGTGGTTAACAAGATCAGAATATAGTCCATGCACAGTGTCTAAATAGGCTAGATTTCCTCATTAAAGCAAAATCTCTGGGTTCTGTTCCAGATAAAATGAAGTGAGATTGGGACTAGTGGGAAAAAGATGTTTCTCCTGTGTCAAGAAGGAAGAAAATCCACAAACATCTTAGATTTAGGTGAGATTTTCTAGAGGGAGGTAGTGAAACATGATTCTGAAAGCAGGGTAAGTTACATCAGCATGCTTTATTGTTTTGTGGCTGCAACAGCTGAGTCAGTTCGCAGTACATCTCAGAGACAAATAGTATGTCAACGATTTTTCTGTTCCCAGCATCAACTATATTTATGATCACAAGAATTCAAAACATTCTGGAGCTGGATTGAATCTGCAGCCTAGGAACCCATTCTTTCTCTGGAACCATTTTATGTTGGAGCAATTCAGAAATGAGCAGCAGTATGAAAGGTGAAGAGATTTTGGGGAACCAATCATAAAACTCCTGTGGTTGTGTAGGCACTTTATAACTAATGAATGGTTTCATAGACATTCTTATTTTACACTCAAAATTGTAAGGAAAAAGAAAAAGAAAATATTAGTTTCTTTGTTTGTTTTTTTTTTTTTTTAAACAGCCCATATTGATATTTTTACTTTTTCCAAAGGTGTAATTTAAAGGCCAACTAGAATTTAATAATGCAGTAAAAATATCAATTAAATGACGTATTTTAGCAAAAAAAGGAAAAAGAAAGTTCTCTTAGGCAGGCTGTATGTAGGAATACCAAATTTTAACTGTGAAGTAAGAATTGCAAAGTAACTTCTATGTTGTACCTTTTCATTTGAAAAGTTTCAAAGGTGCCTGTTCAAAGTAAGTATTTTGGGAGGACAGATTCCTCAGTGTGGTTCCAGCTCCCTGTCATTAGCAGTCCCATCTGTTGCAAGAGCAACGAACATGGGACTTTGGGAACAGCTGCTGATTATGCAGATGCTGCCTCTTTTACAGGGGTTCTGTCATGAAGTGAAGCATGAGCGTGTGGACATGGGGCATCTTTTACCTGGATTTAGAGGATTGCTTCGGCTTTGGTAAAAAACAGTTGCCAAGACTGTGTCCACAGCACTGTATAGCGTTTAAACCATACTACCTGACAGGCCATAAAAGCCTGTTCATATGTTTGGCATGTGTAACAGGCTGCCTCATACAGTAATAGGTTATAGCTGTTATAAATAGCTACCTAACTGCTTTTCTGGGTAATTCTGTTCAGCAACCAATGGGAAAGCTGGTGTTTGGAGGGTTGGTGCATGTGTACAAAACAATAAATGTCTCAAGTTCCATCCAGGCCTGGTTGCTTTGGAAAGACCACAGCTGAGCTTGTGGGGTTCCTGCGATCCTTTTCAGGACAAACCTGACTGTCGCTGTAGTTGATGACACTGCCAAAAGCAGGTGTAATGGTACTTGGCCAGAGGTAAATTCTGCACAGTGCAGATGCCATCTACTTCCCTAGTTAAAAAGGATGTCCTGCCATATTCAGTGTGAAGTCGAGCAAACCTATGATACAAGGGAGAGACAGCAGATCAGGCTGCCAGCTGGAATGAACTTAATTTATGTGTGTTATAAAAATAACTGGATTGCATCAGTCGGTCTTGGTCTATTCTTAAAATTTCATTTATTGTAATGCACAAACAAAAAGGTATTTAAAGTCATTGTTTCAAACTGCAGGCATAAAACATTATGCAACCTGTTTTTCCCAGATATAAGAAAGAGTCCATAGAATCAAAAAGAGATAATCTCCTGTTTAATTTTGTTACTTTTAATGCAGATACAATAGAGCCAAAGAAGAGATACCCTTTGGGGCAGAGAAGAATATCCAGGTCTTTAAAATGAACAAAATAAATCTGGTAAAATTAATATAATAGGCAGCCTGAAAATTTGTTTTCAACCAAGGCATGGCACTGTTTATGCATTACATGACACATTCGTGATTCAGATTGAGACAAATATTATAAGGTCCCATTATTTAAATAGGCAGTTTAATTTTTGTTGTGCTACACACAGATCTGAGTGACTTTATGATGGGGAAGTGACTTTTACTGTTCATCATCTTGCCATGGCTGTGATCATCATAGCTTTTTTTTTAATGATGAAGGGAGGGACTTCTCTCTTCTCTCAGTGTGGGGTGAACACTGTTTAATAGCCTTGTGAAAATCAGAGAGGAAGCACAATGGGGTATTTCTGTACCAACACATTTACACAGATCCTAAACAGAAGACCTCTGTGCTTGAGGAGGGGAGAGTTTGTAAATAACTTTTTGTAAATAAATATGTTCTGCTAAGAAAATGTCCCAGCACAGGGCTGCATTAGGGTCTATTTAAGCGAGAAGTGGCTCTGGAAGGCACCTGACTCTGGGCCTATGAAGCAAAGCATCTACAACAGTAAAATTTCAGTTATCAGCAATCCAATTTTCTATTAGACCTTAGCAAAAGTACATCCTGTTGATGTGATCCTGCTGCAACCTTGCTAAGAAATGCTTCTCTGAGAAGGTATGGGGGGCTGTTCTGCAGAAATGTGTGTGCCTGACTTAGGGCAGAGGCTGGAACAGTGCAGTGCGAACAACACAACCGGTGTCTCTGAGGAAGGATTATGAAATTCATCAGAACAGGAGAACTCAAAAGAGGCTTGGTAAGGCTTCTAGAGAAAAAATGTAACTAAGTGTTTTCAGGGTGAAGTTCCAGGAGACCAATATGCTTGGGGAGAGCAAGCTCAGGGGATGTGCTTTAGCAGGGAAGAACTGATTTCAGTTTCCAGTGATTACAGCTACAGCCTGACAGGTTATTGGTAATAAATTCATCAAGTTCCATTTGAAAACTAATTAGAATGGTTGCCTCTCCTGCTTATGCAGATTAGTAATTTCATTTTAATTCTCAAATTAAATTTATTTATATACTCAGTTTTTCTCATGCCAACATGACGAGGTATCTTTGATATCTTTTGCGCTTCTGCAGTGCTTGTGTGTCTCTCTGGTTCCTTGTATTATTGTCTGTCCAGTTTCATTTCTATCTTTCTCTGTCTTTCTCATCTTTTTAAATTTCTGAAGACAAAATTTTCCTTGACATAAACATATGTACACATACCTTGACTCACCAAAAAACCCCCTAAACCATTATAATTAACTACTGTACTCTTATCCCTTAAAATTAAGCCCTTTTTCCCATTTAACCCCACTTAACCTTTATGAAAATATACTGCCCAGTGCTAGGAACTGAGGCTGAAACCCTCTCCTCTCATAAAGCAATATAAAATGCTAATCTTTGAACATATTTCTCCTGCACAATTCAATCAAAGCAGGACACATTAAATGTGGAGATGACATTTAACTTTCATTCACCAGAACTGGGAAAATGCAACTAGGAAACTCTATGACAGTTACCATATTTCTCTCATTTTGTTGGAAAATTCCCTTTAACCCATATTAGCATCTTACACTAATTGAGAAGGAAGTCAAAAATTACCCCATGGAACATTCAAAGTCTGATGATGCAGTGACATACAAGGATTTTTTCTTATGAGCCATTAACTGATAATTTAATCTTTGCCAGAACCTGAAATTCTGTATTTATTTCTAGGCTTCTTTTAAAGACTTAAATGAAAGATATGATGGTCATATACTAGAGGTATGGTGCCAGAGAATTAACAGTGAATGTATAATCAATATTTCCAGCTTCTATTGATTTATGTCAGTAATTACTTCTGAACCCATAATGCTGACTGTTGCCAAAATAGCTTTCTCTCTATAGTGTAAAATACTACTTGTGCCAAGGGATTCCTTATTTATCTCAATAAATTAAGTATAATAGTGATAACTCTAAACAAGTGTTTATATTATATGGCACCTTTGACACTGACCTGAGAGTAATTCATTCAGAAGTTTTCTTGGCATGAATTAGTTAAGAATATAGTAATTCCAGTCAGAGTCAGACAGCAAAACCCATGGGCTGAGTCAGCCTGGGCAGTGCTAATGTAGAATATATAGCTGAAAGATAACAAGTCAGCTCTCCTGAAAACTTGCATGGGTAAGCTAAGAAGCAACAGTCTAAGTTGTATTGCTGAGAAACTTGTTATACAATAAATTACAACTTATGGAAATTGAAATGCAGTACTGAGTTTCTGTAGGTTAGTAGTTCATAACTGTGAGAAAAAGAGGCCTGCACATTTATCGGTTTATTGTGGCTCTCTCTCTGTAAAGAGCACTTCTAAAAACAGGAGGCTTTACTAGCCCACTACATTATGCTTTTTCAAGGTGTAAGGTGTTGCAAATTTCATCAAAATTCATAGGACTGGCGTCATGGATTTTTAGTAGCTTCCATGTATACTCAGCTCCTTTCAAAAACAAACTCACAGAAACTGTGGCTGGGTTTCCTGTAATTGAGGAGCAGTATTGAAGAACAGTAGTTGGTACAATTACCATTTAGTTTGGTCCATCTTAGAATATTTACAGAGTGACCACAGCTTTATACCTGACTTGGTTGTAATCATGTTAATTATCACAGCGGTAATTCATCTCTTGAACCACTCGATTATTTAAGCATTTACCTGTTGCTTAAATGTGTTCTTTTGTTTGTGACAGACACCCTTCTTTCCTGGCTCTTTATTTTTCTGATAAAACCACCAAGATTTTAAAGGAACAAAACCCATAAAACCTCCTGTTTTTAAACTGAAAAGAACGCTAAGAACATGGCCTCTGATTAGGCATGATGGCAAAGGCCATATGTTAGTGCTCTCAGTGCTACAAAACACTAGAGCTTAAAATGCTTGATGGAAGTTGTTAAACTTTATTTTTCTAGCATTATTTAATATTGACAAAAGATTTCGATGCTTTAAGATTTATTGTTCAAATTAGCAGTGTAGTCTGCACATTGGAAACTAAACATAAGTGTAAGAAAGGTCTTTTACTGCAAAAATTACCAAATATGTAGAAAACATTTTTATAGCAGAAGTTCTCTGGTTAGAAATGCTTGTCCCTTATGTGTTCCACCCATTTTTCTGAGTTAATGAAATATGAAGCAATATCTTTTGATAGGTCCCATCTACTGAAGTTAACAAGAGAAGGAAATGCATATGGATGTAGTGAGCCTCTGTCATTCAGCATTTAATTTCTGATTGGTAATGCTATAGTCAGCCCTTCTGCAGTCGAGGACTGAAGTAAAAGCCTTCATATTAACTTACATTATTAATACTTCAAAAAGTTAACTGGGAAAAGAAAGAGCTGACAAAAGGTGTTTTTTTGAGTTATCTTATAAAAGCATTGAATTTTTCCTTTTTGTCAGAAAATGGATGTCAATATTTTAATTACCACAAACTGTGTCTTCACCTGCGAGAAGCAAAGCCACATCTCTATGGTGCTAGCAAATAAGTAGGAGAGATAAAACTGCAGCCTAATTTCAAGATTCCTTTCAATTCTAGTTTTTTATAGATATAACCTATTCATTACAGGAAAAAAACCCCAACAAAACTACCAAAAAAACCCCCAGCAGAACAACAACCACCCCCCAAACCGAAACACCTTTAATAGCTCCAGAAAGGTTCAAGCTTTAGAAAAACAGCCCTCTTTCTATGATGCTTCCCTTTGTGACAGACACAGCTTTTAACAGCCTTTCCCTCACTGTCGGAAGCATTTCTGTGAAGGCTGCAACTAGATGTGTGTTGCAGCTACAGCTGAGATCAGCAGCTTCTGCTGCCATGGCTATTATGTAAGACTCTTCTTCAAAGAGAAAAGCATCTTTTTTGATTAAGAACTTAATACCTTGAGCTCTCAGCATGACACATAAAGTCTCAGTTACTTAATGGAAAGATTGGGATGGCAGCTCTCAGGAAGAGTTTGATTTCCCATCTGGTCCAGAAAAAGAAGTAAGCAAGAAATTTCATACTCACCTGTGTGCCTGTACACCAAGGTTTCCACTCAGGCTGGAGACAGGGGGGTTGCTAGGGATATGTTTATATTTTGACAGGACATGGCATCCTTTACAGGCAGATCCTTCCCTGCCCGGTGACAATCTAATATACCTGTGTTTCTGAAGACCATGGGCTACACGACAGTAAAGTTTTTATTGATTTTGAGGAAAAGCTCCAATGACAGCTGTTTGTATTTTTTTCTATTGAAATTTCCAGAAGTTAGCATTAGCAACGACTTTGAAGGTGTTCCTTCCAGTATAAATTATTTCTGAGAGTTGAATATATCTGAAATACATCTCTACCTTCAAGGTTTGACACCTTTGTTTTATTGCCTTGCATATGGCAAGTCCAGGGGCAATCTCTTCAATAAGTATAGAAAAGTTTTTTGTGTTTGTGAAATCTGGGGTGAGAGAACCAAAGCCAGAAAATACAAAATAGGAAGGTTTTGTTGACAGGCCATACCGGGCTAAGGAATGATTAAAAAGTTGATATTAAGAAAAAGTGCTAATAAGTACAATTGGTTGATGAGTGCAGAGTGCTAGTGGAACAGCTCATAAAAATAAGTTGTTCCTGAGGGTGAAGAATGGGCCAGATCTTACCTCTGCCAGTGACATAAAGATGTGTAGCTGCCGCCTTATACTCCCAGCAAGTGAGTGCAATGCAGCATGCATGTACTATTTCTCTGAAGTAAAACTGCAAAGCTGTAACTAGCATTGCTGTTGAATTTATCAGAGATGTTAGCTATCTTGGCAGTTTGACCTCTTGAGAAACACTTGGGAATATGCATTAGAAGTTTTCTTGACTTGACTTCTTGTGCTTTATTTGGTGCTATTGCTGCTGCCTTTTGGCTTTTGTGAGGGAAATTACCCTTTTCTTGCATTCTCAGCTCTAGCTGTAAGGCAGACTGCCATGAACAAACTTCTGCCTTGAAAACCTAATACATAAGATTTGCTTGCCAGCAGTTTGCTAGCTGCTATTAAGCACAAAAAATGGTGTCTTAGGGTATGATCAAGTTTTTACCTTAGCTTTATAAATATTCATTATCTTACATTTTCGCTAATTGCTCTAGAGCAAGAGAAAATGTTAATTTTTAATCAATAATACAGCATCCTTGAGAACATTTTACAAATTAGGACTTCATTACAGTCCCAGCATATGTTGGTTGTTACATGCTAATTAGTTTGGATTTTTTTAATCAGGAGGAACACTGGAAATACAAGCTATGAAACTGTCACTGCGCAGAAATTTTCCAGTCAAAGGTCAAGAAAGAGCTCACAAATAGAAGTGGGATGTAGTTACTTGCTGTTTGAATTTACTCTGTGAAATTAGTTGGTAAGGAAATTAACTCCTTTTCCTAATATGGGTTAACCAACTGTATGTGTAATGCACAAGATTTTCTTCTGATTTCACCATTTTAAGGCACCATGATTATAAATTGATGGGTTTTTTGAAGGCTAAGCATTTTAAAGCACATAGATTTATTCATGCAGACTATCAATTACTTTGATATCCTTTGAATTAGCATTCGAGTTGAGGGTCTTTGAACTGAAAGGATTTCATTAATTGAAGGCAAAAGATAGGGAGTCCATAATTCCTTTGGATGTAACTGCCATGAATCTTGAAATGTGGCAGGGAGAGTCATTAGCAGAGTGCCATTCACATTGGCTCATCAGAAAGGGAGTTTGATGTGATTGCCTCAAGCAGAGTACAGAAGGTCAGCACGGGCCAATACCCTCAGCTAACAGAACGTAGAAAGTTCACAGAGCTGCATGACAGCTGCTCCAGTAATCCTGACTCCTCTGTCTACATGAGTTGTTTCTCTGGGAGAAACCTATCGTCAACTGCTCAAGGCTCCTGCCATTTAAATTCTTAAAGGGATTTTATTTTTTATTAGCTGCCATTTCTGTAATATTCTACATGACTTAACATTATTTTTAGGGGTAGTAGTAAGGTTCAGTTAGAGATTACGGATCAAGACAATGACCTGCTCCCTCTATTCTGCGTGTTTCACTTCCAGTTTTTCTCAGTGTTTAATGTTCTCCTACTATAGCTCTTGTGTAATTTCACATACTATTAAATGCAAACAGAAAGTCTTGAGTTTTGCAGGCTAAGAAGATATGTGACCAGTCAGGAAGGGCCATTTCTCCACTTCATTTAGCAGAGAGAACTTGGGCACGAAAAGGATGGATGTTTGAGAGGAGACAGCACCAATCACCAATTCTCAATTTTTTTGTGCCTTAGTTTATTCTAAAGTTATTCTGGTACAGGACTGGGCAGGAAGGCATACTTGAATGACTGTAGGAATTTCCCTTTCGTCCCCCTGCACCACTAACATGGATGGGCACAATTCTGAGAGCAAATGAGGAAGTGTGGGCTGGCAGAGCCGTCCAAGGCAGTGAAACATGAGGGGGGCCTGAGGGTCTTTGTCCAATTGAGGAAATTTGAAATTATATTAGTGGGAAGGAGAATATTCCCCTAAACTTTTCCTTTTCATCTTATCCAGCATCAAAAATACGAGATCTGGAGCTGTTTCATCTCCTTCACTGGATTTCAGTTACAGAAGTTTAAATCTTAACCAGTTCTGTAGTGGTCAAGAAATACTTTACTCTTTATGTAAAGATTGCAGTTGAAATTATATACAGGATTTTATGCTTGCTGGTTGAAGTCTTTAGAAGGACTATCTGCCTCACTCTTCCCTGCTTATTAATCCCACTACCCCATTTTCCCACACTAATGTGAAAGTGAATATTCTCCAAAATGAGAAGCTGAGACACCAAATTGATCCAAGTGGTCTGGTTTTCTGTCTGAGCAATTGCATGTGACTTCATGCCTACAGAGAAGTAAAGGGAAGAGAGAAAGTTTTTCTAAACCTCAGTTAGTTCTGTTACTTCTGTAGAACAGCTACCATTTCTTCAAATGACTGTTGCTGGTCTCAGCCTCTGTAAGGAGGTTGTTTGAGACTGGAATTGACTGAACACATTGATTTGATTCATAAACATTTCAAATTACTAAACTGATAAATCTAGAAGAAAGGATGGAAAAGGCTGGAGCTGACCAGTAGAAAAAATTGTTGTCATGTAAAGATTACAGTGCAGACAAGGTGGTGTGGTTTGGTTTGGTGGGTTGGGTTTGTTTGGGTTTTGTGGGGGGTTTTTTGTTTGGTTGGGGTTTTTTGGTGGTTTTTTGCTTACAGAGGGCGAGACACTCTGCAGTGGTTTTAACTGTGGTTACTGCTTTAAATACTGCTGCCTTTTAAGAATTGTGTGAGATGCACTCAGTTGCGGTTGCATGAAAGTTCACTTTTAGCCTCTGGGGCTGTGAAAAGGTTCAGTTGATAGTTAAAATAAAAGGTAGGTCACTTACTGCTAGTCATGTCTTAAATCTGGTGATACTTTTGGGGAACTACTTTTCATGCCATTACAAGCAAAGGCTCTTTTTCTCCTTTCAATTGGCATTTCAGGCTGTAGCTATATTTTCTCTCATAGTCAAGTCTTGAGTTTTTATGTCTCCTGTCACAGTAAAAAAGTGTTAATGATTTCATTCAAGCAATCAGTCAAATAAAAACTCACACGATTTATATTATTTATCCGTCTCATCCTTCTATCTCTCAGTAGTACCTTTGATTACTAATGCTCAGTGACTCTTAAACCCTGACCAAAGTTAAAGTCCCTGGGTTATTTGGGTGTTTTCTTGTTGTTTATTTAAGTAAACATACATAGGTCTATGTGGCCTATGACGGTATCTGCTTTATTCATTCAGATTCCTAAGTTTTGGTGCTGTGTATCCCCTCAGATTCAAGCCTACCATGCAAGTTTCAGACCAAGTAGTCACTTATGAATCAACAGGAATCAGAAATGTTAGGGACTGGAAAAATAAGGAAGTCACAAATATTTTGTTTGTAAAATAACACCTTCACAGCTCTTCTGTGTACCTCCTGTTCTATTCTCCCCTGGCACTATTTTGAGTCAGCTATGAGTATATGCAGTTTTCCAGGTAGTAAATGCTATGATTTTAAAAAGTGGTAACTGGTGACACGACTGCCAAACAGTGGAACTCCAGTATTTCTCAGTGTTTTGAATCCAAACTCAAACACATGCAGTGTTTGAGTATTTGGAAATACCACTGTTCTGTACAAGTTATTTGCCTCTTATGAGATGGTTTTTCTAACAAAATGCATTCCTCAAAAAATAAATAAAGAAACTTTGTAACTGGTAATGGTGACATGGCCAGTAGTGATCCAGCTTTTTCATATTTCTTCATTGCAGTCCAGTAGGGAAGATGCAATAACTTCATTTTGTGAGACCAAGAGATGACAGTATTATTGTGAGGGAAGAAAGCAGAGTGAATGAGGACTTGGAGGGTATATTTGCAACTGTGTGTATATATAATGTATAAGGAGTAGATAAATCTGATAAGGACAATGAGTGATTTAATTTGATTCGATTTTCTAGTTATCCCAGAAATCCACTGAACAACCTTTTTTTCAGATGTAGATTAAATCTAAACACAAAGCCAAAGCAAATTGCACATCCATTTATTCCACACAAGGGAAGAAAATTGCATAAATAAACTTAGAATCAGCTTAGATGTTTTTTAATTTTCATTTTATTGCACATGCCCCTTTGACAGTTACTTCATTTTAAATGGTTTGGGTTTTGAGTCATAGATTTTGAGCACATATCTCTTCAAAGACATTATCAGTGTTGCTGCATTCTAAAATAAACTGTGATAGAAGCAAAGTAAAAATCCTTCAGTGATAAAATTTAAATGTACTTGATGTTGTAGTTCAAAAATCCCAGATAATTTAAAATGCCATTCCTTTTATTTCTAGTTGTTTTCTTGACTTTTTCTTATTAAAAATGTAATAAAGTAGACTTTAAACTATAAAGGTAAATATATATACAGTGTATTTAATAAAAATATAATAAAATATTGTGTACACTATATACATATTTTCACTTGCTGTTAGATGATTCACAAAACTGCAAGTCAAATTTAAATATTCCAATATTGAGACCAACTCACTAAGACGAGACTTCTTTTGATTCGTATCTGTATAAAATTGGGTTAGGTGGGAGCAGATATGGTGCTGGTTTAAGTTCATTTTAAAAGACATCCAACTGAGATGATGCTATAGGTGGAAATATTTCAGTTCAGCAGCTATAATAGGGTACCTAAGTAATGTTTGCTTGTTGTTTTTTGTGGTGGTTTTTTTCTTTGTTTTTTTGTTTGTTTTTTTCATTTAGCCTTTGAAGAACAAAAATCAGTCAGGACTTTCTTCAAAATAGTTATTACAGGGCAAAAAAGGGAGGTATACACAGATACAGAGAAACATACTAGGAGCTTAAATGGTTTTCTAGAACAAAGTCCTCATCATGGTAATGTATTAACTTGACCTAGGGTTTCCCTCCACCTTTGCCTTCTACTTCCTCAAGTACCCTCATCAGGACTTAGAGAATTCTTAGCATTCCTAGGACTAGCCTTATTGGTGAAGAAAAAATTAGCATGGAAGCACTCAAAATAGTAAGAAATGTCACTGCCTGGCATTAAAGTGAAGATCCCAGCAACATTGATTATTTTCAGATATTTTAACATTTTCAAAGCCACAAAATGACCTCTCTCAGGCTTATAGAGGCTATTTTAAGATTATGTGAGCTCTTTGTAAGAAGAGTCCTTGAGGATTCCCTGCCGTTTTTGATCCAAATGTGTAGCTTTCATATTGATTGAATTGAAATTTTCATGAGAAGAACTCTTGTAGCATCTTTCTCTTTTATACCTCTGGGTAAAGCTCTGCTCCCCACATCTCAATTAAATCAGCATTGACCTTGCAGCTCCCAGTAGAAAACACAAAAGTTCGTCTTGTCACATTTTTCGCCTCCTGTTTTCAAGAAGTTGTGCTCTTCAGAACTGTAAGATCAAACCTTCAAAAATGTATCCAAAGTACACCATGGACACATTACAAATACAATCTCTATATTAAAGGTAACTAGTTGCACAACTCAACATGCTTCTTCTGGAAACAGTTAAAATCATACAGAAGTTCATCAAAATGAGTTCTGCAGTCCTCATTTGCACTATTTTCCAACCTCAAGCCTCTCTAAATTTCTGTCTAGGAAGGTGGTGTGCCACATGCCAGGCTGGACTTGGTAGTGGGGATTATTGAGATAGAGCAGAAGCATTATAGATAGAGCAGGTGTACCATAACTGGGTTTAACGCCGATCAACAACTGGGTCTTGTAACAACTACTTGGTGTAGAGTACAAGCTTCACAGGAGATTATGTGAAGACCTGGACACTGAGGAAAATAAACCCTGCAGAACTGTTTGGGTTTTTTTTCCCTTCCTCTCTGCAGAGGGGCATGTGCACATATGTATTTCATACAAAACACTGAACATAGCTCTATAGTGAAAGTGATGCTTCCTGAATCCTGGAGATGGAGGGATATTTTTATAGAACATTCCTGAGTAGGGAATGAATAATGCAAAGACAGGTGTAATTGATTTGAAGGCACTGTATTTTCTGTGTTATTCTATACATTTTATTGAGCATTTACTCAAATAGAAATTGCAGCATATTTTGCATTTTGATTATTCTGACTTTCAAAAATAGACTTCTCAAGTAGTTTTAATAGTGCTTTATATTTTGTCATATATCTAGAATATGGTACAAGTGGTTTATTTTTCACCTCTTCCATTTTTTGTGCTGGAATTTTAAAAATCCTTTATTATATACTGGAACTTATGCCATACTATATTCCTAGAGTACAATGGACCAAAACCCTCAAGCCCATTCAGTTAGGTTTGCTAACACCTATGTTTTTAACTATTGCATGATTTTCAGTGGCTTCTGTTCTATTACCTTGAAGGGCTTTTTCTTCCTAAGAAGCAGTTTTGTGAGGTTAGGTATTTCAGCGACTTGTTAAAGCCCTGGTCAGGGGGGACTGTTTGTTGGATTGGAATCTTTTTTCTGTTTTACTGTTGTATTTGGATGAGTATTAAAATTGTGTATGCTATGGATTGGTTTCTTCAGTAAAACATGTTCCTTCAGGCATTCTCCCCAAGACTAGAGAAGGAATATCCAAATTCATTAGTCCCTTTCTATTTACAAGCCTAGTAAGATGCTCAGACTGGCTATTTTTCATCTTTCTTGAGGGCATTTGGTGTATATGAGTGCAGATGTTTTTGCACAGCTTCGTCTTTGATAATATGTGTATTACAGTAGAGTTTACAGGATCAAAGACAGAGAGACCTAATAAATTCTTTATGTCCTCTAAGCAGTTTTTTTTTGTCTCCAGTCAGACTGGAATATCTATGTTGATTGTAATTTCTTCTGCAGCTGTTAAAGGGGGATAAGAGGAGTTGATACCTGGTTTTCATTTTACTTAAACTGTGGCCTGGTAAAAGCAGGACATAAAGAAAGCAGAAATAAGGTCTGAAATCTGGGGCTCAGAAGTTGTCCAGTCATAGCCTGATCAGCTGTGCTTAACAGAAATAGGTCATGTATTCAGCAGAAGAAATATTAAAGCAGCAGGCATTTTTGCCAATTTGGATGGGTTTGTTCAGTTGCCATTAGCTGGTATAAAAAGATGTTGGATACAAGATACATGTGTGTATTACAAGGGGTATAAAGCAGTTGTTGTCGAGGTAGCACACAGAAGCTAGGTAGGGTTTAATGAGCTCTTGGGCTAAGCCGCAGTCCGTGGGCAGTAGCATTAGCTCTGAGGCCGAGCACGCGGCACTCCGGCCAGCGTGGGCCCGGCAGGAAGGGTCAGCCTCTGCAGCCCCCGGCTCCGCTGCGCTGCTGAGCTGCCGTCTGCCACCAGCTCTGTCATCACTGCTGTCACTGCCAGCTCAGATCTGTGACCTGATGATTCCCAAGCTCACTTGACTAGCATCCATGGCTTTTCCCTTTAGGATTTTATACCTCGCAGCGTTGGTGCAACTTTCCCTCTTGAAAGTTAGCTTACTTTTCTTTCCCTCTTGAATTCTTGCACTAATAACAGGCCCCAGCTCAGCAACTGTACCCATTTGTAATTTTAATTTTCTAATCTTTCTGCTCTTTCAGACAGCTCTTTTTCCTAACTTAGTCATTTTCTCAAAAGCCAGAGGCACAGTAACACAATTGGGTTGAATCAGAGCTGGCCCTCGAGTCCTGGAAACAGAGCCAGCCAGGGCCCTAGGAGTCAGAGGGGAAACTTACAAAGCATTGCTGTTGATTTTTGCTATGCTCTGGTTTTTTGTTTTACTGTTAGTATTTAATTTTATCAATTTTTTGACAACTAAACAGTAACAATTCTGAACATTTTGTTTGTGGAAGCGTAGCATTACATCCTGCTTTCCTCCTAATATCAATATAGGCAGTTGCTCTATATTGACCAATATTTCATCTTTCCACATCGACCTGTATTTCTATATTGATCTGTTTCATCTTTCCCTACATTTTTCAACCACTTGCATAGTTTTCTTTTCACAGCCAATTTCAGGTGCATAGCATATTCTATAGGCTTATAATGAAAATTTTAACACCAGGAAATGTATGTATTGCATGCATTACAGAGGTAAGTAAGTTGTATTTCCATGAGGAAAATGAAAAATCTGTGTTTTCATTCCATAGCATAGCCATGTTATCTTGCTGTGTCCACAGAAGCAGTCCTTATAAATGTACATTGATGTAAGTGCTGAAAATACCCAGATATTTAGTGAATTGGTTTTTTTAGTATAGATTTACATTTGGTACAGATTCATTTTTTGAATGCAGATTTCTCTGTTTCAGTGGATTTGGTATACTTATGCAAATGGTTACTCGGGTTACACAAATTTAGTTTGAGGTCATTATATGGATAATTTGTTACTTAGTAAAGTAGTTTGCCAGGTTATGAGACATTAATCCTCCAATAGGTCTTTAATTAGGAGAAATGAACTAAATAATTCATAGCAAGACTTGGCCTGAAAACATTTATACTACTCGATTATACCATTTTACATGCAGTGACAAATTGTTTTGGTGTAGTCTGGAAATAGCAGGACTTAATTAATTGCTTCCAAGGTTTTAGACATCTCTGATAGGTTCTTTAAATGCATTAGATTGGAAATTCATACAAAGGCTAAAAATAGAGTTCAAGTCCTTGGGGTTAAACAGCCGAGATGAGAAGGGAGCTTGCAGAAAAGAGCAGGAAGAAGCTGAGAGAGGAGAGGAATGGCAGCTAACTAGCATGTCCAATTCCCCAAATATTATTTTTGCAAAACTGAGCTGGAAATCATTAAATATGGGAAACATCGTGGTTTTACATTTGAGTAAAAGGAATGTGCCTTTCTGTATCTGGTCCATTAGATGGAAGAGGTGGCTGAGAAAGGAGCCCTGAATAGTTTAAAGAGCATACAGACAAGTTTAAAAAAAAAAAAAAAAGTGAGATGTTTTTCCTATTCTGAAATCACATTGCAGATGAAATCAACCAAACTAAAATAATTTATTAGATTGGAAGAAGATATTACTTTAAAAAAAAAAAAAAAGCCAAACCCAAGCAAAATAAGCTGGATTTTGCAGTAACCCGAGGATCAGTATATGTCATTAAGTAGTGTCTTCAGAGGATGAATTGATGAATCATGCTGCTATTGCACCTACAGCTAGTGGGACGAGCAAATACCAAAGGATTATAATCATATGATCATATATAGCTGAGAAAAAAAATGGTTTGGTAAGAATATTTACCAATTTTTGCTATGAGGGAGGGTATTTTTCCTATGAATAAGATTCCACATTGAACACTTGAATTGTGAGCTCTAAAGTATGGAAATTCATGAGCCCAAGCCTGGAATTAATCCCTGAAAATGGTCCTTTTGAGTATGGACAAATAACTAATTTTTTTCTTCGCAGTCAAGTTGCTGACCTTTACATGTAGCCTCGCAGCTGGAGCACTCATCCAGTGCTCTCAAGTCTGCCTTTAGTTTCCTCTATGGCTTGAGAAGACTCAAAAGCACATTGCTCCCTCTCAAGAGGACATCTGGGTTCAGTAAAAGGAGCTGCACCATTGTGCTGAATGCAGCTGTGGGAGACCAGAAAATGAGCAATCAAAAGGGAGAGTAATGGAAAAGATAAGTCATTTGCAGGCTACGTGATGGGAAAGGGCAGTTTGAACACCATACAGACTGAAAAGCGTGTTTTATCTATGACTGCTTCCTGACTTTTTGCTGGAGATAACTACTGTATACCTACCAGCAGACCTTGAGGTTATACCTGTTTAATTTATTGGTATGGATATGGCTTGTGAAACATCCTGTCTGGGTCCAGGCCGCTATCTTCCCCTTAAACTGCGTGTTAGGTGCCTTAGCACTTGTGCAGCTTTAGACCTTCGTCCCTTGAGTTTCAGGTTCTCTGTCAGTTTGTGGAAGTACTGAACTGAAAACCTCCTCTGCCTAAAGCACTGGCATTAGGAACAGCGCCAGTGAGGACAACAACGGGTGTGACAACAACAGGGCGTGTCTGAATGGAAATAAAAAAGGAAATAGTAGTAGGAACCCAAAAGCCTGTATGGCTAGACTGCACATACCTAGACTCATTCATAATTGATTTCACTAGTAACTCTTTGTAGGGATCCTAGGAATTCTCAGAATATCTGCTGCTTCTGGGATGATTTTAGACAGCTATAGAAAATTTCAAACGTATTTAATAAAGAAAGGATCTGACATCCCCCTCAGAAGAAAAACATCTCTATGTGTTATAAAAAGGTACTGACTGCAGAGAGGCAAGATGTAGAAGAAAAGGAACCTGTAAGGTCTCAGGAAAACAATGTAGTTATATCAAAAAGGATAAATAGTTGAAGAGTAGACTTACTGATTATGTTTGTCCAATGCACATATGTGAGTTAAGTTGAGGCTGAATTTTATGGGTTACATGTGAGTAAAGAAATCAGATTTCACAGCTTCAAAGCAATTGCTTTACTTCATAATCATACAAAATCAGATTAAATTTTCTTGTTCCATTTTTCAGTCAGAAACACGTTTTTACAGAACCTACTTTTTAACAAGACAGGGCACTTAGGAGGAACTGCAGCAAACTCTTTCAATTCACTTATCAAAGCAGTGCCCATTATAAAACAACAATAGATGTTAACAAAAGGAAGTTAATGTGTATTCTATAAATAAAAAGCTAGAGGACATCAAAGCCACTTGCAAAATCTTATGTTTCTTTTAAGTTTTGTTCAGCTTCCCCTCTTTGCATCCATGTGATGGAAGTTTATTTAAGGAGCCTAGCTAAAATATTCAGCATTAGGGAAACAAAAGAATAGCCTTCATAAAGCAGAAGTAAGAACAGTGCAGCTGAGTGAGGAAGATGTCAGAAACAGCTTAGCTGTCAGTAGCTGTGATATGTTGCTGAGGCAAAACCCTGCAGGCAGGCTTTATTTGGCTGCTGCCTTCCTCAGCATGAGAGGTCAGTGCCCTGAGCAGCTCCAGTAGCACTGCTGGTAGGAATCACAGGAGCCCACTCTGTCCCTCCAGCATCCACAGCCCCAATGCCTGCCTGAAGCTGAGCCTGGATTTCAAAGTAGCTGATGCCACCAGTATTATTCCTCTCAGTTCACCTGAAAAAAACATGAGCTGTTGGGCCTGCTCCTGCTTTCTGTATGAAGCTTTGGACCCTGCTAAAGGTCGACTGAGCTGTTTTGAGTTTCTTCTGAGGAAATTAATTGATAGAAGTGATGGCTGTCCCTGGCAGTAAGAGCAGCACCAGTGACTGTGGCATTAAAGAACACATGCCAAGATACTAAAAGTGCTATCTTTACCTGAAGTCTTAAAGCCAAAGTCAAGAGGAAGAAATTAAGTAAAGTGGGTCTCTCAAGACGAACTGGCAGTGGAGGGGTCTAGTAGAAAAGCATCCTCTGCCAAAATGGACCATTACATGTAAAGGATGCAGGGCAGAGGCGGCCATACCAGTGGAGTTCAGAATGATCTCGTTCACTGTAGCCTGGCTGCTGAGAGATAGCTTCAGGCAGTGGCAGACACAGTCCTAGTTTCCTTCCCTGCATGAGCCCATAAAACCTGAGATAGGTGTCCTTCCAGGGCTACATTGCCTCTGTCATTCACTGAAGAGTTTACTATGGTCGGGCTTGTCATGTGTTCTCTGCCACTGATGCATCTCAGTTTGCTGCGTCGATTCTTTTGAGCGCAGAACAGGTGCTTGGTTTGCCTGGTTCGAGAAGTTGCCAAGACAACTAATGGGGAAATCCTGCACTGCTGCCACTCAGAGGTTAATTGCTTGTTATGTCATAGGTGAATGCAGCCTGTGAAATTGTTTGAATGTAAGTTAAGCTGACTTGTGTGATTTATGGTACTTCAGAAGAATTCTTACAACTGGATAATATAGATACCATTCTGTTCTTTTTACTTTGTTTGGGAAAAAAAGCCCCTACCACCCAAACCAAAAACCCAAGAGCCATCTTCAAAATATTAGAATGTGTTGTCATATATTTCTTAGTTATCCTCACTAAGAATGTTACAAAAATCAAGAATATTGACCATTTCTTGAGCTACTCAAATCTATTTTGCATTTCTCTTGTTTTCAAACCGTTACTTAGGTGCATACAACCATCCTAAATGTACCACTGCAGTTGTGAGATGGATCTTAAAACAAGGAAATATTGTATAACTCGAGCAGGGTTTGCATATTTTACTGTTTGTAGAAACACTTATTCAATATTGGGACTTTCAAGAAATACAAAATCTTACAATGAAAGGGGGAAAAAAGGGAATTAAAAAAAAAGAATAAAAGTCTGAGCCTTGCAGGAGCAGCCTCACACACAGCCTCCTGGGGGTCCTATGCTGTTTCAGAGGCACAGATGTGTGTTGGGGAATATAAAAGTCAAATTGAACATAATGCATCAGATATAGATCTAGATCTAGATGGTATCGATAGATACAGATATAGATAGTTATATATTGAACTTTTAAAGAGCTCTTGTCTTCCACAGAAAACACTTCTGTGTCTATGAATCAGGAAAGGCTGAAAACCACTGAATTAGCAAATAGACAGCTGTTGGTATTATCTGAATTGTAGTGTTTTCACTTCATCTTGGTTGTAGTGTGGAGAGAAGTTTGAAAGGATGTTTCGTATGCTTCCTTGCTGTAACACTGCATTAACGTTTGGATAGAAATAAATCAAGTGCTAATGCTGCTTTTGTGGAAGTACAGTATCCATGATTACTGGTAGTTAAGGAAATAATTCACTCTGTTCAGAAACTCTTGGTTCTGCCTTCATTTACTGCTGGTTGTCAAAGATGAGAGATACTGTGTAAAATACCTGCATAATAAAGTAATCTGTAAAACTAGTGGTTATATTCAGAAGACACATTCAGAATGCTCTATGTTCAGAACATTAGGTAGCATATTGTAGCTCCATGGCTCTGGGTATGTGCTAAATTTACTCACCAATATTCAGTGTTTTAAAAGCTTAATTAGGCTGGAAAACAGAGCTAATTTTTAAACTGCCTTCTGGTACCCTTGCAGAAATGTTTCAAAAGTGAAATAAAGCTTTTGAAGCCTGCCTGTACTGAGCCCCTCAAGGTGGTGTTTCTTGATGGCTCCTGCCAGACTTCTGCACAGCCAGATCAGCTGGCGGATTAAAGTTGGTCTGTAATTAGGCGCAGTTACGTGCCTGGTCTCTGCTACATGATGGCAGCTGTCCAGTAGTGACTTTAACCTTTACAAAGCTTCCTGAAATTTACTTTTTTAAAATTCAGGTTTAAAAAACAAATGCCCTTCTTCCCATTACCCAAGTGCCACTACCTTAGACTTCCTTCCATGTGCTAAAAGTTCTTCTTCAGTGCCTTTCAGTGTGTTAAAGCTGTATCTCTGTGAGATGGTGTCATCCAGACACACCTTCATGAGAACTCCCGGGAGCAAAGATTGTATTGACAAAATGTATAGTAAATTCTTAATGAGATGTCTTCTGTGCAATCCACGTCCTCTGCCCAGAGGAAAGCTATCTGACTCCCCTTTGTTGGATATGACCTGACCCTAGCTATTATGACACTATAATTCTTCAGCCATTGATGTTTCTGTCTGCAGCATTTGTTTATAATTTTGCATGGGGATCTTTTCGCCTTCCTTGGTCTCTTATTAGACTGGGAAGTACTGATGGAAGAAGCTTCATGAAAATATTAATTGGAAAAGAGGGAAGAGGGAGATGAAGTTCGCTTCAGTCTAGAGAACAACCTCCTTTGACTGGCTTGTAAAAGAACTTTTATTAAAAATGCAATTTAAAAAAATACTTTGAAATGTCTGTGAACAAGAGTATATGAAACATTCACCGGTCTCTGGTTTGAAATACATTATGCAGTGATCTTTAGGCCTGCGTTGTTTGGGCTTCCTGCCTGTAAGTGCTGTGTGCCTGGACCTAGTTTTGGTGCAGAGAGCTCTCCCTGTCCCTTGGTATAACCATAACTGTGTGAAATGTAGATTGAATTTGTCCCATAACAACATAATAATGAGAGAAATTGCTAGTTTTATAACTTCTAATACTTCTTTAATGGTATATTCTGTCATAATGGCAACTAACCAATCTCTCTAAACCAACTAGGATTCAAAGAATTGTTTAGGTTGGAAATGACCTTTAAGATCATCAAATCCAACCGTTAAACTAACATGGCAAAATTCACCACTTATCCAAGTTTCTAAGTGCCACATCTAAAGGTCTTTTAAATATCTCCATGGATAGGCATTCAACCACTTTCCTGGGGAGTCTGTTCAAATGCCTGACCACCCTTTCAGTGAATAAATTTTTTTCTAATACCCAAGCTATACCTCCCCTGTCGCAAATTGAGGTCTTTTCCTCTTGTTCTATTGCTTGTTAATTGGAAAAGAGGCTGATCCCCCACCTGGCTACAACCTCCATTCAGGCTCTTGTACAGAGTGAGAAGATCTCCAGTTATCGTTTAGGCTACAAGACTACCTACATATGTAGGTCTCTCATACTGATGTATTTATTTTTATACTTTTGTGGTATTAATTCAATGCTATTGGAGTATAGCAGTATAGTATATATCAGGTGTTTGTGTGGCCAGACCCAAATGGCAAATGTCCAGTATGGCCTGGGATCCCTCACATCTGAGTAGGGCAGGGACTTTTGCTTATAAGTCTCCAGGAGCCATGAAATCTGTGGGGGTGTAAAAAAGCATAAGCAACGAGCTGGGTTTACGAAAGACAGTCTTTAGCAGGTGAGGTGAAAAACTGGCAGTGATACCTGCTGGAACCAGCTGTCAAAACCTAAAGAATATGCTGATATGGTGTAGCAGCCTTTTTCTTTTAATTTTTCCTTTTATGTATTGCAGACTTTTCTGTGTGAATGTGAATAATTGTATTATATACTGCACTGTGCTATTGTAACTATGGGTAAAAGGTGATAAATGTGTGAGAAAGGGAAGAGAAGTGGTGAGATGCATTACATAATAAATCACTTTCAGGTCTTGCAGATAGTAAATACATATAAGACAAAAATGTTTCCTTAGGTTTCACTACTTTTCAGTTAGAGTTTTGCCATATTCTCCATAACGGGAGGCAGGAAAAGCCATGCTGGATCATTTCCTTGAATATGACTTATGAAAAATCTTTTAAATGGAAACCTTCATTCCACAAATTATCCTTTGCTTATTACATCTTAGTAATAAAAGAAGAACATGTTCACAAGTTGATTAGGTAATTCTTATTATTGAAATGCTGGATTCAATCAAAAATGACCTTTTCTCACATTTATTGGGAAGCCAGGTTTAAGACAAATTAAACTAAAGCTTTTGAGCTGGGGCTGTGAAGCTGCTGTCCACAAAGATGATCTTCAGTTTGTTTGCTCTCTACAACCCTTATTACGGGCAGCTGGCTGCTTGATAAGCTTTTGGGAGAGGAGGGGGGTCTCTCATATTTCGGCTCCATCTTCCTGGTCTTTCAGTCTCTGCTGCATGTTATTAAGTCAGCTTTACAAAGCTTTTGCTCTCCTTAAATTCTGTGCATAAAGAAGGATGAATAAGAAGGGGGTTTAGGTAAAAGCTTGTCTACTGAAGATTATGCAGCAGTCTTATTGCATGGAGTACTACATCAATGTTATCTATAGATGTTGAATAAGATGATTTTGTTTTTAATTAAGTTATTTTAGAGAATGTAAACTTGCCATTTTCAAATTTGATTCTTGTCTCCATTATAGTTCTATTATTAGTTTTCTAGTAATGGCATTTTTATATTAAATAAACTTCTGGCTCCTTTCTGAACCCTTCTCATCCTGCTAAAACACATGGGAAGTACAAACAAGGATCTAACTATGCTGATATTTAGAAGAAGGAGAAAGAAGTCAGAGGAATACAGTGTTATTTGAGAAATGCTTTCACCTGCTGTCTTTTATGTTTCTTCTTTTCTGCTCTTTTTTTTCAGAGCAGAATTTTTATGTTTGTCTAACATTGCTTTATGTGGTTTTTATTGTTAATGATCATGGTAGGGAGTTACCTTAGAATATTGGCTTTTGCTATAAAACATTTAATATTTCATATTTTCGTGCAGCATTTGAAAGTACTTAAGCATCTGTTTTTTCTGTCGATCAGTTTCTCTTTTTTTTGTGAAAATGAAAATAGAAATCTTACTGAAGATTTTAGCAGTCTATTTTTTCAAGCTGTAGTTTTTCAATAGTAAGTCATTGCATACCAGAGCTGTGCTACGTGAATTGTGCTCCTCTATGTGTTGCTAAGCAAAACTTTCACTATCTTTTATTCCTATACTATTCTATACTATGTAATTTACGGAAGTGCTATACAGGACAGAGATGTTTCATTGTTTTACACTGAGAGTAGAGTCAATCTTAAAGCATTCCCAACACAGGCATCCACATGTGGACCAGATGTGTAGATTCCCCCTTTATAGTCATGCAGAGGAAAAAAGTCTTTCTAGGATGTGGTCAAGATCATCCTAGGGTTAGTGCCAAAAATACGACAGAAGTGTTTGTTTGTTTCTACTGACAAAAAAAAGTCATCTAGAAGTTGTCATTCTCCAGACACTTAAAGTGACATTTCTATCAGCCATCCTCTCAGCTGTGGAAAGTGCAGAGATAGAGAGTTGAGGGCATTGCTTACTGACGGTCCATAATGCCTCTGTGTGTTCAAGTTAATTGCTGTGTGGTTTTTAAGCTCTTTTGAAAGAAAACATTGTGGGTTTGGGACAAGAGGGATTGGCTTTGAAATGGGTGATAATTTTTAAACAGTAGCTGTGCCTTAAGGTTTGATACCTAGGGATGTCAGAAGTAGCACAGTGAAAAAGAGAGAGAGGGATTTGTGGGCAGAGGGCAGGTGAAGATAGTCAGAAGTACCAAGTAAAAGCTATTTATCAAGTGGTTTTACTGCACAAGGAATTCGATTTATTCTGTGGGTAGTTACCACAAAACATTTTTTTCTGTGATTCATCATAAGCCTCTATCGTGCCACTGTGAGGGGCACAGGGTAGACGGTGACTTTTGTTCTGTCTCTGTGCAGGAGACTGGCAGAAACTCATAATTTTCCACACAGCTTCTCGTGAGGCTTTGTAGAGGATCTTAATGGTGTCATGCTTTACCTAAGATTTTTTGGAATACCTCTTCTACAATTTCAAAGAATTACGATAGATTTGGAGAAAACTTGTCTTTTATGCCCTGATTGCTTGATGACCTGAATGCAACCTCTCTGCTACTATCAGTGATATACAAGACCCTTGGAATTATAAAACACAAGATTTTATGGTTTAATGTGACAAAGTATCAAATGAAATAAACTGGGATTTGGGTTGGAGTTTTTTGTTTGTTTTGGTTTGGGTTTTTTGGTGCTTTTTATTGTAAAAGAAAGCCTGCTGTGTGCAGATAAAAATCTCCTAGAAGACAGAGAAAAACCTTTTTAATAAAGAAAGCGTTCTGTTATGTATACATTGGACAAACAGGCAAGATACCTCCACAGTTAAGTGTTCTAAAATCATTCAAGGGGCAAGTGGAGCACCAGACGTGAACTATCTATACTTTTCTACTACATAAAGTTATCCATTCATATATAATATGAGAATAGACTGGAATTCAGGCTGTATGTCTCTATGTGTTTACGTAAGGAAAGT
The DNA here is from genome assembly GCA_013398015.1 of Oreocharis arfaki. Lineage (NCBI taxonomy): Eukaryota > Metazoa > Chordata > Aves > Passeriformes > Paramythiidae > Oreocharis > Oreocharis arfaki. The sequence goes on along the minus strand of VZRR01014009.1, from coordinate 464,123 downwards.
GTTCTCAATGCAGTATAATTAGCCACAGTATCCCAAAATTAGAGGAGAACTCTTTGTCTGAGCGGATGAAGTGCTCTGTGTTTGACTTTATTTTTTGCAGGAATCTTTACCAGATAGTTCTCACATAAAATATTGAATTTATGTGGTGTTATTATTTCAGATGCTACCATCCCAAAGACTAAATTTAGGCAGGTTTTGACAGAAACATGACAAAATTTCAAAGCATTTCTTTTCTTCAAGCACATTTTAATTCTAAAAACAATTAATTTTGTGTGATGTCTACAGTAAAACCTATTGGGCCTTTTAGTTATGTCTTAAAAAAAGAAAAAGAGAAAAGAAAGTTTTCATCGAAGTAATTCCAGTGTACAAACAGGAGCTATTACTGTTTGTATGCAGTGTTGTGCCATTAACTACATGAGAGCTACAGGGACCAGTACTTATTAATGGTGTTTGTCACCTCCCAGGGCATCATCTGTAAATTCTGGGCTGGCTTTCACCTTGAACATCACAGTACAGGAATAGAAGCTGTATATAGTGCAAGTGAATTGTGTGAATGAAGAGCAGTCTGATACTGGTATATTTTAACTCTGAGGAAAAAAATTACAGCACTTGGGTGATAATTGTTTTCTTCCTTAAAAATTAAAGACCAAAGGAAAATAAGAGTGGACAAATACCTCAATTTGCTCTTAATTTATTCAGATATATGAGTCTGTGACTGGGTAGGATAATTTGGTTATTTAGGTGGATTTCTAACTTTATGCAAATAAAAATTCAATGAGGCAGAAAATGAGAATTCCACGCTAAATAGAAGCTGTTCTTTTTACTCACAGTTAACTGATCGGAACAAGTGGAAATTAAAAGCAAGCCTGGAATTTAGTGACCCACTGATAAGATGCCTCAATTGAAGTGGCACAAGGGTAGAAGAAAAATTCATCAGGTTCAGGAAATAATATGCAAGGGTGCTGGTACCAGACAAAGAAAGGTCATTTTTCGAATTGTGTGAACTTCATCAGGAGCTTCTCACAGACTCACAACTCTATTATACATACATACATGCATCATATATGTATATATAGCTATATACACACATATATACATTTATAGTAGGTATATTGTAGTGTACATTTTACACATAACTTTTTTTTAAAAAGCACATTCATTTTCTGGTGGCATATTAATCTACAGACTTTATTTTGATCCCTCAGTAGTTCTTAAAAAGAAAAGGTTCTTAATATTACATTTCTGGCTCCTCTAAAATTTACAAGGGAAAGTTGTAACCTCCACAGTTGATTTCTGTGTGCATGACAAAGCATGTGAGGAAGCACATATTTCATAGATGGTTATTGCAGCAGAAGTACTAAAGTCTTAGTTAAATACTCCAGTATCTGTAATGTGCAAATGCTTTTTAAAACTCAGTTTTGATCTACTGACACTTTTTTTTTAAAAAACTTATACATTTTATGATTATGTAAGTGCATCTCCAGAGAGGGGCTTTAAAATTAATATTATTTGGGCTTTTCAGTCACGTTTTTCGAAGACTTCATTTTTCTCAATTGTCTTTATAATATAATTTCCCTTAAGTAATTATATAACTAGGCAGACTATCCTTCATCTAGTCTCTGCTGATCTTTCTCAATCTAGAAACAGATTCATAGAGAGATAGTGAAATTTCTATCTGGTGGCAAAAGTCTCTAACAAAGGATTTTGAGATCTGCACTAAAATCTAGATATTCAAAACCCTTTTCTGGGTCTTATTTCTTAGAAGGGAAACAGAAAACTGCTAGTGCTGGAACAAATTTTTTCAAGGAGGCAATCATGACACTTCCACTCTTCGCCTCACCTATTTAAATTAGCATTCTATACACTATAGAGGTAGAAATAAAGTTGAAGGCTACAGAATTCAAAGCAGTGGTGTTTTGTTTGTTGGTTTGTTTCAAGTCTGATTTGTAGCTAATGCTGAAATAAAGCTTCTATACTTAAAAAGATGAGAGATGAGATTATGAGAGTAAAAAATTCAGCTGAAAAGAATAATTAAGAGATTTTTGTTGTAACTTCCGGTATACATTTGAAACTGGCATAAACAAACAAACAAAACCAAAACAAAACAAAAAAAAGTGGGTTTGTTCTTAGTGTAGTAGTGCCTTTGATTTGTACTGTTGGTTACAGACATTTGCTTTCCTGACAAAAAGAGAGTATCAGCCTACTGGATTTTTGAGGGTTTTTTGTGGTGGGTTTTGGGTTTTTTCTTTAATTCTGTGATTCGCCAATTGTACATTTCTAGCAGGAACTGGCAGTGATATCACCTATCATTAAGTTCTATGAACTTTTACCTCTTACCTACATATTTTAAAAGTAATAATTAAAATTTTTCTTTTTCACCCCCTAACTTTCACTTAATTTTGAAGGGAAGTTTAAAAGACAAGGGTCACTTGTGAGTAAATGAGTATAATGTGTGTAATCCATTGAGTGTTGGATAAAGGCTGGGAAGAGTATTTTTCTTTTATTCATATGCATTTCTAATGCTGTCTTAGAAGCCGTACTTCAGACCACTATCAAATCTGCTGTAGCTTTTCTGAGGTGGAAAGCGGAGAGGAGATGTGCTGCAATTTAAAAAGTACTCCTGGAATCTGCTTGATAAAAATCAGCACAATGTCTTCCTTTACTTCACACACATCACCTGAGAGGTCTCATCCTTCCAAAGTTCACTCTTTCAGATTTTTCTCTGATGTACAGGGATGAGGCCTTGGCAAAAGTTTGATAATTGTGCTTTGCTTTCTGTTGTATTCAGTAGAACTTTTCAAGGAAATGGAATATAATCCCTGTGAGTTTTCAGGGAAATAGTGTTTTGATGTTGAAGGGTAGAAATCTTCTCTGACCTAAATTTTTGGAAGCGACTAATGCTTTGGGGAATTGCATTTTCTAATGCTTGAGCTGAGGTTATGTAAGGAGACCTTTTATGTCAGATGAGTGCTAACAATTGGGGGATTGACAAATCTTAAATTATCTAAATTGGTTGTCTGAATATTCATGCCTTAAAAATGGATGCAATACAGTTTCTTCTCTCAAATTGTGTCAAGAAGATACTTTTTTTCAGTATTGCAAAATCTACTCATATTGACTGGTGCACAAAAATGTGATAACATGAATTAAGGCAGGATTATTTTTTTTCTATTCTGATTGAATTGCTCACCATACTTTTCCCTCTCTCTTTCTGACTTATTTTACAAAAGCTGCATTAAATTTTTTTTAAAACATTAGGATATTGATAAAAATATAAATCCACAGAAGTCAGAAAAATAGAAAGTAGGGTTCACGTGATCTCTGGCACTTTTCCTGTCCTGTAGAGATATGCAGTATTTCATTAATGAGATTTGCAGTGCTAAACGTGTGTCAGAATGGAGCTCCTGCTGGAAGAAATTTTTTTTGTCATTTCATTTTTGTGCAATTTTTGTGTTTTTTCAACAGGAGTACTTCAAATTTTGTTTATTTGTGTCTCTGGTTAATGTAAATTATTTTCATTAAATTGCATTGGAATTCCATCTGGTCACCTTGAAAAGAAAATGTGAGTAAAGAGATACTTCATTTGAAAGAAAGATATAGAGATGGATGTAAGGTTTCTTTTGTCTCCGATGGAATAAAATTTGTAGGCACTTGTACCCCAACTGAATGCCTTTGGTTGGTGGTCCAGCAAATATAAAGCAGCTTTCCTAATTGTGCTTGTTGCAGCCAGTTTATCACACAGGTGTTTAGAATTTCAAAGAAATTCTAACATGCCAATAAAAACTGTGTTCTCTTACACAGATTGAGCAGTTGGGAATCACACTTCTCTCAAGGTGGTCCAAAGTCTTCATGACATTCCTGCATTAATTTGTCTATGCTGTGTAAAGCGTATAAATCTGTTCTTAGAAAAAGGCATATCAATTTTGAAATGCAAATATCTATTTGTCCTCTAATTTGGGCAATCTCTGGGCATCTTCAAAGCAGGTGGCACCTTCATCAATTTAATGCAAAAACAATGGCTATTACTTAGAAAAAAGAAATTCAGCCAGAGAAGCAAGGTATTCTTAATTTATTTGCATCTTTTTACATGTTGTTCAAAAGGCTGGAGTTTAGCAAAGAAAATGGAAATATAATCGACAGAACTAAGGCTAGCCAGAAATGTGTCTCCGAACCATTTAAATTTCCGTGAGTGCCATATTTGGTAGATTTAGAAGTGCTGCTGTGCTATAACTGAAGTTAATTTGTTGTGTATGAGAACTGACAGTGTTTATAAGTGATTTGTAGAATAGACTGCTGAATTATAGACAGCTTCTAAAAACTGGATGTTGATTACATTGGATGAAATTTAAGTCAACTTAACATGATTGAAAGTTGCATCCAGAGATACTGTGTATTTTAAGGGTCGTCCTTTAATACTTAGCATATCCATGTTCCTTCTCAAAAGCTGGCTCTAGCAATTAGGAAAAAATTTCTAATGTGTGCCATGGCTGAAGGTGCAGTGAATGCCTGGCAGAATTTTGGAGTCACATGAGTCTGAATGCTACTGATTGGCAAGGTAGGTCCTGAAACTCAGCATGGACGGAAGAGTCTGCATAAAGATGCAACTGCCTAAGAGTTTGACCACACTGTGACTGTGGGCAATCTGATAGTGATGGGAAATTGCAACTTTTAAGCCCACTCTATAACTTGGAAAATTTTCTCGTTGTCTCATACATTGAATATTGGTTTATACCTTTATGTAAGAGTTAATGTCAGATGATAGCAGAGAGGAAAATGTGGATAAAAAGAGAGATGCAACTACCCTATGAACAGAACTCTTCCTCCCTAGAAAAAGGGAAGGGATGCCACAGTAAGTGGTATTTTTGTAAATTTGATTTACTTTAAGAAGCTTTTAAATCTGAGTGCAGAATTCAGATGCAAAATAAGTAGCCACAAAAGCAGCTGTTAGGGTTTACTCAATAAGGTGATATCTTGCTGTTGAACGCTGCATTCAATGCAATATCTGGATATATCCTTGCTGCACACTGTTCTCTCATCCCTTTTTTCCTAAGTAAATTCTTGTGAAGAGCTAAAGAAAAATCTTCCTCTTCTTGAATTTTCTGCTCCTTATAGTGGCCTTCCCATACCTAAGGGGGCCTACGAGAAAACTGGAGAGGGACTTTTCACAAGTGCACGTGGTGGTAGGACAAGGGGGAATGATTTTAATGGGAAAGAAGGTTTAGATTAGCTATTTAGAATAAATGCTTTACTGTGAGTGTGTGAAGGCACTGGAACAGGTTGCCCAGAGAAGTGATGGATGCCCCATCCTTGGAAGTGTTCATGGACAGATTGGATGGGGCTCTGTGCAACCTGGCCCAGTGGAAGGTGTTCCTGGCCATGGCAGGGAGTTTAGAAATAGATGAGCTTTAAGATCCCTTCCAACCCAAATCACTCTATGATTCTATTATTCCCTCTGCAAAATTGCAATGCTTTTGAAGACAAGATTCCTCTCTAAACGTGCTTGGGGAGAGGGGAAAGGAAGTTACTGTTATTAATTTATTCAAGACATCAGCCTCCCTAATCTCATAGGATTTAGTAGTCTTCTGCATTATTAGTCACTTTTACGACCACCAAAGTAATTATTTCTTGTTCCTTAAGTTGGCATAAGAAAGTTTCTTGTTACTTTTGTGGATACTCTTGACTGTGCAGTCAGCTAGTTTGGGGAATTAAAGTCAGAAGCATCAGTGTAAGTTGGACGTACCCTTTTTAGTTCTTCCATGCTATTATGTGAAAACAGCTCTTCTTACGTTGAAAGCCTCTCTTTTGGCTGCTGAATACTAAGAGCTATATGCAGGTTAAAACTGGAGAAGGCATAGCATAGAAACTATCATGCCTAGTAGATTCTGATGGTCTGACTAAATCTTTGATCAGGGTTATCAAGGGATGCATCCTACAGGATTTAGTTCAGTTCACTGTGTTCAAAGAAACTCTATGCTGACATGTACAAAAATGTCCTGAAGTGATGTTCATTAAACCACCTTCAATAGTAAGATACTGGTAATTTGATGCAAGTATTACACTAAAGCACCTATAAAAGCCCTGGTTAAAAACACCTGTTCAGTGAAGTCCCTGTTTTGAAGTGATGTGGAAACGTTTGTAACTTCTTTGAAACCCCTTTATGGTTTCAACAGAAAAGAATAAAATATTCTTTAAGGAGTATTAGAGGAAAGATAGAGGGTTACATTAAAAATCCATTAGGGAAAGAAAATGCCAAAATACGTTTGAACTGATAAAATCATTCTTTCCTTGCATCATGGAATTGTTTAGATCTTTGGCTTGTGACTTCTTTGAGAATTGTTATTACCATTACATCATTCCTAGTCCAGAGTTGGTAGTTTCCTCCTGTACAATGTAAGCTGTGGGAAGCTGCAGCAGTCTCTGTTATATGACAATTACTGATCCTGTGACAGGGCTGTGTCATGCTGCATTGTGTATGTGCATTATTTCTCACAGAGAATCACCATTCAGAATAATTAATCATAATTAGCAGCGAAGAGGGAACAAGGTCAAAATAATAACTGGAGTTTTTTTCATACACATTAATCTCGCGTATTTATTGTGCAGTCAGGAAAAAAACGTCATTTTTTAGAATGCATGTTTTTGTAGCTTGGATCCAGCAGTAAAAGATATTAAAATGCAATTATTACAGCTGATTTTATGCAGGGGTTTTTTTCACCTGAAGGAAGAAGTCTCAATTTAAGCACTCAAGTTAGGAATTTTTTTTTTTTCATCCCTTAGGAATTCCAAGTAGCATGTATTCCTCCTATTCAGGCCTGTAGGTTGTTGGAGTCTTTTTTAGTTCCTTATGAGTCTATTCCCATCAGTTCTCGTGACATATATCAGCACCACAGAGTGAACTACAGAAATAAAAACAGAATTTGAGGCCAGCACATGTTTGCTAAAAGCACTAAAAGAGACATCCTTAACAGAAAGAAGGAAAATAGGAGGGAAGACCACAACAGGACTTTTTGTATATCCTCCAAACATGCACTGATGCTACAAAGCTGCACAAATGGAAATATTACCCCTAGGCTTGACTCCAATAACTGATAAAAAGTAGGAGGAAGAAAAAATCTTATCTGATGATCTGAGGACTGAGGAACTGGAGAAAAGGTTATGAGTGATTTGACCCTGAATACATTAGGAAATCAAGCTGAATGCAAGACCATTAAAACATGATTCTGTACACTGGTTATCCATGTAGACAGGAACCAACTGACTGAAGGCACATTTGAAAGAACTAGATAATTTGTATTTAATGGGTCAACGCACTCTGAAAATGTTAAATAAACTTAGTACTTGTTTAGTTGCCATGCTTCTACTTCAAGGACAAGGAGTTTGACAAAAGTAAATAAACCAATAAAATTGTCTACTTTTGAAAAGTTAATGAAAACGGATCTTAATCTTTGCCCCTTTCCTGTTTACATTTGCTCTTTTTATTTTTTTTGTAAACAGAGAGACATCACTCCTGACATAAAAGATTTGTCCGTAACCTTATAAACAATGTGTTTTATGCATCACTTACGTGCTGTACACCAGATGTGGTAACTACAACCTTTGATAACTTGGAAGCATAGGTTTTTGAATGCGAATATGTCAATGGCTGATCAATGCTGGCTACTAAAACTCAAGAGGGAGTACTGCTGGGACATATCACATATCACAAATGATTGTATCAAACCAGGGAACACAATGAATTGCTCCTTAAGAAATTGCAAATCATAGAAGGAAAGAGAAATATTGTTGAAATGCCTCAATTTGCAACAGGCTTTTTAGAAATTACATGCAAACAGCATTTTCTACAGTTGATAGAAATTTTTAACCTAGTCAGGTTCTGTAAAATACCCTCTAGAAGTGACAGGGTTTTCAGAAACAAGGAGAAAAGCTATAAATAGGAAAATGCTGGGAAAAAAATCATATAAGGCCCTGAGTGACATATACTTGGGGATAACATTTCAATGTCAATGAAACAAAACTATTTAAGCTCTAAGTTAAAGGTTCTGAAGGAAATCTAAGAACGGTAGACCTAAACAGTGCATTTCACTGGACTTGAGTGCCACATTACAGATTCGGCCAAGAGACTTTTCATTATAAATATTGATCTTTAAATCTGGTAGAAGTGACAAGTGGCTCCCTATTTCCCCCCCTCCTTTCTAGTATCTCTTTCAGCTAAATTATTTTAATGATTATATTTTTATTTTGTTTTCCTGTCATGGAAGGTCTGTCATGAGACTTCTGAAATACATCCCTTTTCTATTCCCATTATATAAATATCAAAGTGAAACAATTCAACAGTACAGCAATATTTTTCGGTATTTTATATACATTGTGAGTATATATCATGAAATATTTAACCAAAACAAACCAAAAATAAAAATAAAGGAAGAGTTTATCCAGTTTCCTTTCTCTGAAGGAATACAGATAGCTGAAAACTCCACTGTACTCTGATCAAACCGAGTGGGGCTGGTGGAGGTCATATACTCTTTACCTTTACATATTTTCCCTCCTTGTATATTCATTTGTCTTAGTTACTGGGGAACTTAAAAAATACTGATGACATGATTTGACACAGAAAAATGTGGACATGAGCATAGCAATAACTAATTATGAGTGCTGTTGACTTAAAAACAGATGTGAACTGAAATGCTGTCATTTGAAGTGCTTGTGACCTCTTTGTAAATTACTTTGGGGATTTTTTCATTCCTATAGAGTTGTTTATTACTGCTGTCCTCTGTTCCAAAATGCTGCATCATTCTAGAGTGCTCTAGGGATAGTTCCTCAGCACCTAAACGTTGTGTTCTAATGAGCAGATATGTAAAGCGTGCTATTACTTTTTTCATGATAATCCCTTGCACAATGATGTTGCTGAGATGGTTTCTGGAAGATTATTAAAACAAATTGCTCAAAAGCAACAAATATGAGCCACCAGGGCAAGGCAGACGAAGAGAATTTTGATGGAAAGCATGAAGTCAGCTTTACAGTTGCTTTATTTTGCTTCGGCAGCCAATATGCCCTTGACTAGATAGGGTCTAACCATCTAGTACAAATTCTTATACTTGCTGCTTCAGTGGGTTTTGTTGAAGATACTGGCTTCTTCTGTATGAGTCAGCAGTGTTTATCAATTTTTCTATCATGCCTCAGGAATATTGCCACTTACACTTTAATATGACCTGGCTTGTCATTTCAAATCTTGGAGGCTTTTTGCAATTTCAGCTCTCATGTTGTTATAATTTATAGGGCTCTATGATAATTAAAAGAACAATGACTGCCAGTTCTTAGATAAACAGTTTAGGAAGATGTGGCTTTTTGTTCTTGCAATGAGCTGATTTATTTGGCAGGTTTTACTTAAAGGTGTAACATTGAGAAAACTCTAAATGTAAGTTGAGAAGTTCATATTTGAATCACAGTGGGCATCTCAATTGGAAAATGCTCCTCAAGTTGCCATCCTCTTAAGATTTAATTCTTGACGCTGAGATGCCCTACAAAATTTCTTTTATATTCATGTATTCAAATAACAGCTTTTATAAGCCTGTTTATATGGGAAATTATACCTTTTGATATGAACAGATTCCTTAATCTGTATCACCCATCAAAACACCCACCAAAGGAGTTCTGTTTCCCAGTATGTGCACAGCCCTGAAATCATAACTCCTTGATACAGCCTTTGGTGTAGAATTTTGCAAATTGGTGCTGAATAAACACTAAATCCCCAAAGACTGCTGATCACTGAGTATGCTGTGAATAGTAGCTTTCAACGTGCTTGAGCCTTGATTATGAGGAGTGGTGGAGGTGCGATAAGGTTTTAGGGTTTTAGGGTCTTACCCAGAATTTTACCAGCCCTATTTTTTTGTTTCCCTACTTCCTTGTCTGTAGCCCTCACAATTTTTACATATGCAGGTTACTTGGAACACTTTACTATCCCTCCAGCCACCAAGCTACTTGGTACCATTTCCAAAGTGATACTTCGGGTGCATAGATGGTAGCTGGTGGGTTAAAATATTTGTCAGCTGTAAAAGAATATTTTAAGCTGGAGGTTTGCTGTGAAGTATTTGCCGACATAAGGTGGACTCTAAATATCTGCTTTAGGAAAATAGTATTTGCAAAGTATGTTGCTACTATACTGACAGAGAATTCGTACACCTCCATTGTGGGGTATTGCAGTCTACAGGCATAAGCTGACACAATAAGGAAAAGCAGAAGGAGTTCCTAGGATTTAATTTATAGCATATGATAAAGTTATAAAATTGTAATCTTGTTTTATGTGTTTAGTTTTCTCTAAATTGAAGTTTATGGGGTAAAAAAATATAATGAATCCTCATATATCCCTTTCCTTTGTTCCAAATTTATGACTTCAAAAATCTTCAGTGAAAAGCTGTTTGTCTCATCTCTGTGCATTTTGACATACAGGACTCATGTGCTTCATTTATTTAATCTGGAATGCTTGTGAAAGAAACACCAATTGCAGCTGTGGATGTTCAGAAACACAGTGCAGTGGTATAAGAGCAGGACATATTCTATACTCTATGGTCTCAATTTTTCAATATTTTTACTCTTTCCTGAAAAGAGTAAACATTTAGGTAAAATTGGTAGAAATTTAGGATAATTCTTTTTTAAAAATCGAAGTGAGGAAATGAAATAATGTTTTGTGGGTTTGTCTATATACAAGAGTGTGCACACACTTATTAAATAGCAAGTTTCAGTATCTATAATGCTTTTCATATTTACAGATGATGATTTCAGTAGAGCTACGTGACAGTAAAACTTCAGAGTTGTGCTGCTTTTCTTCTGTGGACATCTGCCCTTTGCCATTCCACAAGCTGTGTTTTGGTTTTGACTGAGAGTGTCTGGAGCATATTGGTACTACACAGGAGGTAGACAAAAGAAGGGAGCTGCAATACCTCTAAGGGTTACTGCAATTTATTATTTCTTTTGGATGCTTTAAATTTATTGTTCTGAGAGTAGAGCTGAGGGAATTAATGAGCTGGTCTGTAGTTTTACATTGGCAAGGTAGCAGAGGTGACAGGCTTGAGCTGTAGGAGAAAGAAATTTGTGGTAGCTTCTTATGTGTAGAGTTTGGAGGGTCTTTTGTTTGTTTTTTTACAATGCTCAGCAACTTGATAATCTTAAGTTTTCTTAGTGTCAAAATCAGCTCTTCTGCCTCTTCTTCATGACAGGCCCATCTCAAAGCCATTAATTGATCTTTGTGATATTTACACAAAGCTCAGTATACTGCCCTCCTTAGATACACATTAAGCATTGGTTCCATGAGCTGGTCTGTCCTCTGTGGGCAGTGCTGTTCCATCTGGGCTCACACAGAGCTGAACACACTGTGTGGTCACTGCTGCCATGGCTTTCACAGGTAGCACCAGAGCCTGATGCGACACTTGTAAATACCTCCTTGCTCTGAAAACAATATCCTACTGATCCAGCCTTGAAGCTCTTTTCTGATCCTAAATACTGTTAAGTTTTTTCTCCTAGAAGTTTAACTTTCCTGATTATGTAACTGCTTACATTCTTGACTTTTCCATGCTCATGTATATGCAAGGAATACTAAGTATATGGAAGAATCACTTGTGTTCCTTCCTTACTAAAGCTCTCTGTTTTGTTCCTCCCTCCAAACCCAATATATCCTGAAAATATCTCGTATTTCTGAGATGAAGTCTTCTCATCCACCTCTTTGTCTGCTTGTGCAAAACCCTTTAGCATTTCTAGATGCCTTGCTGACCACAGGGTAGCTCTGTTTTCCCTTAGAAGACTATGCTGACTGAGTTTTTAATCTGTACAGCGCTGTGGTTTAATACCAGCTGGCATCTCAGCCGCTTGCTCACTCCCCGCAGCGGGTTGGGGGAGAGAATCAAAAGAAAACTCATGGGTTGAGATAAGGACAGTTTAATTGTTAAAGCAAAAGCTGTGCACACAAGCAAAGCAAAACAAGGAATTTATTCACTACTTCCCATGGGCCGGCAGGTGTTCAGCCCTCTCCAGGAAAGCAGGGCTCCATCATATGTAGTGGTGACTTGGGAAGACAAATGTCATCATTCCACACATCCTCCCATTCCTTCTTCTTACCCCAGTTTTCTACAGTGAGCTGTATATTGTATGGTATAGGGTATGCCTTGGGTCAGGTGGGGTCAGCTGCTCTGGCTGTGCTCCCTCCCTGATTTTTGTACACTCCCACCTCCTCACTGGTGGGGTGGGCTGAAAGGCAGAGGCGGCCTTGGTGCTTAACAATAGCAGAAATTTGTCTCCAGCACAAATCCAAGACACAGCCCCATACTAGCCATTATGAAGAAAATTAACTCTACCCCGGTGAAAACCAGTGCAGATATTTAAATAAACTTGTTTGAACCTGTACCACATGAGCAGTAAGGGGATGTGTCCTTTAACAGCAATGGATTAAATTACTTAGGATGGCTGCAAGTAGTGGTCTGCAACAGCAGAGAACATCTCTCTGGGCTCCCCTGCCAAGCAAACATCTGCCTTTCCTCTTGGGTAGATTACAGCTGTTAGGCACTTCTGGCTGCCCTGTACAGATCAAACACCTTGACTCAGTGTTTGTCTCTGTCCTGCTCTAGTGAGCCTGGAGTGACTGGTGAGCTAGTGAGTGACTCTGCCTTCAGTGTGATGGCTTTGACATATGGTAATGTTCTCCCACACAGTAAACCCAGTGTTTTGTGGTATTGCTTGTCTACTGTGTTTCATTGTGACTTACCTGGAGAGGTTCACACTGCCCATTTTAATGGTCTAAGCATGTCTAAGTGGCTCCCGACCTTCTCTTCATGACTTTCTGTGCATCTATCGCAATGAGGCGTAAATGAACTGTGACTGTCAGTAGCAACATTTTTTCGGAGCGGTATATAGCCCAGCTGATCACTAATCAGCCCCACAGCCTGTTTTACTCCTGTAGATGAGTGCAGAACCGCAGCACTCAGCTGTAGCTATGAATTTTGATCAGAGTAAACACCGAAGGCTCATTTGTTATGGAGATAGGTGGGAGCATGGCAACAGGCGATGATGGAGGAAAGCAGGGCTATGTGCTGTTAAAAAATGAGACAGTCAAATAATGTTACACTTCACAAATTTTCAGACACAAAATACAGTGTGAGGGTTTACAAGGCTGGTATATTTCACATTATCTGGTAGCACTTGGAATGTTAATTCTGGGTAACCATGTCTGTGCCTACGCTGTTCAGATAAATCTTCTAGGCAATGCCTCTAATAAAAATTAGAGAAAATTGAAAACGCCTCCAATGAAAGGCATTTACAAACTGCTTATAGGTGCACTCAGTCTACAGCTGTTAGACATACGCTAGTATGTCAAAAGAACATCTGTGTTAAAATTGGCTGCTTCATCAAATGGAAATTATATCTGATGTCCAGTTATAGGTTGATTTTGCTTGTCTGTAACATATTCTATGATTTCTCTTCCCACTCTTAGTGACATCAACTTGGGATTGTACAAATTCCAATCTTCTATCTAGCATATTGACATGGTCTATCAAAAGCAAGGGATCTCTTTTCTCTACCATTCTATCATGTTAATTTTATTAGTTTGCTCACATGCTTATGGTAAAGATATGCCAAAAGAAGGCACATGGGGACAGATGGAACTGCATTTGAAACTAGAATGACAGTCAGGTCCTGGGGGGATATTTTGTATCTCTTTATTTTCTCATCTTAAAGCAGCTCTCAGTTTTACACAGAAGACTTCTTGTGACAATTAGCTTTGAGGAATACTAAGATTGCTCGAAAAGATACTGGTTTGTTCACTATTTACACTGTACATTATTTTTAAGGCCCCGGTGATATAACACATTACTGCATTTTAGCAATAGTTTCATCCCTGCTTCTAAAGGGTTACAAAGTCCATTTAAAAGAACGTTGTAAAGTCAAAGGCTCAGCCATTACACTGCAGTTGCCCAGGCTGCTTACAGACAATTCCTTTTCTGTGAGAATTTTGGCACGCCATTCCCTATGTTTCCTACTCCCCAAAAGCCACTACCTCATCTAGTACTCGAGATCTTGGTGAGTCCTCTATGAAGAACTAATGCCATTGGCTGTAGATCATCTGCCTTGTTTGGTCTTGTTTGACTGCATGTAAATAACTTCAGTGCCTCCAATTGCTCTGCTACCTTGGGTATGTGTGTGCTTGTATCCTCTCTTAGAAGGGTTCAGAGTTCATCAGAGTTTCTACACCGCTCAGATTCTTCTCTGACTGAGCAATGTGTAATTAACCACAACCAATTTTACAATTCTGCTGGGATTTTTCTGGGGTGCCATAAATATAATTCAGGCCAACACAGAATTTCACAAAGATAAGGTCTGAGTGTCCACTGAGCAGGTGCTGCACAGAGATAAAACTTTCGGCACCAACACTGCACAACCCATACTTCTACTGTTATGGAATATATCTATGTATGCAAGTTTTATCTGCTTGGTATTTAGTTTTGGGTTTGTATCTGTATGCATTAATAGGTCATTTAGGTGCCAAGATGCCATATGCAGTACTGAAGGCCTATTAGTGAAAAGGAAGAATTTAGATTATAAAGAAGATATACATAGAAACAAAATAAATACATAGAAACAAAATGGTTCTATGCTACAGAATCAGGAATTAAGTGTTTTATGTAGTGACATCCTTTGTATTGAAAGGGATTCACCCAGCATTGGCATTAATTCTGTTCACACTGTTACTGAGCGAAGTGCTGAGCAAAGAAGAAAAATTAGATATTTGGTTTTTATTGGAAGTAAACTTCTTTCGTATTTGTATAGGACATTTGAAAAAATATGCCAGAACTAATATCCACAAGCCTATTCCATCAAACAACTCATACTTCATTAGAATAATATAGACGCATCCTGCCCCCAACTTTACAAAGTGGTTTTTTTGCAAATACTAAATGTCAAGCATTGTTCTTGAAAACATGTTCTCATGGTTTATACAGTGTATGTTCTAGAAGAAGTTCATTCTCAACCACTGGGCCTCTGTCAATTTTTTCAGTGCCACAGTCAATATAGCTCTCAAAATATGATGGAGCTGTATTTTATGCAGCATATCTTTTCAGATTTTCTTTTTTGTCTTTCATTTGATTTAGGGTATTTTTTTTTGAGAACACAGTGCCCTTGCCATTCAGATGATATATGCAATAACTACATTATTTTAAATCTCTCTAACTTAACAAGACCTCAGAGGCTGAGCTGACATTATCTGGCTGATTACATATCCTTCTGGTGGATTACTGTCAGGAATCAGTGAAGAAATTCTTGGTGGGACTGATAGAATCTACCTGTCAGTTCTGCTATAATTAATGTACAATTTACAGCAAAAAATCCAGACTCTTCAGTAACTCGTGACAAGGCCTTCTTATCAATAATTCTTGTCTTTGGAAGAAGCACAGTTAATTTCTTCAGTAGTCCATAAATTACTGCAGAACTTACAAATCTTCTATAAAATCCATGCAAATAATTGTAAATTAATAGATTTCTAAGTGTGAAGGAGCATGTAATAGTGTAGATGAGTCCTTGAATGAGCATGCCAGTTCTGGTGTCAGGAGTTGGAACTTCCCACTGTTTTATGTGACATCTTCAAGTGTAAACACATTTCTTTTCCTTGCCCCAACTGATTTAGCTTGCTACCATAGCAAGTAACATTTCCATTAGCCTCCCACCGTTAAATCGTGGAGTAACTATAATCACAAAAACATCCACCATGCAAGCAAACTAATAGAGCAGCAACTGTGGTCATAGCTTATCTCCATCTTACAGGCATTTTTGTGAGTTCACCGCAGTTGGTGCAGAAACAAATCCCTTTAAACTGAGTCTAATGAAGGAGAATAAAAATGGTTGGTTGCAATACAGATTAAGGGCTTATAGATATTCTTGAGTGAGCTTGCTAGAAAGAAAAATGGTGGGTTGTTTCCCTTATGTGCAGTACTTAGCAGCAAGGCAGTGTCCTGTGTGTCAATGCCTCGACTGCTCAGGCTTGATGGGGCAGAAGAGGAATAATCTCACTTCAAGATACTTCAGATTTTACTTAAAATAAAATATACATAGATGATGAAAGATTTAGCTTTATTACAGGTAGCAGGACAGAAACAATCTTAAGACCAGAAGAACTTTACTGTTTGTTGCTTGCACTATTTTGGTTCTGGACTGTAACAGACTGTGTTTTCATAAGTGAATTAGCCATAATTTTCTGTGATTTTGCTTTCTTTGCAGCTAGAATTAAATAGACTTAACTGCGTAGCATACACAGGTTTTGTTTTTCCATAATGCCAGTTTTGCAAAGCATGTAGACTTGAAGCTGAAGTGACTCTGAGGCAAGGTTAACTTTTACACACAAGTTTTTCTGATCTGGGATTTCAAGGTGTCTTTATCTTCCTCTGAGGCTGAAGTCTGGAAACTTGGCAGAAAGCCATTTATGCCAAGGGCTTATCTTGCAGCACAGCTTCTGTCTTCTGGATACAGCTATGACTGTTCACGTTAGTGAATCTTACATCAGCACCTTTGCTACCTATGCACTGTGGGTTTGGCTTGTGGGGTTTTTTAAAATAATAAAATCATGAATAGGATGGTGACACAAGGTATAAAGAGGAGTCTGTATGTTTAATACATGTAGTAACAGCACATTTACAGTGTCATATTTTGGAGGGAGGACAGAGTCTTAATAAGCTTTGCAATTAAATACTAGAACTAAGGTGTGTAGAAAGTAGATGGCTTTTCTTTTTTGCTTTTGGTAATTTTCTTATTTTAATTAAAAGCAGAATGTGGGATTTTTCTAATGTACATTAGGTGATGTAACAGCAGGGTGACATGGAGGGAGGAAGCACAGCTTGCTGTGCAGGCCTGCCCAGGAGGAACAACAGCAGCAGAATTGTGAGATAATTTCTAACTGTATCAGATGCCACCCAGTCATTCTGACAGCCACCCAAGTTAAACGTTTTGATAACTCTTTCTAGGATTGCTGCTTACAGTTTAGTAACTCTTAATGCTTATATATGTTTGTTACAAGCTGACTGTTGTTCTGGCTTTCCAACTGTCCTGTAGCAGTGAGATACAAACTGATAGAAAAGATAAAAAAAGTGATGGAAATAAGAGATATCTTAGAAAAATTGTCTGACCTGTGCTCTATGTCCCCAATCCTCGTTTGTCAAATGTATCCTGAATGTGATTTTTTTTGTCCAATTTGAGCATTTTTTTTAGGGCCTTAGCGTTTGAGTCCTTTCCTGCAGAGTGTCTCTTTGGATGAAAGGATGCAGAAAAGCAGTGTCTCAGCTATGAGTATTATGAAAACATTAAGCAAAAGGCTGAAGGGAAATGTATTTTTTACGAGGTCTTAGTTTACTTACCAATGATACAAATTTTAGAAAAAATGAGAGTTAATGAAGAGCTTTACAGAGATTGACACATTGTGTTGTGTCATCCCCATTGTGTTTTTTTCTGGCCCCTGACCCATCTTCTCCTCTCTCCGTTGGGAGAGAGGAGGTGAGTAACAGGTGAAAGGAGCTCTACAGCTATACTGCATGACACAGCTTTATGCTAATTAGATGGATTCTCTGTCTCCAAAATAGCAGGAACATTTTTGCTATGCTAAGAAAAAAAAAAAAAAAAAAAAAAACAAATGAAAGGATGTAGTTTAAATATACATTGGAGGGGTACAACTGCATGCAAGTTATTTTAAATCTTCTGACAATTAGAGGTTTATTATATAGTCAACTATACCCTGTAGGAAATCCTTTGTTTCTCCTTAACAGGCTTTCAGAGTTCCTGATTTAAATGTACAGCATCATGTTTTAAATGATTCAAACACTTCCTATGATGGTGAATTTAGAAAAAAGCAGCGCAGTTCAAAGGTGGTATCTATTGTAAATCAGAGACTTTGTTCTTTTGTTTTTTTTGCTCCTCCTAACCTCTCTTTTAAGTGTCCTTAGACATTAAGTATTTCATGTGGCTGAAGAGAGCTGTACCCTCAAACTATCCCTTCTTTGATAATACACGCTAGTATTTAGAAAGGATTTGACTGTGTGTATGCACATTTACAGTGGAGACAATATGTTCTATTTTTTGAAATCCCATATTCCAGGAACTTTCAGACACTACCTAATTTCATATTTCACTGAATTAATTTTTATTATCACAGTTTTTGCTTACAAAGTAATGAATTATGGAGAACTTCTGATCTAACACCACTCCAGTTATTAGGAACTATTTAAGCAGAAGGGATTAAATACTATGCCAATTTTATAGTTGCTGGGTTTATAATCGTGCATGAATTTAGTTTTATCTTGTTTTTGTGTAAGGCCACTGAAATCAATCCCCCCATTCAGAAGGTGTGAAGCTGCCTCAGGTGTGCTGTGGCTGAGGGACCCTTTGGCTGTTGCCTCAGGTAGAAGGGTTTGTCCCGACACATCCCCATGAGGGCATGGGAGAGGGACGTGTGGGTCTGACCCCCTGGCCAGGCAATTGCCCAGAGCAGCTGTTCTGCCCATCCCTGCTCTGCAGGATTTGTCTCCCCACCTTAGTTCTCCCTGTCACCCTAAATTGGACATCCCTTTCCTGGTATTCTGAATTTCTGTGCGGTTTGGGTAAAAGGCATATTGATGAAGATGTGTGTTGATTAAATATATGTGCTGGTTGTAGTACACATGCAGACTACTGTAGTTTCTTATCCCCTGCAAAAAATCTTTTTTCCTCTCCTAAGTATCAGATCTGTAACATTGAGTTTCTGATAATTATCTTAATCTTATTTATTTTTCTTTTTTTTTTTTCATTTTAGGTAAGTGGAAGCTTTCTCTTCATGACTTGGGGCCACATTTAATTGCTGTGGTAAGTGTTCTCCCTCATAAGAATATAGGGATCAGCTGTGTGTAAATTAACACCTTAAGTTGGCTGCACAAGTGGCAGTGAATGGATTCTGGGAGGCTACGTGTATATCCATATGCTGCTTCTCCTGCAGAAGTTACTGATGTGTTTGAGCATAGAAGATGATGTTTCCTCTGCAGATCTGCTCAATTGGCAAGTTTGCAGGTATCCTGGCTCTAAACTAGGGTTTAGGATTAGCTTGTTGTGTTTGGTCTTACAATACAAAATCTTGTTAGCTGAAGTGGTTCACTTGTGTCTGTGTTTTGGCAACTTATCCTCCAAATTTCTGGTGTTTAGCTATAGAAATAAATATTGGTTTTCTCACCTCCTTTAACATTATTTGACACTGCTTTGTAGTAGCACAGTTTGGATTGTTACTGGTTTGGGTTTATTGTGGTATGCAGTTTTTTAAATTGTACATTACTTGATTAATTACATATGTGTGTGAAAAAGAATTTGAACACCGAGCTGTGATTGTTTCAGAGAAAAAATAATGTTTGAGTTTACTTTTGTGCTCTAACTGTTCCCGATACATCATAGCTGGGTGAAAGGATGGACAATTTTTTAGGAACTTGGGTTTTATATGGTAAGGGAGAAATTTTCTATTGAGGCCATGCAAATTCCACAGGGTTTTTTGTTTTGCCTGAGGCAGGTGTATGAGGAATGAGGCAAAGGACTGCAGGAGTGACAAACTTTCTTTTGCATTTCTGGCATTGTCCTGGGAATAGCAATACATGTGTCATCCTCCTCTTGAAAGGACTGTGAACGTATGATGTGGCATTATTTGTTCAGTTGTGGCTTTGAAATTAAACTTAAAGATTCTGCTTGAGTTTTGGTTTCTTTTGGAGGGGTTTGGGGTTTTTTTGATTTTAAATCTTCATCCTATGAGGGTTTTGCTTATACAGTGGATTATATAATACATTCCTTACAGAAATAGTATTTTAAGCATATCCATCATGTTTAGCCTGTGCCAACAGCATTATTTATGTTGATGGTATTTTTGGATGCAGATAAAGGAGGTTGTGCTAGTGTAGAATAGTTCCTCATTAAAATGTTGGGGGTTTTTTTCAGTAGATCACTTTTTCAACCAAATGAAGTCAGTTTATTTGTATTGATGCTTTATCAAAAATATAACAGTGGTGATACTTCTCTTATTTTTTAAAAAAATTGATTGTTAAATGATGAAAGTGATGGAGTTGTAATATGTCCTGATTCAGAATGATCATACAAAGGTTTGCCACAGTCCATCTGCACTGGCATGGCTATTTTATGTGGGAAAAGTTCATTGTATAGTTAAGTCTGTATTTGTAAAATTCATGTTTTACACAAGGCATTTGTGAATTAGCTGGAGAATACCCAGGTGCACTTTTTTTTTTTTTCTGGGTTGGTTTGGGTTTTTTTCTTTTTTTTGCTTGCTTAAGGGAAGCATTTATTCAGTACCATACATGGATCAAAATTGGATATGTTTTTTAAAGGCTATAGATTATTTAGGTTATTGCAGAATTAATACTGGGGTGGAAGAGAAGCTAGCACAACAGACAAAATCACAACCAATGTGTAATTATGTGCATACATAAATATATGACCTTTTTGTTTAAAGTCCAATTAATCAAAATTCTTTCAGTGTTTAAAGTAACTTAAACCTTAAAGAAACCTTTCAATAGCATAGAAGTTAATAACAAGTTAATAGCATATGTCATACTCAAATAATTTTATAGGATTCAGTGACCTGATAGAGAATGTTATCTACTTGTTACAAAAAAATTTGAATTTATAATGGAACAGTACTTCCTTGCTTCCGATGTCCTTTCCCCTCACCTTCCTTTTTCACTAAATGCTTGAGAAAATATTTGATGAGGCTTTAAAAAAAAAAATTGTTGTCCAAAAACCAAGTAGAAAAACTCAAAGTAATTTAAAAAATCCAATCACCTCTTACCAATACAAATAATATTTGCTTTATTGGTGATGTGGAGTAGTAGTGATGTGGAGTAGTCAATTCTAAGAAGTAGAAAATGTCCAAAGGGAAGAACATTTCATGTCAAAGTTGAATAAAAACCTCATGGGAATTGTCATTCCTTGTTGTGTTGTTTGGGGGGGAAGGGGGGGAAGGAAGCCATATGTGTGTGTAGCATTATATACAAACTATCTGCTGAAGAGTTGCCAATGGTCTATGCATAAAGGAAACTGTGCTTGAAAATGCAGTTATATCAGTGTCAACACTGGTTACATATTCTTTTTCAGCTTTTAAATTATATCTTCTTGTTGTGTAGGAAACTTAAAAATTAATTCCTGGCAGACAGATAATTTTTTCTTGAAACGTACTAAAGACAGCAGATTTTT
Source organism: Oreocharis arfaki (assembly GCA_013398015.1). Lineage (NCBI taxonomy): Eukaryota > Metazoa > Chordata > Aves > Passeriformes > Paramythiidae > Oreocharis > Oreocharis arfaki. The sequence continues at coordinate 442,883 of VZRR01014009.1, read as the reverse complement.
CTTTAAATGCCACATTGAAGTCTGTGCCCCATGCTGTTCCCAAGCCTGTTATGGTTTTGTTTTCTATTGAAGAAAAAGGACAAAAAAGATCAGAAAATAGAAAAATGCGAAGGTGAAGGTCAGTTTTTCTGCTTGCATAGGCTTTTTATGCTTGTGCTTTGAACCCCTGTGAAAAGGACAGAGGCACGCAAATCCAGATGTTGTTTGAAGAGCTACCTCAAAGGAGGTTCGTCAGAGGAAATGACACAGTGTCAGGGCAAACCTGTGATTGTGGTTTTTCATGACCTTGTACAGTCTGACATCCAACAGCTTGACAGCTGTATCCCATTTCAGGTGTTAATGGTGTACTGATATGTCTGTCTTTTCATCTGCATTTGGTTTGGGGGTGCTGGTTCTTGACACCTGAATTTTTTGGCTGTGCTAGCTGCAGTTAACTATTTGTCATAGATTTGTATTTGGTTTTTTTAATATTGCTTACCCACAGTGATCCTCGTTTATATTAGGCATCATTATACCTGAAGCTTTTTTTTAGCAGTGATGTTATTAATTTGCATTGTATTTCAACAATCAAACAAAATATTAGAAAGTGAATTTGGGATTAATGCATATACTCAAATCTTTTCAATTATTTTTGCAGCTTAGATTGCTTTCAAATTTCTATGGAGAAACTTTAGTAAAACAAAAGTGTGTTGTAGAAACTGGGAAGTCAGTCTTGAATCCTTTACATACAGCAAAAATTCTAGTTAGTCTGGATTGCCAGGCTTCCTTGGTAATGATTATTTTAGGATGTAAATGTGTCTAGTCTTACTTTTTTCCTTTTTCAACCACCAGTTACATTATTTTTTTTTCAAATAAATCAAGTAGTTTTTGAAAAACGTTTAGCTTACAGTTTCTCTTACCATGTTGTTTGCTCTCTTGTATTAGTGGCTATGTCAAGGGCTGCAGCCAGGACATTAAAACACAGAAAGAAGCTGCTGTGGCTTTTGCAGCTACTCAAAGAAGAGGCCAAATGAAAGGTTACGCTATCAAAAAACTTGCAAACACAGAAATCTCATGTTCCAAAATAGCTATTAAAAATAACTGTTCAAGTAAAACGTGTTGGCTTTGGTGCTGACAGCAATTACTTTGCTATGTATGTATGGGGGGGGAAAGCATTTCCAAACAGCTCCGTAGGTGACTTCAGGTGAACACGAGTTTGAGGCATGCCTGGAATGTACTCCTAGGTGGATGGAGGTTATCATAAAGTTTCTCCGTGTGGCAAATGGAATACCCTTCCTTTCAGAAATAATCCTGCACTGATGAACTTCTAGGGGTGGGGAGTGTTAGGGGGTTTTTTCGTGGTGTTCTGTTGTTCTGGTTTCTTTAAAAACAACATTTCTCAAACTACTTTTTTTAAAATGTTTTTGCTAGACCATTTGTGTATTTATTACCAAGATTGATTTTTAAAAATATTTGGTTCCAGAAAGTGCTCCTTAAGCCTTCGTCTTATAGGATAAATCAATGTTTTTCAAGATGTTTCATGAACAAGAATGAAGCAAATAAGATCTCAATTTTCTGACAGTACGAGGTGCACAACCAAACCAGTTCATCTTGTCTTTTGGAACAGATGTGGAATTTGCAATAACAGATTGCTTCTAATAAAATTACTTCTGCTACATTAATCCATTTAGTAACATATAACTTTGCTTTTCATTATTATACTATTGAGATTTTTCTAACCCGCCTTATTTCTGCAGCAGTTTGGTTAAGGTTATCTCTCAAAGAAAATTCCACTAAGAAACATTCAGTGTCTTTGACTGAACTGAACCGTTAAAATAATAATCTAAACATTTTGAAACATTTTTGAGTTTGTGTGCATATATGTGTAAACATGTATGTAACAGAGAAGGTTTGTAATACCAATCTGGCTAGATAATTTGTTTCAGTTTGTTGTTTTGACAGCCATAACTGCATTACCTTTCTGATTATATGCACAGGCATTTTGTATTGCATTCTTATCTCTTGTAGTCCATGACTTCACCTTCACCTTACCTCATTTTTGGTGGGATTAGTTAGGATTGCATTCCATAGAGTAAAAAGCGCATTACTTGCATTAATTCAGTAGTCCAGTCCAGAGGGATTGTAGTCATAAGCTTATCATTGTACCTTTTAGTCCATTAAATTTCATTTGAAAGGCTTAACAATAACCATGTTGGGGTTTTTGGTTGGTTTTTTTTTTTTTTAATCTTTGGTTTCCTAATTTTGAAAGTGAGGGGTGAATTTGTATGGAGATAATCAGTATAATCTCAGAAGATGCCCACCATCCTCCAGAGAGGCTTTGTTTCTTTATACCAGAGTGAGCAGAACCAGCTTGGCAGCAATCATAGTGAGCTCATGTGTGACAGGGTTTCAGATTGCTAGTTTTACTTGGCTCATGCAGTGTCCCTTGTACAAACCCACTGTGGGGTGAGTTAGAGGTGACAAATTGTCTTGTTAAACTGGCCCTCTCAGATTTGACTGAGAGCCTGTAGAGAGCACTTAGGTGCACGTGTACCTGCCCTTATTTATGCTAGTCAAAGCAGGATACCGAAACTAAGCATCTGCTGGTTTACGTGCTAATGGAGCACTTGGCTGGCCTTATACATCTTATGAAGCCTTGATCTTTCCGTGTTGAGTTTGGCTTTTTCCTATCAGCAAGTGAGGACAAACTGAAAGGCAAATTATCTGGTGTTGTGCGCGAGTGCTGGATGTTAAAAAAGAACCATAGTGTTATTTATGGAGCAGAGTAACTCCAGAGTGTTTAATTTCTGTGAACATGAAAAAATTAAAAATCGCAGTGTGGATTGCCACATAAGTATTGATCTATGCATTTTACTGTGACAATTTTTTTTTCTTTTTTTGAAACAAAGTGAAATTCGTGAACTGCAATTGAAATCCATCTCTTTTAATTATATATTAACTATTGAAGTAAACAATTTTATTTTGTTATTATTATTAGTGAGTTATTATTTATATTATTATAATAATAATTATATTAGTATTGTTAGTGCTTTCCTAATTATATAAAATATCTGTTTTCCTCAGGGTTTAACTGATAAAAAACAGTAAAATGCTGTTTTATAGTTTTTTAGTAATGGTGGAGGGGGAGCTGTTTGGTTTTGGTTTAATTTTATTTTTATTTTGTCATCTTTGAGGATTTCTTTCTGTCGTGTATATTCAGAACTTAAACTTTCTTTCATGGAAAAGAAATGGGAAGAGAAGATTGTAAATATCTGTAACAATACCAAAATGAAGTGACAGCAGACGTGTTGACAACGAATTGTTTTAACCTTTATTTAAAAATGTAATTAAGAAATGAGAAGATTACCTTAAAATAAAATCATGGGGGAAAGTCTTATGCATGGCAAAATCTGCTTTTTCATTAGTGCACACTTTCAGCACTCATTTACATTGTTATTTCCCTAAGTCCCTGCAACTGTTAAATTATGCAAATCAAGTTACCATAATATTCAGTGCCAAAATGTTTTATTTAATAGCAGTCATTAATTTATTTCTCTAATCGAATCCACTAGGAAATCATTTTAAATGTATCATTTTGCTTTAAATAGGTCCCAGTTCAGCAGAAAGAAGACCTGTTGGGCGTTACAATCATGGAGGGGTTTTAACACATGCATGACAATTCAGCAGTGATGCCTCCCTTTTTCCCTCCCATTTACCCAGTAATTTTGCATAATGAGAAAATCAAACAACATATTTAAATGTGACATGACCAGTTATTTTATAATGCAATGAATAACTGCTATTGTTAATTCTCTCACTCAAAGTGAAGCACTGTAAGAAGGAGAAGAGTTGAAGCCGACCTGAGAGAACTAGGGTAGCCCCTCTGAGAGATGGTGAAGGCAATGCTAATGAGATTGAAAAACGGAAAAAAGGAGAAATTCTTGTATAGCTCCAGGTCTCTTATTCACATGATATTTAGAATAGAATACAAGAATATCTTGAATGCAAATGCTGTAGTGAGATAAGTTCAAGTGGTTCCTGGATCTCCCCAGGAAAGTGATATTTTTCAAAATCTTAGCAAAGGGGAGGCAGGAGAATTTTCTTTGATTCATCCTTCCATGAAGTGTATTTCAAATGTGCTGTTTAGAGGAGGGAAATTTTAAGGGACATGATTTAGTTCACTGCAATCACAAGAGAAAACATTATGGAGTTTGAGCTGCTCTAGGTTTTGGGAGGGCTAAGCATAATTTAAATGTTCTGTGATATGAAAATACTCTTTGAGTAACATACACAGAATTTCTTTTTGTCAGAGGAAGCTATTGCATTTGAAATCCTGAATTTTAGGTATAAAATAGAAGGATTTATATGCACGTATTTATAAGAAAAACCTGGATATGGACAGATTTTCTTTCACTTAACTTTAAACCTTTGCACCCCCACCTTCATCCCAATACCCTTATGCAGCTGTGACAGGAAATTAAATTCAGTGCAGGACTCAAGATTGTAATCATCTCTTCTCCTGTATCTGACACCTTTTTTACCTTGTTCTGTTGCACGGAAGTTCTGGCAACTTGTTTGAAAATGCAAGTGAAATATTTTTGCAGGGACATCTAAGGTTGCCTTTGCACCATTTAAAAACCACAGGAAGCAGAATATCCTGTTGTCTTTAAGAACATGCAAATGAGATCCTTGTCTAATTGAAAAATGGGACAGTTCTGGGTTAATTGCTGTAAAAGACCAATTATCCAAATACCTTCAGTAAAAGAAACAGCACAACCCCTCTGCTATCTTTCTTCAAAGAAATTATCATCTTTAATCTGTAGGACATTCACCAGAAGACTACATGACTCTTATTATTCACCTTTGTGAATAACTGGTGAGTTTGTTTCCCACCTGCCTTATTTGCCATTTGGAATTAAATGAAGCAATAGTCCTGTTGTCAGTGCCTTGCCTGTGAGTGTCCCTCCCAGTGACCTGTTGCAGCTCCTTAAGCACGTGAAGTGATGGGAAATAGTAGGTAGAGGGCCATCACCTTGTATTTTCCCATCTTCCCTCTATGCAATTTAATCCAGCCCTAAACAGGTTGATTCCTTCCACATCCATTCTTCGTTCTCTGCTTCACCTCTAGAAGTGTTGCTGTAGGAAGCAGAGGAATTAAAGGAGTGGATAACCTGATCCCCCTTTGTGTGGGATGAAGGGCAAAACAAGGCGGTCCTGGTCTCATCCTGCTTCTTCTCTCCCCTCCCCCTCAGCTGGGCTTCAGATAGATGTGGCATGGAGGAGGAGCATTCCTGGCTTTAGTCTTAAAAGCAATCTGTAAGTGTTCACAGGCTTCTTTGTGTAATTATATGTTTTTCATGCAGCCCCAACACAAATAACATGATGGGGGGGTATGCATCTTTTTGCCTAGTAAATTTGTATCTTTATATGTAAAGCAGCAGGGTTTAAAAGAAGAGTAAGTAGGTCTTCAGGACAAATCTGCTTATATTTTGTTGGTGTGAAAACTAAGAGTTTCATCACCATGAATAAACACCTACCTTCATGCTCAGGACAGGCTTTTTAATAATTATTTTCTAAGTCAAACCCAAAATCTAAACAGGAATGGCATCTAGAAAAATACATTAACATTAGCCAAAGTAAGGCAAATTGATTTTGACTGTTCTCCCCATACGCATAGATGTCTTATTGTGGCAGAATTAAATATTCCACATATTTTAAAATAAAACAATAAATAAAAGTAACAAGCAAAATAGGTAACTATCTTGTCTTTTTCTCTACCTCTTGACTTTATTCTCGACATATTTCCTGTCTGTGACTGTGTATTCCTGCATTCCCAAGAAATAAAGCTCTCTGCTGAATCTCAGTGACAGGCAAGAATCTCAGTAGGTTTATTCTGTAGTGATCTGACCTTTCCTCTGTCAACTTGTTTACTTAGAAACAGTTCTGCATCTTTGATTCAACTTTCAGTTTACTGAAAAGCAAGAAACAAAACTTTTCAGTTTGCCTCTCTACTTCTGTGGTCTGTAATTTCTGTTGCTGAATAATAGTTTGGAATAATAAAGTGAGATTTTTTTCTTGGGCTTGTTTTTTTTTTTTCTGGAGCTCGGGGTCTCAGGCTTGGAATTTTGTTGGCACTTTTTGCTGTCTTGAAGTGCTGTTTGCCTTGATGCAGTGCTGGATATTAATTGGATCAAATGGAGATAACCAGCTGCTAATGCCTCAGCTCCTGTCGCTTCTATATGGAAATAAAATGCAGTAGGTAAAGTGCTAGCTCATCAGTCCTAGCCTTTTTCCACTTTCCTGGTTGAATTTCTTGAGAGTGATCTAGAAATACTTTTACAAACTCACCAACGCTGAGAGAAGCCAGTTGTGAGGGAAGCGCGTCTGTGGGCGTGAGGAACGAGTGAGCCTCTGTCAAGGCTCACTCTCAGGAATAATAGTTTTCATTGAGGTCCCCTTTCCTCCTCACCATGTTTTCATCTGTCCTCAGTGACCAAACTTTTCTCAGTTTAACTGCATCTACTTAATCTGCCTGCTTCTACTACTTCATGTGGGCTTACATGATTTTCTATTGCTTTTGCTGATCATGGATGATAATGTGTAACTGTTGGAGTTTTGTAATCATAATAGCAGGGTAAAAACTAAACTCATATGTACAAGTGGATTTTTTTTTTAAATCTAACATAACTTCATTAGTTGAACATTGTCCAAAGCTCAGAAAACATATCTGCTTTTATTACAATGTTTATTCTCGTCATATATCACAGTATGTCTTATAAAAATATCCAGAATTTTCTTTCCTTTCTTTTGCTTTCAGGATTTGGTTTTAGTGATGAGAATTTTATTTTTTAAGTAATACAGCACTGACTTAGAAGGTCTTAAACAGAGAAGTGTTTGCTTAAATTAATTACCACTTTGGTAATTATTTGTAACAGTTCCTAGGCTTCTCCTTCCCCAGATTTCCCTCTAAAAGAAACTCTCTTCTCAAGGCTTGGGAGGATGTTTGAGGACTTTCTCATTGCCTGCAAGTGCTGAGCTCTCTGTGGGTACCCAGGGTGTCAAGGTGGGCTTCTCTACCAGCACACAGCGAAGGCAGCTGGTAATGAGGGCTTTTGTTTCAGAAGTTCAGATATTCTCTGCCCTACTGCTGCCCCTCTTGACAGTTAGCATTATCTACAAATAATGTGTCGGATAGTCATTAAAGCCCAGATTCTTGAATTTATTTGTATGACAAACTTCTGTAGGTATCAATATGGGAAACTCACAAAAATCTTGTGAAAGACATGAGTGACTTCTCAAACATCTACACCCAGTTTGCACTCAGTTTCATTTCCGTGACAGCCATCTGCTATGCTGCTGCACACTCTCACATATAAAAGGTGGAGAGGGGAACTTAAAGTGTATTTGCAAATTAGTTGCTTCTTTGTTGTTTCCATCAAGAAGGCAGTGCCTAAGAGTTTTTTGGTTTGGCTTGGTTTTTTGGTTTTTTTTTCCCAAGCTTGCATTCTTTTACTTCCAGCTTTTACTGATTGGTATTGTTTCATTTTTCTTCATCATCAGAGGGATGTGTGTGCTTAGTTCTGAGTTTATTTCTGCCAAGATATGATTAATTTCTATGGAAGAAGTAGTAAAGTATTTAAATGTCCCTGCTTATTGGCAAAGATTGTGGTTCAAAGTGTACAAATTAGCAATGTTTAGTACCCTTTAATGGCACTAGTTTCAAGTGCCGTTTGAAGCCATTAGTACCTGTTAATAGCCTTTGGAGCAATCCACATGAAAATTTGAAGTGGTTTAGAATTTCTGCATTTCATCTGGTATGTAATTAAATTGGTATTATTCAAAGAAATATATGTAAATTAAATATACTCTATATTTATTTCTCCTGGAAGAACTAAAACTGCGAATTTATAAGAATTTTTTGTAGGAATAGGTGGAAATGTTGTGTAATGGCAAGACAATCATTGTGAAAAAAATGCTGACTAAAAAAGATCTAAGATCTCTAACTAGCCTTGTTCTGACTGCGTTAGAGATAGTGCTGCTACAGCCTATATGCACTGTCCAGCAGAAATTTCATCTTTCTTGGTCGTATGACTTAGAATAAGTCTTGCTTGAAACTGTACTGCCACTTTCGATTTCAGTGAAGTAAAGATTTAGTCATGAAAATGCTTTTTGTGAATGTATTTGCTGGAAGAGGCTGAAGCCTGACTACTGAACTAATTTTTGCTTGCCACAGAATTGTGCTCAAAGAGATATGGGAAAACTTGTATATTTTTAGGATTCAAATGTCAGCTTTTCTTACTGACAAATTATACTTGTTTGTTTTCGAGCTTTAATTTTTAATCAATGCTAGGTCTGTTTTTTTAACAGAGTGAAACCATGTAGAGTTAGGGAAGTTGTTAGTGTGTCTTTGAATGTTGAGGTACAATGTGTTCTTTAAGTAATCTGAAGACCATTAAGATAATGTTGTATAAGTAAAATATATGTCCTCCGTAATTATATAGCAAAATTGGTTGAAAAAGGGATCAAGGTCCTGATTCTGTCTTAGCAGCTTGCATAAAGTTGCTCACCATGGAAGACAGCAGAGCCCTTTCAACACTGAACTTGACGAAATGAATGATATTGGTAAACAGTAATAAATTAACTGAAGAGGCTAGAAGCATATAATGCTAGTGCTTTGAATATTACTTCTCTTGGCTTCATAGGAGTCCTAGAAACTGCTTGGCAGGTTTATAAACTTTACTCCTAATGAAAATGCTCTGACCAACAGAAATGCAGCAACAGCTGAAATTTACTTTTTGAATTGTGTAGCAGTTGAAAAAAATCCTTTCAGCCTCAATAAAGGAAGTCAAGAAATAAAGATGCCTGTTTGCTGAGATCCTGCCTATTCTGTGTTGCAGTATCATAAACCCCTCAGACTTTTCTTATTATTTTCTATTAAACTTTTCTCGAAAGAAGGCCAAACATTGAAAACAGCACAGCATTTTGGAAGTTAAGTGGATGTTACATAATATACTCAAAACCATGGTTTCTTTTCTGAATCAGATATGTTGGTCTTCAGTTGACTGCATCATTGCTGATAATAGGCACCACCAGAAAACTGGTAACAATACTCATCTCTGTTAAATGCATTTGCTCAGCAGATGTGTGTTTCTGAAAATGAGATTAAATTCATACTTCACTCAGAAATCTAAGAAAATTATCTTTGGTATACTGTAATCCTGAAAATCGAAGTGATAGCTGACTTAAACTTCTCTGACAGGCTTTTTTTTACATTTCTCACATGGAAATGCACTGAACGTTTAGAAAGCCACAGGAATGTGTTGGTAATTATTGTTTAGAAAAAGATTCATCTATCATCCGCATAGATGACATTTCATTTAAGTGTGATGAATGCTATTTCTGTGAGAAGTGGGACATCTTGTTTCTATTGCATATGTCTTGGTGATTACTGTTGTGCTCTCTTCTAAGAACCAAGTTTTTTGCATATAAATATTCTTGCCAAAGTGTGCTTAAGAAAGTCACAGGTACTTGATGCTCTAGTGTTCCCCAAAATACTCTGAGGATGTGTTGCACAGTGCAGACTTGTCTCTAGAAGCAGCAGTAGATCCTAACAACCACACGGATGATTTCTTAGGTTGGGCTGGTGGCCACAGCAGCAGGCTCTCAATACTCATGCACTTCGCTGTGCTGGTGTGCCTCCAAGGCTTTGTTGGACTCTGTATGTTGATGAAGTGGAATGCCTTTGGAATTTTTTTGCCTCCTGCATGGCCATGGTGGCAGCTCCAGTATTAAATGTCTCGTAATATCTTTGCCTCATGGAGACATTCATTTAACTGTGTAACATGAGCTTTCCCATCAGTTATTCATCATCCTCAATAGGAAAGGAGTAGGTCACATAACAGCCAGCCAGGTTGTTCTCACACTTCCTCCCTTTAGAGCAAGGAAAGTTAAGAGGTATAGACCTTGAAACAGCGTAATTTGTGATACCAAACAAAAATGGAATGGAAATATCAGATTGTTTTCTACATTAAACTCTGTATGCAATTTGGTTTATTGGTTATCCCTCAATTAGCTTGCTCAAAAATAAAAAAAAAAAACTGTGGGCAGATTTAAAGCCCACATTTAAAGCCCTAGAGCTTTAATTTATTTTCTAATTTCTTGGTCTGGACTCTTAAAATATGATATTTTTATGTGTATTGTATTTATGTGTATGTATATTTATAAAGTATGACTGGTATGTTGAAGTACATTTAATGTGTTACTTTGCTTGCTAAAGCAATAATGCACTTACTCTCCCTAAAGTGCAAGCCACCACTTTTGAAGCTGTCTGATTAACCTGCCTGTCTTCATATTTAGAATAATCACATAATTTAGTTTTTTATAAAATGAAGGTACAAGGATTGATATAAGATCTATAACAGAACAATCTGGTTTGGTGCTAATAATGTACCAAATTGTGACATGGTTTGGAAATATAGAAAATTGTTGTAAACGAGTAAAAATAATTTGTTGTTTGAAAGCAAGAACAGGTTTTCAGTAGGTGGATGTATTGTTTGATCATGGGAAAAGATCAGAGTATTTGTGGAAGATCAAATGAGCTCATGTACAGGGTGGATATTATAGTTCACCTAATGTTTGAGACTTTTCTTCTAAAATTCATCTGACACCTGTAATTTCAACCGTGGGGGTTTTAAGTTTACCAGAATTTTGTTCTATGTAACAGTGAAGTGACTGTGTACAGTCAGTTGTTCTGTCATCAGTGGGGGAAATCTGTGATACCAGAACAGGAATACTTTGAATCTGTACTTTTAAAAGCATATATTGAAGACCTTTCAGTGATAGTCAAGTTTATCACATAAATTAGAACCTGATCTTAAGGGTTATTTCACATTTCACTTCAATATCATTTGGAATATAAAACTTGAACCATGTCCCCCCTGTGCCCAGATAACTGGCTGGTCTGCATAGAGCAGATCAGTGGCCCACACTCAGGAAGAATTTCTGCAAGTGTATGTGCATGTTTATAAAGGTTTGGTAGTTTAACAAGTACCAGGTAAAATTTAACAAACAAAAAAAAACCCAAACCAAACAGAAAGATAGAATCAAGTCCCCTTTGGTTGGTGTCAGTTGTTGTACATGCTGAGTAGTTTAGAAATTCAGAGCAATTCAGAGATTCATTAATCATCAATGAATAATATGATAATCTTTCAACATTCTAGTATGTTGTCTCCTGGAGAAAAATAATATTTTTGAGTTTGAAACAAATAATAGTAAAGTCAAGGATGTATTTCGGATGTATTTCTGTTCCAGTTGCCATTTTAAATGGCAGACTCGTGATTTGTGGCATTTGGCTCAGGTAAGGGAGGGAGATTCCTTTCGGAAGGGCAGAGGGGATATTCCCACACATACTCCAAAAGCACCAAGAGAGCTGCCCTTCAGTGACCCTGCCGTTTGTCCTGGCCTTTGCATATGCCTCCCTCAGAGCATAGGCATCATGACAGATCCTCAGCTCCTCCTGTTCTCTGGCCTGTCTTATACCCTGCAAACACTTCTACACTTACCTGAATCCAGAGAGGAGCCTTGTGCCAAGTGCTTGGCATCAGTGTGGTGTGTGGCTTCTTGAGTTTATGCTTCCCAGCGTTGCTCTGAGCTGTTGTTAAGGCTGATATGGTGGCTGGAAAATAAGAATGTAAGAGTTTGCTGCAACCTGCTTGTTTGTTTTACTTCTACTGTGTTCTTCAGCTATAAGTCAGGGTAGTCTGTTGATAAAACAAGTTGCCAGTTCAACCACATCACCACCATATTTGTTTATACTTCTCTGTTTGAACTCTGTCTTCTTATTTCACTGCAATTAATACTGTTGTCATTACATATGGCAATCTCTTTCCTTATCAATGGAACTAAATGTCTTTTTTTAAGTGGCTTGCAGCTGAGCCAGGTGCAAGGCTAAAACTTCCAAGCTGAACCCTTAACAACTGCATTTCAACCCATTATTACTTTCTCTCTTTTTTGCCTTACACAGGCCTGTTCCTGCAAAATTGCTGTTATCCTGTGTTTCAAACACGTGATCAGCTCACCCCAAAATCATGGCTGGCTTTCCTACAGACATAGTCTATGTACTTCTTAGAGAGCAGGAAACATTCATTGTTCTTTCAAAGCTTTTTTTTCTAATTGTGGGAAAGGATGATGAAGGTCTGGTAAAAAGTGTGACAGAACTGGATTCGTAAGTCTGAGGAAATAAGATACTCTAGGACTCATTTTATAATAATTAAGTTTTCTTAAGTTGCATGCTACAGGAAACTTGATTCTTTTCTGTATGTCCCATATTGGGTTTTGTCATCGCATGTAGCTGTTTTCTTCTTTCTAAACTTGTGTGGCATGTCTTAAACTGTATGTAAAATATGATATGGAGATTGTATCAATGGCATTTCTAAACATAGTATTTGTGGTTTCCTTTCCCTGCTTTGATGTGAGGGTTTTGACAATTGCCCTTTACTTGTGTGCCTACATGCTGCACTTGGAGGCCCAGCTCATATGCCATGTTCTGTCTTTAAAGCTGTATCATTTTTCCTTTGACATTTTTCCTTTTTTTTTTTAGCTCGCAAAGGATTTTGTGTTTTCATGCTGATTATCTGTTACTCAGGGTTTTGTACAAATAGAAACAAGTCCATCCAGGTTCAGTACACCAGTGAGGGGGTTTTGTTTCTGTAGTTTTCCAGCTTTCCTGCTGTTCGCGAGGTGTTCACAGACATGCTGCACTTTACAGACAGTATGCTCTGGTCTAGCATTACACTGTATAATAATTTGTAATCAAAATGGCTTCAGATGATTTGACAAGCAACATTGGATGCAATTGCTAAGTACAGGTAGTATGGAAGCCGAGCTGATTTAGAGCCTGCTCTTAGGTCTTAAGGTATAAATCTACTGGTGCTAAGATGGTAATGTGGAGACAGCTGTTGGTTGTCGCAGCCTGGTGTTAAAGCCTAAATTAGGTTGGTGCTGTACTGTGGTCTTCACATGTAACAAATACTGCTACACGTAAGGAGAGCACAGAGAGATATAAAATCAGCTCTGTCTGTCAAACGTGAGTTCACAGATGCATCCGGAGAGGATGGGCAGCATATTTGTATAGTTCTGTTCCTCATGGTTTCTTTGTTCTGAAACAATGGGCTTGTTGGCTTTTACTTGTACAAGGAGGGGAATTTACTAAGATGGGGGGAATAGTATTTCCCCTTGGAAGAAGAAAATAATTCCTGTTAAAAATGCCAAGGCTAGGAAAGTTAATGGGGAAAAGTATGATTGGGTTTTGTGGTGCAGAATGATGAAGAGAAATATTCTTGCAGTCTGTGGTTGAAGAGGTTACATACGATTTTTACTTCTGCCGGTGTCTATAATAGGCCTTATTCATATATATTTCTCCACCACTATCTCTGGATTTAGCTTACAGAATTTGAAATTTAGCACTGACTTTAATGGTGCTACCATTGATTTGCAACAGTTTCAGACATCTTAAACAGCTTTCTAAAACAGGCTAATGTTGTTCTATTGATGTGTTAATGAAGCTCTTAATTAGGTAATGGTAAACTATGACAATATTGTATGGTGTGACATCTTCCCCAAACTGTTCATGAGATGTGTTTGAAAAAAGGAGTGGTGGGGGGGGTTGCAGGTGGGAAGTTCATTACCACTAAGATGGTAACAATACAGTTTTTAAAATCAAACATAATTTGTTTTAGTGTGAAGAGATACAGTTTTAGATTATTTTCTGGTTGTAAAGTATTGTTTTTGTGTTTTTTTGTTTATATTTATTTATTTATTGTCTGTTTCATTCCCTTGAAGTAAGTTTGGCTGCAATTTAATAGGTTTTCATTTTATTTTTTTTAAGTTTTTAGAAGGTGGAGGTTAGCAGTACTTCCTATAAAAATGTCCAGGTAACAAATTTAGGACTGGTGAACAGCAGGGAAGAGAAGAGACTTCCTTGGGAGCATTTAATTTGCTTGAGAAGACTGTCTTTTCAATTGAAGGGAATTTATTATTATGAAAAATCAACAGGCATTCAGCCTTTTTGGTGATAAATTGGCTTGTTGCAGTCAGACAACACTTCTTCCAAAGACAAGGGCATTGATAAGCTATTTAAACTGAAATGTGTGACTGGCAAAGGGAATGTGAGTTTCTGGTTGTTTGGTTGCCAAGACAGTTGGGGGAGAGGGGTGGTTTAACTTGAGTAATCTGAAGGTGAACAATTCAGAGAATGGAAACTAAACTAGTGAAGGGTCTGGAGCGCACATTCTGTGAGGAGAAGCTGAGGCAGGTGGAATTGTTTAGTCTGGAAGAGAGGAGGCTCAAGGGTGCCCTTATCACTCTCTTCAACTCCCTGAAAGGAGGGTGTAGGCACGTGGGGGACAGTCTCTTCTCCGAGGCAACCGATGACAGGGCTGGAGGACACAGTCCTAAACTGTGCCAAGAGAGGTTTAGGCTGGATATTAGGAAGAGGTTCTTCACAGAAAGGGTGATTAAGGCATTGGAATGGACTGCCCAGGGAGGTGATAGAGTCACTGTCCTGGGAAGTGTTTAAGAAGAGGCTGGATATGGCACTCAGTGCCATGGTCTGGTTGACACAGTTGTGTTAGGTCATAGGTTGGACTCGATTTCGGAGGTCTTTTCCAAAGTGCTACATTCTGGGATTCTGTGATCTTAGGGAATCCATTAGTGAGTTAAGCCGGAGTCAGAAGCCACTGATGCTGTTGTTTCACTAGTGGTGGCAAAGACAGAAGTTCCAGTGTCAGGAGTTTTCACTGCTGAGTGATGTAACTGTGCCTTGGCAGTTGTATGATACTGGTGAACAAAGTAAGACAGGATGATAACAGAGCATTGTGGTTTAAATCCTCTGATTGTTATGCTGGTCCTTAACTACACTTAACAACACTGGGGTTTTTTGTTTTTTTTTTTTAATCTTTCCAATGTTATTTGTCTGCACAGTGTAATGGTGGGAGCATTGATGTGGAAAGACACAGCTGCCCTCTGAGGCTGTTTAGAAATACTGCAGTCTCAGTAGCTGCTCTGTACACTTATTAAACTGATACATCTTAACAGGTGGTACAAACATTGGCTGTCCCAGAAGAAGAAAAAAAGCTCTGTTAAATGAGATAATAGTATATCTGTATAGTATCTTTCATTCCGTAATTACATACTAAGGCTGTGAACTATAATTATTTAACCCACCTCCAGTTTACAATTTGACCACACTGCTGTGTAAGCCTAGACTTGTAAGAGAGGATAATTTCAGGCTTGAAAACTCCCAGCATAGATGTGTCCAGAAGTCCATTCTGCACTCTGAACTCTCTGTGGTTTTCAATTACTACACACAAAGGTCATGATTTTCAACCCTATTGTTCTGGTCTCCACTAGCTTTTCCAGCCTCTGATTTATTATAGTAGAGAGTGAGATAAGGGCCAGTAAGTTAAAAAGTGTGTATGTTTTGGTGGGGGATGTGAGCAAAGGCTACAAATGCTTTTAGTAAAACAGAATGCTCTCTTGGTGGCTGCTTTTCTGAGGTTTATTAGTTCACCTACCTTCAAATGAGTCCTGCAGGTGCTTTGACAAATTGATTGAGAGATTGCCGAGTAAATTCCTCTGCTTCTTGTAAATACTTCTGTGCCTTATGTAGATGATTTGTAACTTCCTATGCCAAGGTGTCTTTGTAAATCACAACAGAGACCCCTGTGCCTTCCAAAAGCCACAGTGTGGCTTGGATGAGGAAATGAATAAAAGCTGAAGAAAAATACTGACAAAAAAAAAAAGTGTTAATAGAAAATTAAGGTGTTGAAATTCTAAATGTGTATTAAGAAAAGAGATGTCTTTTACACTTGCTAGTTTCTCCCACTCATACCAATATGTGCTGTTTGCTCATGGAGTTACAAGACCAATTATCTCTTCTGCCAAGTGCCAAGGTCCTAATTCGAATCTCCTCTTCATAAGTCTCATTTCTGTTGTGGATTCTCCCTGAACTACTACTGATCACTGAAGTGATACATCAGACACTTCAGTTTGGCTCATCCCAACACCACCTCTGCCTTGAAAGATAAGTTTAAACTTGACATAGGGACTTGAATTATTCACAGCTCATGTTGACATGATAATGTATTTGATCTCTCCCAATAGTTGGAGAAGAGATGACAGCTGTGGGTGTTTCTGATACATGAACAAAGTGGGGAAGATCATGTTTAGAAAAATTAAATAAACCATTACTTATACCATAATCAGTTTCATTTCACCCTGGATATACTTTGAAAGCATTTAGGTTATTTTGTATACAGCTCTGAGATAGGCAATTGTAATATTTTTACAGAGAGAAGAAGTGGGGAATACAGCATAAAGTTAAGTGCTCAATTCAAGGAGCTGGAAATTCCAAAGCTCAATTTCGGGAGCTGAAAATTCTGGAGTCCCTCATTTCAATCCTTTCCTTGTTTGAAAACAGGTTTTTGTGTTTTTAAAGATCTTGCAGGTCAAAATTCAGGGCAGGAGATATTTAAAAGATGTGTAGATGTGGCACTTAGGGACATCGTTTAGTGGCAGACTTGGCAGTGCTGGGTTAGTGGTTGGACTCTGCTTTTAGAAGTCTTTTCCAATCTAAACAATTGTATGATTTAATAAATTCTGGAAATGTTTCCTTTTCTATGTAAAGTATTCCCATGCATATGTATATGTGTGTATATATTTGTGTCTTAAGGGTGGGAATAGTACTGCTATCACTTGCTATGTGAATTTCTTTGTAGATATTCTTACCTTGTAATTTCTTCTGAATTGATTTCTGTCAAAGCTGAGCTCCACATTTTCAGATTTATCTAATTAATTAGATTCAAAATTAATACCATTAGAAAGCTAAAGATACTGATTTTTTTTTTTTTTGTTCCTAGCAGAAAAAGGGTTTAGAAAGAAGAGTTTTCAATTTTTAGACATCTTTTGCAAATTTTTTAGGTATTCGGTGTTTTGATTTCATAGAACATGTTCTGAAATGTTTCTGAAGTCAAAATGAAAAGATAGATTATTTCTGAAGGAGCATGGAGGAAGGTTTGCTAAAATCTTCACTTATTTTATAATTGAGTATGTTTATATATGGGGTTTTTTTCTTATTTACATAAATGGGTGGAGTGGCAGGAGTAGGGCTTTTTCTGGTTCCTTCCTAGAGCTCCTAGCCTGTACTCTGGCTGGACCTTGGTAATTTCCTTTTTGCATCTGTAACTTTTTAGCACCTAGAAATTTCAGAAAAATCAGAGGGGTTGAGCAGTATTTTACCTGCACTTACTCTTACCATTGGTACAAGAGGATAATTTTTTAACCAGCTGTGTTTTACTCTGTGTCATCCAACATGGGAAAGAGTTTTCTATTTGGTCTACCATTTCTCCTGTTTGTTTTGTACTTTAAAACTTTGTATGTGGCTAAAATGTGCTAGTATGCGAAAGTTCCTTGCTTCCAAAAATGTCGGTATCACCTCTTAAAATTCCTGATGGAAAGAAATTAAGAAAGCTTGTTAAATTTTTAGAAATGGGAAAGTTTCTAAAAACTTTCTTTTCTAAAAAAGTTTCTGCTGGGAAAGATTCAGTGCTTCTGATGATATAAGTGATAAACGCAGTCCTGGGAGACCTACAGGTTGTCAATAACCTTTGATTGTCTATGAAAGCACATAAAGTCTTAATA
The DNA here is from genome assembly GCA_013398015.1 of Oreocharis arfaki. NCBI lineage: Eukaryota > Metazoa > Chordata > Aves > Passeriformes > Paramythiidae > Oreocharis > Oreocharis arfaki. The sequence goes on along the minus strand of VZRR01014009.1, from coordinate 425,207 downwards.
ACTGACTCCTTACAGAGACAACTTGTAATCCACTGTAGTTTGTACTAAGGAAGGGCTGTTACGGTCTGATGGATATTTGGAGGCTTGTACAAAATGAGGTGGCTCTTTTGGGCTTGACTCGAGTCGGCAGATACCCATAACTCTATGGGTTCATTTATTGGCAAACGCACAACTTGGCCCGGATTGATGTAAGCTGTCTTTGTGTTAAGTTCATAAATAAGGACATACTTCATTCTTTGTTCAAACCAAATTTTTCGTTCAGTTTTTTTTGGTTTTATTTTGTTTCAAATGAGAAATACAAAAGAACTGATACAGATATGAGTTACAGAAAAATATTTTAGTAAATAGGTATAGACATCTGACTTAAACAGCATTCATTATTAAAAGACAGGCCTTTTGTATTGGAATTTCTAGTTATTGACAAGATCATGCATTTAATTTTCTGAGTGTCAGGTAAAATCCCTAATATAATTTCATTTTAAAAGGAATTTTCAAATATCACTGCAGACCAAATATAGAACTAGTGCTAATAAAGGACCTCTACTTCTTTCATTATACGCATGTACATATATACTTCCAATATGCTTTCTATTTTCTTTTATGCAGTGCTTGCTAAGGAATGGGCACTTTCTGATGATGCTTACCACACAGTGAGATAACTGGGCTTGGAGGCTGCCTTAGTTTACTTTTTATTTTCCTTCTCTTGCATGAAGTTTAACTAAGAAGATTGTCTTTCTTTGCACAAGGGAAGAAAAAAAGATGTTCACTATTTTGATTTATCAATGTTGTCATTTCTAGAAGCTTGAGAGGTGATAAAATTTAACAATAAGAGTAGTGTCTTTTTCTGAAGCATTTGTTAAGGGAATGAAGACAAGAAAGATATGGAGTCATAATTTTGAAAAGACATATGGTGGAGCACTCCTTACCTCTTTTGATGATCCTTCTTCAGCACTCTAACAGTGAAAATCTGAAAGCACAAACACCAGTCATCTCTGTAATTCAACATGTAATTTTAGGGAAAAATTTCTAAATACTCTGAAAAATCTAAGCTTATACTAACTAAAACTATTTCCCATTAAAATAGATTCTTTTCTGATGAGTCCTTGTATGCATTTTACTTAATCATTTTGGTTTTAAAACTCTTTGATGTAGGCACTGTTTCTTCCTGTGCAGAGGAGAGAATGTTTTCTGTTAAGTTGTTCATGTTACTGAAAATGTTTAGAAATAAGAGTTTCAGCCAAGGACAAGGTTGATTTTTCACAGTGACCGTGGAGGAGCCACAGAGGAGCCTGGAGCTGCGTGGGCATGGCCAAGATATTCACTATTCAATACCATCTTATGTCGTGGCCAGGGCGGGGGACAGGGACTCTCGCTTCCCAGAATGACAGTTCCTTTTCTGGGGGAGCAAGTGGCAGATGGAATGGTGAGTAATTAATGCTGGTCCCAACTGGAATGTTTGTCCACCATTGGTTTTCATTGTCTCAGGCATGGGGGAAAAACAGAGGATGTGGGGGCCATTTTGTTCTGTGTCTCAGGGGCTGCACAGTGCTGGGTCAGTTGGTCAGTGACCATTTTTTGTATGTAAATTACCCTCTTTTTTGTATACTTTTGTTATTAATATTGTTGCTGTTACTGTTCCTTTTCTTATCTCATTGCTGTTTCCAAAAATTGTTCTTATATCATCTCGGGATCTCTGCCTTTTGTCTCTCTCTGACCATAAGGAGTGGGAAATAACACACGACACAGAGTAAAATCCTTTTGAGTTCATTTAAAATGAATATAGCAAACAAACCGAAGCAAACTCATTCATGGTGACATTCGTCTTGACGAATCTGTATGCATTAAGTGTAGTAACTTCAAACTATGCTTTGCTAATAAGTTAAACAAATTTTCACTCCCACTTTGCATTTTTATATTGTGGGTGCAAGGAAGATTTATAGTAAAGTGGGGATTGATAAGGTGGCAAATTTGGGGTTTGAGACAGTTTAGTGCTAGATCAAAAACATCTCAACCATGGTGAACAATCTATCCTTGTTCCAGTTTGTTTAAAAGCTCTGAAAGAATAGCTTTGTCCTGACAGATTCCAATTGGATTGTGTCCTTTCTGCTTTCTTATGCTATTTGGTATTCAGGCAAACTTTAAATTGGAACGATGCCTCTGTCTCTTTACAGAACAAACACCTGCATGGACTTGGGTTAGATGGGTGCATGCACAAGCCTCTTCATGCTTGATCCACTTCAAACTGGTACTACATGGTTTGGCATTAATGAGCACAGCAGCATGGTGTGAGCAGCCCATGTAAAGAAACTGAACGCCGACTCAGAAAACCTGTGTTGTAAACCTTAATATGAAACAAAGCAAAGCCACAGTGGTCAGTAGAAGTAAAAATAGCAGTATAGATGACAGCACCACAGCATGAGCTGTCTATTGAAGAGAACTGAAAGCTGTGTTTGTACTGGATGCTTTCTGAATTCTGTTTCAACCTGTACAAATAGATCACAGCTGGAGTTTTTGCAGACCCTCACATTTTTGGGGCATGCTCAACAATGACATTTAGTATAGATTCATTTTTCCTTTTGCTGGCTCAAAAGTAATTGAAGTGCAGGTCAAAAAGAACATCTGACTGAAAATACCCATGTCAAGATAGCAGGACAATTAAAACAGGAAGAGAAGGTGGAGGATAATAGCAGGGCTCGGCAGTCACCAAAGCATGGTAACCTTCATTGCTGATCCTGACCTCTTTGCCTCTCTTCCTTTCAACTCCCCATGTCATACTTATATTTTGGGAACGTGTTAACTGAAAAAAAAAAAAAAGAGGGAAGAGAAAGCAGACACTAATCTGCAAAATGGGATATTGGTATTGCAATTTGAATGGTATTTAGACTTTTTTTTTAAATGTTAATTTTTCTATTTTTAATCTTTTTTCCTAACTGAGCACAGATAAACCCATGAAAAATGACACTTGGCGTGCAGCGATTTGAAGATCGCTGTCTGTCCCTTGATGTCTTCATTTGACAACATCTATATGTTACCATGTTGCCATGACAACTAAGTACAGTTGTAATTGCAACCCTGGAAAGGTAATTCTTTCACTCAAAATGTGGCATACATTTAGCCTGTCTGAAGTTTCAACAAACCATCTTTTAATGACAAGTATTTTGAAAGGCCTGAATGAGGTGGTTTCTTTGATGTCAATTTTTTTATTATCTCGTGTAGCTTACCCAGAAAGATATGCTGGCTTTTATTCAGTGGACTCTGTATTTTTTAACCTTTTTATGTCTTATTTAAGTTTCAAATATGTGGTATCAACTGTGAATCTGAAATTCACATATGAAAGCAAAATACCACATGAAGTGTTCAGTTACTTGTACTGCCAGTTCTGAAAGCAGATCTTGATACATTCCTCATACTTACTATCCTTTGGGTTAAATCAAATGAGTTTTGTATGGCTGACTATTTTTTTAAAATTGAAAACAAACAAACCAAAAAGAAAAAAAAAAAAAAAAACAACCAAAAAAACCTCAGCCAAATACCAAAAATGCAAACCCATCAAACTTGAAAAGTAACTGCAAGGGTTTCTAGTCAGCAGACAACATAGGCTTTATAGTACCACAAAGGCAATCTTAAGAATAAGAAAAACTGCAGTAATTTTAAGAAATTTCCACCTGATTTTTATACCTGTGGGAAGAGAAAAAGAATCAGGGAATTATGTGCGCAAGCTGAGCCTTGTTATTCATCTGCAATCCTGGATGCTGAGAATTAGCACCGTGACTGCATTTTGCCCTGTTGACAGCCTGACCCATCTTCTGCGTCCATGATGATGTGCAGTCTTGCACCATCCGTTTCCACGACACATGGAAAGTAATATGAGAGTAACATGCTATTATTGTAAGTAATAAGTATATAAGTATAAGTTATTATATTAAGTTATTATATAATTATTATTACATATATTATTAATATTACATTATATTAAGTATAATAAGTATAAGTATTGTAAGCATACTTACATGCTATTATGCTCTGCCCCCATGAATGGGAAAGTAATATGAGAGTCAACTACACCACTTAGTAGTAGTGGGAAAAATCACCTTCCATGGATGTTTTGGTATTCATTTAGTGCTAGAACATTGGGCTTTATACTGTCTGAGGGGTATAAACCAGCTCTGGAAAGTAAAAGCTAATGTAGTACTAAGCTTTCCACATTAATTTCCTCAAAGTGTAATACCACTCTCTGAAGACGTGGTAGGAGCGTTTTCTAGGTTCCTGAGTTCTTGCTCACTAAACAATAGTACTGTTATTGGGATTTCTGGGATAAATCTGGCAGGTTTAGCCATCAAATTTGTTAAAGGTTTAGGCAAAGCTGAACGTAAATAGTTTGGGTTTAACTTCATATGGGATAAATGCCTGCATTTATCTGTTTGTCTCAGGAGTTGCCAACACTAAAATTATCCTCCATAAGACACACAGAGAGCTGCTTGGGATTCTTTTTTTTTCCTTTCCTCAGAAACAAGAGCAGGGTGGGGCTTTGTGTTTTGAAAGTCAAGTTGATTTTACTACAACAGCTTTGACTTTTCAGCATACACTTCAATTGTCAGTTGAAAAATAATTTAAATGCATCGAGGCCATTCACACTCCCGTGTTGTAGTTCAATCCCAGCTGGCAAATAAACTCCATAAAGACACTCACTCACTCGTCCCCAAGTGGGTCATGGGGGAGAGAATCAGAAGAGTAAAAAATGAGAACCTGTGGGTTGAGGTGAAGACAGTTTAACAGGTAAAGCAAATAACACTCACACACAAGCAAAGCAAAATGAGGAATTCATTCACTAATTCCCATCAGTAAGCAGGTGTTCAGTCATGAATAACAATGAAGGAAGGAAGTGAAGGAAGTTCTCCTTGGGAAGACAAATGCCATAACTCCAGATGCTCCCTCTTCCTCCCTCTTCAGTCTTCCCCTTCAGCCCTGAAGANTCTGTGTAAGCACAGCTCAGCAATCATGGAAACACACCTGAATTTCCAGCACTCTTCCCAGCACAAATACAAAGCACAGCCCCATACAAGCTGCTATGAAGAAAATTAACTCTTCCCCAGCCTAAACCAGCACATCCAGATATGGAGGGTTTTGTCCTTTGCTGTATCATTTGAGCATTTTGTGTGATCTATGTTCTATTGTTTTTGCAGATCACTAGTTAAAAAAGCCATGCACACCTACACAGGGTAGGAAACAGGCATTCTGCATTAAAAGACTTTGAGCGTCAAATACGTAATACCAACTGGTAAGGCAAGAGGATTAAGGATGGGACAGCAATCCCCATATCTCTCAATGCATCTTACTCTGAATATTCATATAGGGAAATATCCTCGTGCCTCTGAATAAACAAACTAGGGTGTGCTGGTGTAATTCACCTCAGAATTTGCTGTTTAGTATATATGAAGTATATGAGGTGTTTTACGTTGAAATTTTTATTTTTAATTTGCTGCACAGGATATTTATGTAGTAAATCCCTCATTTACTTCTCTCTATTAACTTTAAATATTCATGTTACCTTACAGGGATATCAACGAGGATCTTATATTCTGGTTTCTGGTTTATGCTGTTTTTGTTAGTTTTCTTTATCTTGAAGCCATTGAGGTGTAAATTTGGCCCAGTGTTCTTGCAGGAAGACAGGTTGTTTATGTTTTTTAAACGAGTGATGACTGTGTCTTTAGTTTTTTATTCCAGTTGCCAGTGTTTCCTGGTAGAGGCACTGTGTTATGTCTTCAAAGTTTAGAAGTTCTCTCAATCCTATAGTAACTCCACAGCATTAGTTTGTTGGTTTGGGTCTTCACTGTTGAGCTGTGAATTTTCTCTTGGTGTAGGAAGGGACAGAATCCCTCCCCTCCCTCTTTTTTGTATTTGTTTGGTTTGTAGTTGCATATTTGCTGAGTGCATGGTCTTGCCTTCCCTTCATGAGAACTGTGCTTTCTGGCTAACCTGGAAATCACTTACATGCTATTGTGCTCTGCCCCCATGAATGCTCTGTATCTACAAAATATCTGTTAAGGGTTGTGTGACAGGGTGTAGCTTATAGATATGTTTATGTTGCATAGGATTAGAATGCAACTTTTTCATGATTTGCACAAGGAATGCAAAAGTAGGAATCCCTTTAGTGTGTTTTCTCAGTTGCCTCAAGGTCCTTCAGAACCCCTCTGTTTTAAACCCACTTGCTTTCCCCCTTTGTCTGACCCTGTACTTAGGACTCCACCTGCCAGGAGAGCAAGCTCATCACTCTGTGTTGGGCCAATGCTCTTTAGGGGCTCAGTTTATTTAGTTACAGTGACTTCACTGACCACTTCAGCACTCCTCTGCATAAAGCCTTAGACAAACTGTGCCTGCTGAAGCAGCTTGCTTAGCCTCCCACTGTGGGGTCAGCCCAGCAATGTTAGGAGATAATCGCTTCACCTGAGCCTGCTTCCCACAGAGACGTGTTACAGTCCCCTTTCCCGCAGGCACACACTCCTCCTTAAAGCAAATACATGTCAACATCATAATGGTGCCAAAAATTCGTAAATTATATATAGACTGCCTGTATCATCAAATTTCTTTTTTGTCAAGGAAACATCATTAGGATAGAGGTGAGCTACTCCCCTGGGTGCCTTTCTGATGTTCTGGCATCTCAGTCACAACAGACCTTATAATCCTTATTAATTGAGACTTCAGCATTCACTCAGTCAGTGGCCTCCTATCATGAAGTTATTTTAGGTCTGTTTTCATCTACCCCATGTAAATCTCCTTTCTTGTTGCACGTGGGAAAGCTGTACAGAAAGAAGCATTCATAGCTCCCACTTCTTAAGTTCATTCATCTGTGAAATCTGTGTTTCATGTGTTTCACACATGAATATTAAAGGAGAGGATTTACATGAGGTAGGTGTGAATTAACCTGTAATGCTTTTACAAATCTCTACACCTGTGTGATTATTCAGGCAAATGGGTGGTTGTGGTGTCTGTATGAAAGAGGAGCCACTTCTGTGCAGTTTTGTTATTATTGTAAAGCCTTCTTGGAGAAGTTTGGAGTCCAGAATGTGTTTTTCTGCCAGTCACGTGGGACTTGTAGTTAAGAGGGTAACTACTACATATTTTCTGTTGCCCATTCAGCATATATGAAGAAGTTGTTTCTCAGGTAGAAGTGTGATACAGATACAGTGTCTTGCATACTCTATAAGAGCTCTAGTGTTTAATATGCACACAGTGAATAATATGGTCCTTCCAGCCTTTGGTTATAAATGTGGAAACGGGCTCATCTGTAAGAATCAAACTTTCAAAGTGCACAATCCATGCCTATAAATCTGAGAACCCATTTTGGCAATGACAAATGTGTTTGAAGTGAAAACAGTATTTAAATCAGAGGGTCACACAACATTTTCTTGAAATTATAATTCAATAAAGAAATTGATGCTAATTAGTGTTTAAATCTCTCATCCTGTCAGCTCTGTGTGGTGCCTTGTTTGAAGTGAAATGTTTTTCGACACAGCCTTCCTAATAAAAAATTTGTTTTCCTTAGTTCTTTGATGTTGTTGTTAAAGGGAAAGACGTAAAAAGTGGGGGTTTTTTAGCAATAGTAGTAAAGGAGGGGAATTGAATTGATTTGATATTCATATTACTTTCTATGCAAAGCCCCAAAGGATTTATCAACAGCTCTGACCTATCTTCATCAAGAATGGTGGAAAAATGATTTATATTTTGTATTATAGTTATACCTAGAGGCCCCTTTCAAAATCAGTTTTATCAAATTTCATGTTGTAAATGTCAGTGAGCATCTGTCCTCCAAAAATTCACAAATAGACAAGGCAGCGACTATAAGTAAAACTGTTGTTGTGATAAGTGCCCCTGTCTGTATTGCTTTGTGGAATTGAATGCAGGGATGGCAACATCAGCTCGAGGTGAGCTGAAGGAGGAGAAAATGGTTACAATAAAGGCTTCCTGTGAGAACATTGGTACTGTACCAATTTGCAGTGCTTCTGCACGACATACTCCTAATGCAGTGTAGTATAAATACATATGTGCTTGCTTTAAATGCTGTGATTGTGCAGTGCATTGCAATCTGCTGTTTGTCTGGCACCTGGCAGATGCACAGAACAAAATATTCCAGGTGCAAGTGAAACAGAAAGGGTGAGATATGCATTATGAAAGAATCATGTGAAGGTGTGTTTGTTGGGGCATGTATGTGTTCATATAGACATTGTATAAGTCATAAGTAAATCAAAATTATATAATATCATGCAAAAAAAAGCAGTGGAAAAGTAGCTTTATTAAGGTCAGCATATTTAGCTTTTAGGAACTTGGAGATGCTGTGAAGGTTTTCTTCCTGGTCTCTGTTTAATCTTTTCTTCTCGTCTCCTGTTCATTCTTTGTGCACAGTCCCTATACCTGCTTTATCGCACCTTGTTCAGTTCAAATAGAACAATTTATATCCTTGTGAGTGTTTGAAGTTGTTTTGCCATCACACATATGATATTAAAAATTGGTAACATTATCCTCATTTATATATTAGTTTTTCTGGAGTTTTATCACAAAAAGGATAAAAAGCATTTGAGTAGTTGGAAGTCTAGAACTGAGGCAAATAGATTAAGGTCAAAATAGCAATTTATTTGCCTGATCTGAGATGTCTGCAATCATGTTTCTCTGGGTACTGTTTGGTTCAAAATACACCTCCTGCTTGGATCCATAGCTAAGAAGTTTGGATCTATATCCCTTCTACAAACAATAATCAGACTCTTCAGCTAAGAACCTCAACAATGTAAAATGCAAACATTTAACCATCTAGGAAAGTTAACATTCTGATTTTGTCCAGTATTCTGTCTTCTCACACAGTGAATATGTAAATGGAGAATTAAATTCACCATGGCAACATCCTTAAGACATGACTTTTTTTTCTGCAGTATCTCTCCAGCTTTCATAGGGACATCCAAGCATGAAACAGATGTCACAATGATTTTGTGGGTGTTAGTAATCTTTACAGATCCCCAAGGGGAGGTACATGATATCCAACCACATTTCACATAGGGAGTCAAGTAAAACAATATCTGGTCAATTTTAAAGATGTATTATGCGGCTAGCAGTCAGTGTGACACATCTCTATTATCTGCCTTATGTCATTGTCAAGAATGAAAACCGTAGGACTACCCACAAATGATGACTGAGTTAACAGAACACTCAACCAGTAATGGGAAGTTATTTTTCTTTGAGTCGAACAGAAGCTATTGAAGGACTGGTAGGGGTGGGTGGGTCTTGGGTTTGGGTTGGAAGGTGGTTTGTATTTTTTGGTTTTGGGGGTTTTTTTGTGATGTTTTGGATTTAGTTGGTTGGAGTTTTTTTTCTTCTTGAGACACAGTACGAAAGACAGTTGCTTAGTCTTACAACCAGAATAACCTGTACTTGAGCATATTGTCTTCCATTTTAAAAAGAAATCAGATTTTGGTAGTGCATACTGAAAGGTTTATTTTTTTCTCTCTGAAATGAAGTATAACAAAAACAGTAAAAAAAGAAAAGTTTTATTAACTCTGGGTGTATCTTCTTTTTTAAATATCATAGGTTTTTTTCAAGACACTCTGATCGCTCTTGAGTAGTATAAGAAATCATAAGTTAAGATAAACTTGGTTACCAGATTTGAAAAAAATAGCAATCTACGCTAAAATAGATTCTTCTTCTCTATACATAGCACAGAATTAGACAGAATGCATGATACATCTAGAGACTATTTCAGATGCTGTGTTTGTATTAAAAGGATGTTTCATTTCTGGTGTTCTTAAATGATAATCAATTGCATGAAGCTTAGATTTCTAGATGGATTGATTCGTTCTATCTGTATTACAAATGATAAATTGCAGTTGCAATGCTTGTTTATATTAATTATGCATCTTCAATCAATAAACAGCTTCCAGCAAATATTTTTAAATGCTATCAAATCTGTTGGTATTTTCCATGTTATTTTGTATTGTATGATGCTGATTTTCTGCTCAGAAATTTTCTCTCAAAATAGCAATTATTATAATGGGAACTTCGTGTGGAATAGCTTTTAATAAGAAACCTGATAATTATTGCTTTCCCTATGATATTATATATTTTTCCTTATGAGCTCTGTCATTTGTTAAATTGACAATTTGGAAATTTTCTATTGGAAACATCCTAAGGCACCTCTAAATGTAGTATGATCGTGCTGGAGAGCAGTGAATGTAGAGAAACCATCACAGAGCTGTCTGAAAATCAATGATACTCATTAAAAATAAATTATAATTTGTATTGCTGCTCCCAAGTATTTTTTTCCTTGGATTAGGTTATGTTGTGTTGGAATGTTTCTTCTTTTTTGCTTGCTGTGTGCTGTAAAAATGTTAAAGCATTCAGGCTATTTTAATCATCTTTTTAAGTACTGCTAATACTGTTGGTTAGCTGATCCGCAGTGGAGCACTATTAGTCAAATGAGTCATTTCCCATGCTCTAGCAATAAGTGTCATATTTAGAGATATTAATAGCACCTTCAGTTTGGGTAGATGTTGCACTCTTATTTCAGTGGTTTGGAAAGGTGTCAAGTCTTGCTTCCTTAGGAAGAAATTACTTGTATGAGCTCCAGGCAAACCTCTGCCTGGAAAAGTGTGCTTTGGCAGTGGGTGTGGGGTGCGGTACAGAGTGTGCCCCCCTGTTGGTTGGTTTCCTCTCATGTCACACATTCGTGTGTTTCAGTCTGAGACTGCCACTTAGGTCAAGGGCAAGCTTTGACAAGGCTGTGGCTTTCTGTGACTGGAGCTCCAGGCTGTCTGTTCAGGCCTAAAGGAACTAATTGTAGTGTTAGCATGGTATGTCAAAACATTTGTACAGTCAATATTCATGGATTCTTTAATATAGCACTTGCTTTTAGAATTTCCTCAAAGTCAGCACAGAACATCACCAACTGTACTTGTAATTACTACCAGCTCTGCCTGCCTACAGAGCCATGTGAACACACACTGTTTGCAGGAAATTCTAGGGTTGTTCAGCCCTTGATTTGCCCAGTTCAAAAATGTCATTATTGTCAGACAATACATCACCATTAGTGTGACTGCTTTGATGGCAGGGAAATTTCTTCTTGTCTCAGGGTAATGTTAAATAGAAAATGTTAGTAATGTCAACCTTAATAAAATAAAAGATTTTCTGTATGGGTTGTTTGAGGTTTTTTTTTCTTATATTACGTATTGAAAGACCCTTTAAGTTCAGGCACTCTTTGGTAGGATTGTGATAAAGAAACTTTTTGATTATGACAAGATGAGTTTAGCTTAGTAGCATGACAAATGCGAGTGGCTGCCCATCTCAGACCTTTCCCTTCCTCTGTCATGTTGCCACCAAGTGCTGCCCATTTCTTAATTATTGAGAAAATAATGGATCTGCCAGAGCTGTTTAAATATTTAGGAAATGTAGCCAGGCAGGAGGGATATTCTGACAGTGCAGGGGCTGCAAGCAGAGAAATGCTTCTCCTCAGTTTTATCTTTTGCAATGTATAGTTAATGTTGAATGTCTGGGTGTACTGGCTTGCTGTACCTGTCTGACATGTATGTGTAAATCTGTTTTGTATCATAGTTAATATTTCATTTGCCTACCAGCGTAAAAACTTTAGAAACATGTTACTTTTCTCTTTGATAATGTTGGAAACATAGGCTCAGGGCTTGTAGTCTCTGATTAATCAGGAGGAATTTTGCAGAATGCCATCTGAATGTAGTTAATTGCATGTGGAGATAAATCTATATTCTAAACACAGCCCTCAAAGGCCCTAAGTTTAAAGGTTTCCATGTTGTGCCTATATAATTCAAATCATTATCCTGTGTGGAGTATGTATGTTACCCTCAAAGCTAAAAACTCGTGTATACTTGAAGCTAATGTTGCCTATGGCTGTGCAGGTAAATAAAAATTTACATCAGTATGCTTTGTATTACATCAGTATGTTTTGTCATGAAGAAATAAAATGGCAATACTTTTCTGTTTGTGAGCAAAACTAGTAAATTCTATGACTTTTTAAAATCAGTTCATGTGTATTTATATTCCAGTAAAAGTTTTGGGAGGTTCCTTTCTCATATTCCCCATATAATTCTAATACTGACAACCTCTTGCTCACCTCTTTATTGAAAATGTGGCTAACAAAACATATTTGTGGATAGATAGAGCTAGATATTACAAATATATATTACTACATTTTCAATTCATTGAAATGCAGAGGTAATTTTTGAAAATACTATGAATATGACTGACTACATCTGTAGAAATGATACCATGCATGAGTACTTCTGAACTTCAGTGGAAACTAGGAGAAATGTGCATGCTGGAAATCAGAACACTTGCTCATATAATTTAATCTTTTGCTACTGAATTATTTGAAGGAAAAAATAAATGCATCTGAAGCAATTACTCAGAATTAAGAGATAATTACAAGGTAATTTTGTAATGCTTTATCAATGTTTAGTTTCTTCTCAAAATAGATTTTAATGTTTTGGGTTCATTTTAGCCAGTTTCTATGGCAATTATTTAGAGTTCAACCTGCCAGATAAACAAGCAGAGAAGTTTAAAGGAAACTTGCCTTTTAATATGACAAGAGACATCAGGATAATTCTTCTCTTTAACCTTCTTAGACTAAAGGAGCTAAAAATACGCAGGGGGTGGATGTGCTGGTACCCCAGAGAACTAGAGAGGCTGCACCTCTTTCTTTTGTCATGGGAACACACTTCTGTGGGTTGGAGGAAGGGAAGCTCATGTGGAGAGAGCTCCTTTGGCGGAAGGCAGGCATTTCTAGGCTTCTGCAGTTTTATGCTTTAGGTCCAATGATATAAGGCTTTGATTTGGAAGCGTACATTTGAAGGTGCCTTTACTATGCATTGGCTAGATTGAATGAGGAAGATCCAAAGGCCCTTAAACTTCAATTAAAATTCCTGGAAGACAGAACACAGTCTGGATCTCTTGTCTCTGAAAGCAGTTAGGGTAGCTTGTGAATAATTCTGCGTTTTTGAGAAAGCACAGTCCTCAGGCCCAAAGACTTTAAATCTATTTTAAATTCAGGCCTTGTGGGTTGGTCTTGAAGTAAATTTATGTATTCAGCGCAGGAAGTTAAAAGACAGTTCTGTCTCTTGAAAAATGAGAGTCAGACTTTGCTGAAGAATCCCTTTAATTATATTTCTAGTCTACATTTTTTCTTTTAAATTTATTCAGCTTAATCTTCATTGCTGTCTCCAAAACAAAACTTAGTTTAGTTAATTGGCTGCTGAAAGTGAACAGGCTCTTATGTAGCTGCTGCATGACTCTTTCTGTGATAAGATGGGGAGTGGGCTGTATCCTCTGTGCAGAGCTCTCAGGACTTGCATGTTGCTGCTGGCATGAGCTGCTGCACTGGGGTTTAATACTTGCTTTCCTTCTGCCTGTATTCCAGACAAGCTCCGAGTATTTGTATATGTTTTCACACGCACCTGTCAGCATATTTTGTCACTATGCATCCCCCCTTTGGTTCTTTGCAATATCCAAGCATCAAATGGCACAATGGTTTTTTGCTGTGAAGGTTAGATGGCAGTGATTTGTTTGAAGCCACCAAGTAAGTCTTCAGCTTTGGCCAGAAATGGATTTTTAAGTTAGATTATGGTGATAGACTGGCAGAGTAAGTAGTACAGAAGCATCATATGTGATATTAAAGTAATAACTTGGTAATTCTATTCTTGTTATTGAACTGCATGTCAAGTTGCAATAAAAATTATGATTAAAAATAGTTTTAAAAAATCTTTCATTAAGGAGAATTAAAAGGCCGAGAAGTTCTGACCCAATTTCGTTGCATGATTTTAAACACTTTAGAATAACTTCACAATATATTATTTAAGAAAAGATAGGTCCTTTGTGAAAAATGTTATTAGTGGAGTCCTTGAAGCAAGTGCTAGAAAATGGCTTTTCCATTACTTTGGAGGCAGCATTAAAGGACCATGAAATTCAGAGCTTCTGATTTTGTTGCGGACATTTTTATACCAGTATTTAAGCATTTCCCTTATAGACCTTATATCTAACATCCAGCATTGTAAGAGAACTGATTACCTGAAGATTGGTCACCGAGTGATCATTTAACAGCAAGTTATAAATCTCTTAGATTTTCTAAGTATTGTAAATACTTGTATATCACTAACTTATATTAAAAACATACTAGGTTTTGATTTAAATTCTAGTATACATAAAACTTGTTTATATAAGAGGATGTTGTGGATTTAGTGCACCTGAAGCAAGTTATCATTTTTATTATTTTTTTCAGTTAGATGGATCTTTTACAAGTTAAATGAAATTATTAGTTTGTGTCATTTAAATGCATAAACTTCCAGAGGTCATTCCAATCATAGTCATGATTTTAATGATTTTTTTTTTTTTCCAGTTACAGTGTCATCTGCAGTCTATAGGAAAAAAGATTTGCATTTTATTCCTCCCTGGAGACAGTTTACAAGAAGAAAGAATTTGTAGGTAAAACAGAGCAAGTCTGAAATACAGCACTTGTGCTGAGTGCCCACCCTCCCACCAGTCTCCTCTTTTCAGCAAATTCACTGAAGCAGTACTTTTTTAGGCCTACAGATTATTTAAGGTAGCTGTGGCTGATGACTCCAAGAACACAGCTGCTAACACCTGGGTTATAAATAGGGGAAGAGCAGATACGTACCTGTCTCCAAGCCAAAATATTCTACTCAAGGAGCACTTTCAGAAAAAGAACAGACTAGGACAATGGGAACAGTTTTGATATATTTTGCTCCGGTGGCACTGTGCCAGGGCACTGCAAGAGGGGTTACAAAAGAGCAAATGCTTTTCTTAGTATCCAGAACTATGGCTGACAGGAATCCAAAATGAGGGAGGAGCTGGGCAACTCAAGGTTAGATGGGCATTGTGACACATTTGCTATGGCATTTTTTTTTCCTTAAATACTTATAGTAGAACATGGTATTACAGGTCACTTCCTTTTGTGAGATACTTGTGTGCCTGCCTAGCACATGAGGCAGATATATTGTTCTATTCCTCAGTTATTGGTCAGATGACTGCTCTTTGAATGTTCTGGTCGCTGTTAACAGAAAAATATCTTAAAGCCATAGTGTTTTGTTGTCTTCTTTCCCCATGATACAGGACAAGGCACGGGGAAGGCTGGTCAGTCCTTGGTTGGTAGATCTATCAGGAGCTTGAGACAATTCATAGAACTGGTTGGTGAAGGCTAAGGGGGGTAAATTATTGCATTGAGAAAACATTGCATAAGGTATTTTCTCTTGGAAAAGTTACAAATCTCAGGTTTGGTCATTTGGAGTTTTGACATTATATTTTGCCTTTCATAAGGTTCTTTCAGAAGTAACAACTACTGATGTTCAGACCAAATCTGATGTTAGGTAATTGTGTTGCAATGCTTCTAAAGCAGTGTAATCACATCCTCTCACAAAATATGGTCTGGTGTTATTGCATATTTTATAAAATAATTTTTCCTTCTTCCCTAAAGCATATGTCTTGAAGGAGAATAGGCAAATTGTTTCTGACAGAGTAATTTTAGGCAAGCTAGCAGGGAAATAAGGCTGGCTAATGCTTTCTATCATTAAAGTCTGCTTCCTGTAGCTTATAGTTTTATCAGACTTAAGTTTCTGGTTTGGTGTTTCCCGTGCTTGATCTCTGGTTTAGGACAGGTGTAAACTCTTTGGGTGGAACAAGGTTTACAGATGTTACACACACCTATAATTGTAAGACCAGATCATTGGAAATAAATTTGGGTTGAATTGGTGGACTTACTGTTAAAATTTTGTGGACTCTTGCATGGTTTAAACAAAGTTCAACATTTCAGTAAAATTAATATGGCAGTCTTGTGTTTGGATAATGTAAGAAGTAACTGAAAGCTGAGAAGTCCAAAGTTACCGAATACCATATTATGTATAATGTTCTTTCCAGAAATTTAAGGTCAGTCCTTAGTATGGTGAATTCATAAGCTCAAAATGAATTCATTTGTTCAGTCACCAACAAGCTAGGGGAGCCACCCAGAGGAAAAGCAATGCCCTCTATTTCATTATATTCTTTAATTGGATCACATTTTTGTGGTTAGGAAGGAAAATTATCTAGATTTAAAAATTTTTCATTTGCTATGAGATCATATGAATTATCACTTGAAAATATAATTCCAATTGACTGAAATACCTGCTGATGGATGAAAAACTGAAAGGCAGTAATCCAAAACTACTGAATAATCAATGACAGTGCACTGATTATAGGGAGTAGGGTCTATTGAGGGCAGCTCCAGTTGTTGGTACCCCTGCCTATGCTGAGTGAATGGTTTCAGTAGTTGTTTCTTGGGAAAAATTGCTTATGTTTATAAAACATGTTGGTTACACGAGACTGGGAGAGGAAATAAATAATGGAACACAAAGCAACTATTAATACAGAGAGGCAACAACAGATTTAAATTTGTTTTACAACATAGGTAAGAAAAGCAGTTGCAGATTTAGGTTAAAAAAAAAAATCTTATCCTCGTGGGGGTATCTCTTTTTGTAGTAAGGGTGTAGTTTGGTTCTATTTCTCCCCTCAGAAGGGGAGAAATTCAGTTTATAACCTTAAATAGAGAGAAGATTAAGTCACAGCCCACCAAAATGATGGTTTATGGCATAACGGCAAGGTCGTGACCGAGAGCAGCTTCTCTGACAGGGGAGCTGGTCCTGGCAGAAGGTGACATTAAGTGTCCCGCCTCATTCATACTGGCCCTTGGAAGGAAAAGCTGAAGTAAGTCCCCACAACATCACCTCAGAAGTGTCTGAGTGAATACTTTCTTCAAAGAAAGAGGCACAGATAGTCAGTGGGACATCACCCATTAGAAATCTGTGTTGTTCGGTGACATGCGTGCATGGTCACAGTTGTTTGTGTGGGCTGGAATGACTTTGAGTCTGATCGTTCTCTGTAATGATACATAAGTAATGGACTACAAAGAATTACTAATAAGTATGCTAAATTAAGATAGGAAACCATGATAGCTTGTGTTGGACTAGTTCCAAAAAATTTATAACCTAATGGATCATTGGTCTTTTATATACATATCTCCAATGTCTACCACACCATTGAGATCAACAGTGTGTGCTATATGCCTTGGAAAAGCCATGAGTGACTATGTTGGTAAGAAATTCCATCACTGATGATTATTGTTCTTCCCAAGCTACTGTAGTTGATGATTGTTAACCTGAGAGCTATTAGGTATGGGATTAATGATGTGTGCCATCTGTAACAATGAAGTTGTAACTTAAAATGGCAGAAAGCATTAATGTCTAACTCTGAGTATTAATAAAAAGGCTTCCATTAGAAATACTGTAATTGACAGAATCAAGGAACTAATGAGATTTCACCTCTAGTTCTATTAATTTCAAACATCTAGGGTTTGGGATCTAAAATAGAGATCTAAATCTAGATAGAAATTCCCAAGGAGTATCAGTGTGTGTTGTCAAATTTAGCAAAGTCAAACTTACAAATGTTTTTACAAAACCAAGGAAGTTTTTAGTTTGTTTGTATTTTTTTCCTTATCTGTTTGGTTTGGAGTTTTTTGTTGTTGGTTTTGTTTTTTTTCATCTCTACTGTACTTCCCATTCTATTTTCAGGAGCAGAGGTTTTCCTGACATTAGAAGCTGTTGTGGGATAAACGATAAATTCTTTGGACAAAAATGTCTGTTAAGCTCTTTGGTCAAAATTGCTACTTGAAAAATGCTAGTCATAGAATCATTGAGTTGGAAAGGACACTTAAAGGTCATCCAGTTCAACCTCCTTGCAGTGCACAAGGACATCTCCAACTACATCAGGTTGCTCAGAGCAGCCTTGAATGTACTCAGGGATGGGGCATTTACCACCAGTCTGGGCTACCTGTCTACCCTAATCCTAGTCTACCTTCCTTCAGTTTAAAACATTAACCCTTGTCTTACTGCAAAAGGCCCTGCACTCCGTCCCCGTCTTTCAAGGCACCCTTCATGTACTGAAAGACTGCATCAAGGTCTCCACAGAGCATTCTCTTGTCCAGGCTGAACAATCCCAACTCTCTCAGCCTTTCCTCATAGGAGAGGTGCTCCAGCCCTCTGATTATCTAAATGGCCCTTCTCTGGACTCACTCCAACAAGTCCATGTCCTTCTTCTGTTGGGGGTCCCGGAGCTTGATGCCACATTCCAGGTGGGATCTCACAAGGGCAGAGCAGAGGGGCAGAATCACATTCCTCACCCTGCTGGCCACACTGCTTTTGGTGCCCATTGGGACTCTGAGCCATTGACCACTACCCTCTGCATGCAACTGTGCAACCTACTCCTCATCCACAAGATAGTCCACCCATCAATCCATTTATCTCCAATTTAGAGGTGTTCTGGGGAGTCATGTCAAAGGCCTTATATCCAGATAAACAGCATGTATAGCCCTTCCCTTGTCCAGCAATGTAGTCACTCCATCGAAGCAGGCCACTGGGTTGGTCAGACAGGACTTGCCTGGGAGGTACTTACGAAAATACAAAATAGACTGGTCTTTAAGGTGCAGCATATTGCTTATGAAAAATTCTCTACAATTTGATGGCAATGTATGTGATGTTATTATTGGATATTGAGGCAGATTTTCCAAGATGAGAGCTACTATTACAAGGCATTTTCTGTGACACTTTCCTTTAAGATGCTGCTTGGTCTACATGCAGTTGCCAGTGACTCCCTTGTTGTTGTGTGACAAATATATTGTAGAAGTTTCCTGTGAATATGTTCACATCAGTCACTTTGTATGAAAACAGAAATTCCATCTGAGCAGTAAGCTACAGAGAGGGGGCAAAAGAATGAGCAGTAGGATCTGTGCCAGTAGTATGTCTTATATCTTGAGGAGAATGACTTTCTAAGATTAATTCATTTTAAGCAAGAGGAATCACCTTGTTTTATGACTATGCAGTAATCTCAAGGTCTGTACATTATATTTTGTCATTATGAAAGGTTTCATATGAAGTCATATAAAAAACATGACCTGTTAGAACAATCCCGTGCAAAAAGCCTATTTGCAAAAATTGTTTTATAAATCATGATTCATTGTGTGATTGTGATCAGTATGGAGTAGAAAAAAATAACCTTTTTCTGTGGTGTATTCTTTTATGGCCTTCTTTTTATACAGTTAAATTGCTTTACTACTTTGTTCTTTATCTGAGTTTAAATAGTTCTTACATCTTTGCTTGCATATTTTCACAGGATCAATTTTATAGCACTGAAACCTTTAAAAGAAAAAGGAAGGGCGTTTTTCCTTTCTTTTGTGCTTTATAGAGCCTTTCATTTACACTCATGCAATAATGTTTCAGACACAAGACTAGGCAGATTCTAGTGAAGTATTACCCTGCTGATTATTGACCCAAATTGTGGACAATGCCTATTGGTAGAAGAAGATTGCCTAAATCATCTGCACCACTGGCCTGGACTATAAGTTGTAACCCAGAGGGCGGGAAACCAATGCTGCTAAGCATGAATGAGAGCTGAAGTAGAAATCCTTCCTCACTGCTACTTTTCTGCTGCACTGTGCCTGAGCTGTCACAGAGGTGGGAATGATTTGGAACATCATAAAACTGTCACTATGCCCCTTTCCTTTGAGTTAGTGCTTGATACAACTGCAACTCTGTGTTTCTCCCTTGGGTTTTGTATCAAAGGTAGAATTTAGTCTCTTTTTATAAGCAGAGTATAGGTGTTTTCAGTCCTTGTGAAAACTTCATTTTCACTGACTCTCAAATGATTTAGAAGTATAGTTCTGGTCTAAAACGTGATGACAACACAGATTTTTAACTTTCCTTTACATGACATGAGATCAATTTTTACCCCAATTTTTTTTCATTCTTCTGTGCTTGAAGTACTTGAAAATATTTTTCTCTGCCAGCAAGTGCAGAAAGCTTACAGACCCTCTGTATTTAAATACCCCATGTATTTAAGAGTGTTGCCAGTTACCAAACTTCAACAGTGTAAGGAACAACAGATGGAGAGCATAATAACTTTACTATCTCGGTAGAAAGCCAAAAGGCATCAAACTGTTTGACACACGTGCTCAAGAGCACATAGAATGATACAGGTTTTTTTGCTAGAGAAATTTTAATCTAAGGTCTCATTTGACCCACGAAACAAAGATACAATTGGACATACACAGTTTGCAATAAAAAATGCATTTGCTGTAACCTGTTTACATTCAAATCAATACATTCAGGGATCTATACCCAGCATAATTTAAAAAATAAGTAGTCATAACACTTCACTCTAAAAATTTCTGATGTAGAGTACTCTATTATTGTACTGAGTAAGACTTGTAAGTCTTTCACTTGTGTGCAGAATCTTGAACTCTTCTATTGCAGGCCATCAAGCTAAATGTCCTTCTTCTGCGTACTATGATTAACAGTGTGCAGGCCTTTGAAATTCTGAGCTAAGCTTTTCTAAACATATCAGTGAATGATTTTTCTTTCTTTTTATTCCAATGACATGACCTCTGAATCAAATCATGCAAGGCTTGCCTTAGAATTAATCTCTGATGCTTTGAGAGCAAGCCAGCAAGGGATGTGTAAATTATGCAGAGAGCAAATCCCGACTGTGTGTCGTTTACTTGCACAACAAGCTCAACTTTAATTAAGCCAGGGCCTAAGATCCTTTGCCAAGTTGCTTTCAATACTGATTTTACAGTTCATAGAGCAACATCCTCACCTATATGAAGCCTTTTTAACCCGTCCAAACCCTGCCTGTGGTAGAATGTGTGTGATAAAGGGCAGTCGTAACTCCACAGCTGACAGAAACACTCTTTGATAAATATAATAATTTTAGCAGATTGCAGAATTGAATTTTAAGATGTGGATTTTTAGACTTCTTTGGTGTAACAGGTATAATGATTGATATGACCTACCACTGCAGTGTTGGTATTAAATCTATGAGATTATCACCTGCTAACATCAAATGGGAAGGATTAAAAAGAGGTCACCTAAAGGGCACACCCAGGATTTGGAAGTGAGATAAATTCTCAAAACTCAAGAATACTGAACCTCCCATGTGAACTGCAAAGGTGTTTCCCACTGACTGGAATTCATTCTAGGGTTGCACATTACTGTGTGAATTCTTTCCTCCTTGAGCAAATAAAATATTAATCCATTTTGCTTATATTCTACAGAGCTATATTTTTCAGTTCTATTACAGCTGCCAGCTAGCAACTGTCAGTGTTTCATTTTAGAGGGATTGTGGTTGCAGTAATTTATATTCTAATGTGTTAAACATTATTTCTAAAATGGATAGGGTGTGATTTCCAGTAGTAAAATTCAGTGGTGTATCTAATAGTAAGGTCCACCTAAAATCCTCATTTTAACAAAGAAGAAATTGAAAAAAATTGATCACATTACAAAAGTTAGGCATTGCTGTAAATGGTTACATTTGGCACATGCTGCTAGTGTTTTGGACTTAATTTATGAAAATCGAAGAGAATTTTTAAAGAAGAAATACAAGTAAAAGATTGGAAGGATTTTCCTTTTTTTTAATTGTGTTTTTAAAAACCACTGTACTAGCTCTGATAAAGGACTTGGTGCAGAAGCAGAACTTAGAAGTGTGTATAAAAAATAGTCAGTAGTTGGGGGGTGGGGCAGGGAGGACAGTGTTTTGGTTTATGCTTTTTGGTGTTTGAGGGGGTATTATGGTTTGTTTGGCTTTCTTCTTCAGTATTAGATACCTCAGGAATAATCAAGAGCACTTTCTCATTGTCTCTAATAACCTTCAATAGGTTCTCCTTGCTTACTCAGTTATTGTCAAGTTTCTGTTGGACCTCAGATCAGAATGGGGATTTGGATTTTTAAATAAGACTAAAGGGAAATTTTTGCTGTTGTCAGTCTGTTTAAAATATGCTACTGTGTGTCAGATACAGCCAAATTTGGTTCTGTCACTGGATTTCAAATCCTTTCATTCATTTATTAGCAATTTCAAGAATAGCTTAAGCCTCATTATACCTAAAACCTTTTAATTAAGCTCTCTGAGGCTTGATGGTGATGGTTAAAATTACAAACTGCTGTGAGTCTTGGTCATTGAGCTGAAAGCTCAGGTAGTGCTGTTTGCGGCACACTGCTCATATTCAGATCTAATGCATGCCATGATGTATTTTTACCCAAGGTTTCCCCTTAGTGCAATCTTGGAATGAGATTACACTAATATTAAATGTGTGTAAATATTAATGCCTGGTTCAGATGATATCTTCAACATTATCTTATGTGCCAGGATTGTTTTACTCACTAATTTCTGTAAGACACTCAATGAATTGCTTAAGTTATATATTTGTGTTGGTATTTTAAAAACTACGTATGGTGCTGAGCATTTAGTAAGAAACATTCTACTGGTTCCCTTTGATTTTCAGCTCCTGGTCATGCAGAAATTCAGCAGTTGCTAGTTCCCCACTAGTCACCCTCTGTTTTACTGAACTTTTCTCTAGGTTTTTTGGTTCATGAATTTGCTGTTGATAGTTATGTACATATTAGGTATGGGTATATGGTGAAAATTCAATATTTAGTTTTCAGATATACAGGCACAGTCTCCACAGAGACTTCATGCTATTTTGTTTCTTTTTGAATGACTGCACACATCTCCATATCTTTTTTTCCAGTTCTTTATTTTCCTTTCGGTAGCTTGTTTTAACATTTCTTTTTCTAGTCATTATGTGATCTTGTCATGAAAACTGCAGTCTCATCATTGTGTCTTAACTCATCAGTCAAAAAAAAATTGCCATGGTTTCCTTTTCCAGCTTCATAAAACTCTTGTTCTCCTTACCCAAATTTCATGCAATATTCTTCTCTCTACTCAATATAACTTATGGACCAACTCATCTAAAGAAGGTGAAGCCTGAAGAAGAGAAAGATAATCAGGGCTATAATTGCAATTTTCAGTTAAACGTGGGGGAGGAGCATTTAAGAAGCACAAATTGGATTCCTCTTGGAGGTGTGCACACAGAAAGAACAAGTAGCAGCAAATATTTGGTTGGACATACTGGTGTAAAAAGGTGCCCCAGTATGTCCAGGACTGTTCACTGAAGTTGAAGTTTTTGGATGAGCTGGGAGAGACAAAATGCTGGCATAGTTCTTGGTTCTTTTGCTGGGCTTGTATGACAGAGAACAGCTAGAGAGTAATCCAGCACTCAGGTAATATTAGCCATTTCTTACCTCAGGCTCATATGAGGAATGGTTTTGAATATGCCCTAAAGAGACCATCAGATATCTTTAGTGTATTGGATTAAGCCCAACTTAGATCTCACATGCATTACCAGCAACAGGGCAGGGAGGAGGAGGAGGAAGGAAAAATGAAAAAAGAGATCTTCATAGGACTATGCCTGTATCAGCAAAAATTATGCCCAAGAAAGAATGTCACACTCATGCTATAGGAAAAAAAAATTAATTAAACTGACATTATGTAGCAGGAATTTCTATTTGTATTGTTTTTATTTGCTTTAATTTTTCATTCATGCATCACCCTTAACCTTTAGGGTAAAAGGTATTTCACATTAGCATAAATATTAAGCAGATGCCATTTCTACTACATAAAGAACTTTCAGCTAATCATTTTTCCATGCATTTAAATAGGAATATTAGAATGAGGGTAATTACTTCAGTTTTCCATGAGTGATCCATCAAGACATTGAATTTCACTGTATTTTGTTGCACAGATTAGTAAGTGTAGAATTAAATTACAAACCAGTGTTAGAATATTTGAAGTGTTTTGGCAAGTTTGATTTTTTTTTTTTCCTAATGAAGTTAGGGTTATATTTTACAAACATGTAATATATATAATAGTATAACATCATATGAAGAGGTTATTTTGTCAGAAAAATGTACATCAGATTGGATGATAGGAGAAAATTTTAGGTTTAAAATATGGCCAGTTATATGAAGGAATAACCTAGAAGTGAGTTAGAGTGTGTGGAAAAAATTAGCTAGAGAAGTTGCTTTAGAAATTAAAATCTTCAGATGATTATTGTTGTTGTCATTATGTGATTTCACATCAAAGATAGCTGTCTTGGCATTGAGGAAAGGCAATACAGCATTGTTGAAGCAAATGTTATTGTAACAAAATCATACAACTTCAACATAAGTATCTCTGGGAGTTTCAGATTTGGCTATCTTCAAATAAAAAAAAAAACTTTTATTTGCTTTTCCAGTTTTTGGCCATTACACCCAGAGAAATTTTATTTTCCAAGTCTCTACAAGAGGATTTCACATTAGAACATCACACTGAAATGAAACCGAGAATGTACTGTTCATCCCCCTTCCCTTTGCTTTGTGGAGAAGCAAAGCTTTTTTTGTGCCACTCTCTGCCTTGACTCTATGCTTGAAAGCCAATCATCAGCTAAGCAAGTGATGGGACTTGGAAAGAAATTTGCTTTTTGAGTCAAACAGACTGCATTGCCAGAAACATGTATCAGAGGAACTGCTTATTGCGTGAGAGCAGATCTGATATTAACAGGATGCTTTGTTGGTTGGAAAAATCCTAAGTAGGCATTGACTTCTCTTGCCAATATCAAGATTTATTGGCAAGAGACATATTGACTTCAGCAAATCCATGACATTATTATATCTCGGAGACTAATAAATCTTGTTACCAGCCAAAAACATAAGTCAATATAATTATGCTTGATGATGCATGTTTTCCCTAAAGAGCTCAGTGTCATGTTATACTTCCAAGAAATATCGAAAGATCAAGGAAAAGTAAAAAAGGGAGAAGTCAGTATAAATAGCCACATTCACATGAACGTATGTCTCGTAGTCTCTGGGTATTCACGAACTGCCTGTTTCTGTGCCATTTCATATGCTTTTTGAAACAGGTTGTTTTCTCTTCGAAAGTTGGACTCCTTTTCAGCAATAGGATGTAATTTTTATTATTGAAAAATAACCAGATGACACATACATGTGTCCACAGGAATTTCTAAGTTCACAGATAGTCTTGTTTCCAAATTATATTGTAAAATACATATGCCTGTTGGGCTACACAGGACTCTGGTCTGTTGAAGAGACCGTGTTTTATAATTCACAAAGGAAAACAGTGCTCCAATGTACAACTTAGGTAAAAAATCAAAAATATGCTCCTCAGTAACCTGATTTATTTTGAGCCAATTTATTGTTTTAGGAAAACGAAAGTCGTTTTTATTTTAAAAAAACCTCTGCTGTTGATTATACCGAAGGTTTATTTTCATTGGGCTTTTGTCTTGGATTGTGTTCTTTACAGCAGAAGGAAGGTGGAGGAGGCCCAGGAAGGCTGCTCAGCTGTCCCAGGGTGGGAAGGAGCCCCTCTCACCACGCCTCCTGGGGATGGCATGGTACCCAGCTGGGATCTGAAACATGGATGCTCCTTGTTGGGTGGCGTGGACAATGCAGCTGCTCAGGATTCAAAATTTTTGCAGCTAATATTTCGCCATGGGAGCAGCATCACTCTGGGACTGCGTTTATGTTTGTACATTAATTTCTGCTTCTCTGGAAACTGTCATGAAGATTTCTTTGCCTGTATTAGTTTTGACTTCTTTCTCGATTTATAACTGATTTTTGAATGTCTGGAGAAGCTTCTGTCTGAAAATATATAAGCACTTCTCTACTTCTCAAATACTACATATTTCAGTTATCTTTTTAATTATCTCCTTTCTCAGCTCTTCTTCATTTTCTTTTTTGAAGCATGGTATTTTCTTCACCTGTCGGCATAATCAGCATTAGCAGCTTTTGTTTCTGATTTACAAAGTAAGTGACAATCCTCGTATTGTTTGGAAGCTTTGGTTTAATCTGTTGACTTGCAAAAATATATTACATCAAATATGGAAGCTGTATTGCAGCAAACATGGAAATTTCTGAAGAAAAATAGGACAATTCACAAAATGTAACCATACATTAAATTACATGTTTGTATTTTTAAAAAGAGGATATTGAAAAAAACCCCTGATGTAAAGACCTGCATTCACACAGCAGCGATGGTAACAGCTCTGCACAGGAGTTGAATTCAGTTTTGTAAAAAAAAAAACCCCAGTTATTGAAAATGCATTTTAACGAAATTGAAGATACTGATGGGGTTGCGGAAGAAGATAAGTTTAAGAAATTTATTAAAGAGGGAGGCGAGTGTTAAGAATAGGTGCTCTGTCAGATCTGATATAGTTGGCGTTGCAAGACAGTTTCGATATAATGGGAGGGGTTGTAAAGTATTAATGGCTCCATAAAACCAGGCAGCAAAATCCCTTCCCATAATCTTCCTGTTTCTCCCAGTAATTCGCTGGAGGATTGCTTTGCTTCAGAGCAAGTAAGAACTGCCAAGTACTTCTCAAAAGCACAGATTAGATCAGGGAGATTTAGCAAGTTACAGGATCATATCAGTCAGTATTTTAATACTTAACCACATGATGTATTTATATGTTATTCAAAAGTTGAGACAGTTGGTCTTACATAATTTGAAGCAATTTACAGAGATTGAGGTTTCAGCATAAGAACATGAAGATAAATTTAATAATCTGCATGCAAACGCTCACAAAATTACAACAGCTTTTTTAACCCTGTCTGTCCCGTGCTACTCAGAGGGTTTCATGGTGACACTACCTCCTAGAACTGGGTTTTTCTGCTAATAGAGACAGTATTAGCACTGCAGGAAGAAAACCGTTGCTGCTTCATCTGTAGACTCAAGCTGCATGGTTTTTTTCATATGAATTAGTACATGTTCTCCAAACTAAATTTTGTTGGATTACCCTTGTTTAAGTACCCCAAATATTGTACTTCGTATTTTAAAGACAGTTTGAGAAATATAGTTTCCCCCTTAATGCGTTATATTTGTCACAGCACAGAGCATAGCACAGGCAGTTGTATCCAAGAGAAGAGGTAATTGAGAGTATAGTAAAGTCTAACTTGGTAACTTTCTGTTTTGATAATCCTTCTCCCTTTCCCTTCTGACTTGATGCACACTCATCTTTTTTTAGCTGGTGATTCTCTCTGGCCTCTACAGTCCTTTGGTAGAGATCACACCTGTAAGTCTGCATGTTGATTTGGGGGGAATCTGTAGCAGTATTGCACTATCCTGTCGTGGTTTAATGGACCATCACATTCTGGCAAATGTGAATGCATAGTTGGATTAACTCGTCTTCTCAGAAGGTCCTAGAAGTTCAAAGGAATATGTAGGAGATGAAAATGCAGCAAAATTTATGGAAAAGATGTACCAGAAAAAGGGGAAAATCATGATGCTGTATACAGTTACAATCAAACAGTTAACCCCTTTTTGTGAAGGTAGTGGGGATTAAAAAATAACCTCCAAAACTGTACAACAAGAGAGTTCCATGAAAATTAAGGGCAAATCTTTATCCAGCTGAGGGATATGTGCTGGAATCTGTTTGTATCTCTGACATAACCCAGGCAGAACTGTGATCTGCTGAGGTACACATGACGCATAAGAATTTCATTCTTTTACAAAGCATGTGGGTCAGCTCTGTAGTAGGTCCTAGTACAATTCTAATGCAAAGGCTTTAAACTGCTGAAATCTGTAATTCAGCTACATGTCTGTAACAAAATACTTTTTCATATTTCTAGTAGTTCTTCACAGCAAACTTCACCAAGTCCTTTTAATTTTCATTTCCAGTTGGCTATAATAAAGATGGCATTGGATGGCTGAGACACTATTACAGTATTACATCTTAATTTTACTGACATATATTGTCTTTTTCAGGGTGAAACACAAGATTTCTCAGTAGGTTATGAAAAGGTGAAAGCAAAGATGGCACCTGCTGCTCATTAAAGACTTGAGTGTAGCATGGCTAGAGCGAGTTTACACTGCAAATAGCAAACCACTGCTATGAATTTCCTGATGAATTAGTGATTCGTCTTTTTGTTTATGCTGTATGGATAGACTCAAAATACAGAATCTTGTACAGTATCTCTGATCTACTGATCAAATAATTTTGTTTATAAACAATATAAGGTAATGGTATGTTTTACTGCACACATAGCTAGACCATAAACCTTTGCTGTCTTTGCTCTGGTAGGGGTTCAATTTGTAATCTTTGATTCAAGCTATTGCTCATTCTTTTTATATTCTCTGCTGTCAGTTGGCTGAGTCCCAACACAGTTTGTTCTTTAAGCAGGCACTGGGAGCAATAGCCATTAACCTTTTTAAAGCGGCTTTTTAGCATGTCATGAGTTTAGATGTCTTGCTTCTTTTTGCCATTAACCTTTCTGATGGGACAGTGCGCTGTGTTTTGCTTACTTCAGCATGTCCAGCACATTTTCACCCCTTGCCCATTTGCAGGCACTGTATTTCATTACAAGAAAGATGGGGGAATGTGGTGGGGAAAGGACAAAGGCAGTGCATGCCAGGCCTTTTCCCTACGCACACGAGCAGATAGTATGACCCTAGTTAAGAAAAATAGCCCATTAAAGACATATTCTTGTTTAGGTGCAGAAGCAGCTCCTCTGACACTGTCCCTGGCATTTGCTACAAGGCCACAATTGTCAACCATAATAAGGCATTGCAACCAGAGCCCTCAAAACAAAAGCTGTTCATCTGAGGCCAGCATCAGTGAAAGGTTCAGTTGTTCTTGCTTTACTGAGCATGAAATGGAATTGAAAGGCAATATTAAATGGGTTATTAAACTTAAGACATGGTGTCTTTTGATCTTCTCTTGCAATTGCCCTTACCACATGCATATATAATGTATTCTCAATAGGGTTAGTCTTTTGTATGGCCTTTGAGTTTCAAGAAATGTTAGCATTGCAATTATTCAGTTGTTATTTAATGATAAACTAAAAATATGGTTCCTTTGGAAATTAAATGTTTGTTTTCTGGTTATTTTCATCCTCTCTCTACACAAGCAAGTATCTACCACAAATGATTAAGAATTAGAAAGAATAGACATGTTTCTAGCAAGGTTTCCCTCCTTCTCAAAAATCCTCAAAGTGAGAAAGATGTACTTTTGTTTTCTTCAACCTTGACACTTGTGTCTCAAGGTTTTGGTTTATTTTACATATATATATGACTTCCCATATGTCCTATTGAAATGGTTCCAGGACAATTGACATGTGTTTCCTGAAAAAAAAACCAACAAAACAACATGAATTTAAAAATAATGCCATTGTCTAGTACCATCTTTATCAGAACCTCTTCTCCAGTGAACATTGACCAGCGGTTTCAACCGACTGTAGCTGGCTTGAGGGCAGGCCCAGGGGAGTTGCATGAATGCACATTTCTAGTGCTGGTTTCAGCGTTTGTTCAGCTTACCTAGAAACCAGAAAGGGCTGGAACATGAAATAACAGGAATTACCTAAAGGACATTGGCTAGTTAAACCCAACAGCTGGGAAAGGTGCCTGATAACAGTATTTCCACTGTTTGCTCAAAAACTACAACCAAACTGGACTAGGAGGCTTCCTTGTAAAAATTTGTCATTTACCTGGCAACAAAAGTATTTTCTAGATGTTAATTATCTCCCTAAATAATTGAAAGACTTATGCAGACTGGTCGGTTTTCATCAGACAGAACAGTAGCACGAAGCAGAAGATGGAGGAACTGACACTGCACCTTACTGGCAATTAAGCAGAAGATAGAGCATGAGTTAATTTTGCTAAATGAAGCTTAGCTGATATCCACTTTGTGTTTAACCATTTACTTGGGAGTTCTTGCTAAAGATTTGTGATACTGAGAAGAAGGGAAAAAATATTTTCCTTGTGGAATGCAAGAAATAATATAAGATAATTCCCAAAAGATATTGCTAGAAATGTAATCACTCGTACTAGGATTTGTCTGTCTTATTTCGACAGTTCATATTGAAAATGCCATCTTGACTTAGGAATGGCTGAGAAATATGGTGTAAATGGGTCTACCTGTATTAGAATTCCTGGTATGTATAGCTGCAATGTATGAATGTATTTCTAAAACAATAGTAGAGAAATTCCACTTTCTCTTTAATAATTTTAAAATATTTTTATTATCTCTTTAGTACTTCACTTAGCTCTGGAAGATCTGTCAAACAATAAAATAAAAAGAAGTGTCAATACAGTCAAAGCGCTCACAGATAGCCTTAGAGCAAGAAAATATTGAATGGAATCAAAGATGCCACTGGGGGGGATTTGGGTTTAATCTAATGAGGTGGTTTGGTTTATGTCTGCTGACAGACAGGTCAACTGCCACAGCTTCATTTTAACACTTTACAAAATCATCTTTCAAATTGCTAGAAGCACAAAAAAAACATGTGAAGACAATTTTCACTTGAAAATAAATTTCTGTATCAGAAGAAAAGGCTAGAATTAAACGCTTTATCAGATCAGGTTTGAGTTGCTTGGACCAATACAGGTGGTGTAATTTTACTCTAAAAATTACAGGATTCTATCTTATGCAGAACTGAAACGACTTCGTTTCAGATATTTAAGGTCCTATCAATTGTTGGTGTGTTCTATGCTTAGGATTTTGGCTTATCCTAGTGGTGTTTCACAGGAAATACAGAATGTGACTTATGATTGTGGGGGTACTTCAACCTGTACTTAAATCCTGGATGTACTATCCATAAATCATTTTTCAGTCATAGTATTTTACAGCTATACATAGCAGGGGGGAAAGTATTTGTGCCAATGATTTTGTGTATTTCCTTATTTTCATTTGCAGTAATGAAATCCCAATTTGTATTTTTTTCACACCAGGCATTTTCTTTCCCACTGTTAAGTCTTTCACTGTTCTTCAACACACGTGGCAGTGTCTGGGGAAATGCACAGAAATGCTTTTTGTTTCAAACACTGACACTAGTGATCCAACTTTGTTTTAAGGAAATGTGTAAATCCGCCTTTCTTCATGGCTCAATCGATTTCCTTTTGAAAGGGAAAACCTACGCTTCTTTTACCTGCAGACAATATGTCACTATTTCTACTCTGTTATATAGACAATAGATTTAGAGGGATTCTTTTTTTCCCCCATAAACCAACTAGACCCACACTGTCTGCTTGCTCTGAGGTTCATATTTGAAGTATGCTACAATTAATCCTTCAAGAACTGGTTTTAGCATTGCAGTTTGTGCTTCTGCCTGCACAAGGTTGGTTGTTCTCACTACTTCTGCTCTCTTCCCTCACACCGATTCGGCAATATGGATTGGCACTGGTGGTGCAGGGCTCTGCAACCAGTGATACTCGGCGTGTTGTGTTCCACTGACTCTGTGCACACGGTGAAGAGCAGGTTTTGAGTGCTCTCCATAGTGCTGCCTCTGTGTCTGAGCTGTGTGTCATTCACACTGAGCTTGCTGAGATCCATCGAAAGAGCAGTGCACGGAGGTATTGGCAGTGCTTTGTGATTTCGTACAATAATCTTTTCCAGTCTGATTAAGACATGAGATCTTAGAGGTTTGCTCTCAAACTGACAGAAAGACAAAGTTTCCAGTTTGTGGGAAACCAGTTTGGGCCTAAATTTGCATTAGGTCAAATTGGGCTTGGATGCTTCGAATCCACTCTTAAGCTTCACTGTAAAGTATTAATTTACTGTAGCAGGTGCAGGGAGTTTGAGTATCTCTCTCCCCACCCAGCCCAGGGAATCCTGTAAGGAAGCCAGGTATGTTTTCTTTAAAAGGCCTTATGTTCAAGAAGCACAAAAAATTCTAAAAAACCAAAAAACTAAACCAGAATCCCACCCAAAAAAAAAAAAAAAATGTTTATAAAGATTGATTTTTACAGTTTCAGTTTTGAAAGATCAGTTGTGCTTCCCTGAAAAATCTTTAGGCCAGTTCTGCCTGATGTGAATTGCAGCTCTCTGACACTGGCAAGGGCAGGGTCACAAACAGGTGGAAGAACGTACTGTCTTCATCACATGTAGAAACTATATGGTGACATCCAGTAACTGAACACATTTATTTTGTTTTTGGCTCCTACGTCTTATATTTTATTTATCTGATTTTCCTTTTATAATTCACAAAGCATGTCTATTAATCACACCAATAAAAGGTGAATAATTTTTAATCTAAATGCACATGTTTTTAAGAGAAGCTCAGTTTGATGTCTGAAAACCTCCGCTGAGGACAGAAGTAAGAGTTTATGTTGGTTTTCAGGTCTAGGATGGTATTCTAAATATGGGAGAGTATAATAGAGAATATAAAACAGGATATGGTTGTCAATCCATCATACCCCTCACTGTGTTCCCTTGGTAGAACTGTGACTTCTGTAACCTGTCAACAAATTTAAAGACAGTTTAAGCTCAGCAGCTTTAAAAAGATTGGAAATTGTTTTCTTTTTTATTTTTTCCATTTTTAGGGTATTTCTAAATCTCACTGGTGTCTGCTCTTACATGCAACAGCGATTCTTTTTTACTCTGAGGCAAGGCCTGAGGCTCTAATCCATGTCTGCAGGTGACCTGCAGTAAAGGCTTGTCAGAATAATTATATCTTGCTGGTGATTGGGATAAGCATTCCTTCTCTTTTTTAAGATTCTTCTCTGTAAACTACCTGCCCTGAGCTGACTACTCTTCACAATGGAGGCGAGGAGCATAAAGCGAAATTAGCTATGCATGTTCTCCTGTCAGCTTGAGATCTCCATGACTGACTTCTGTAAACCTCCTTGGCAGGAGAACAATCTATTCTTCCCATGCTTTGCTTTATGAAAACAGTGCTTGTCCATTAAAGTAAGGAAGAAGAAACAAAACAAAAACCCCCTGTCATATATTAGTTTATATCAAATTGTCCCAGAAACCAAACCCCACATATTTATTAAGATGTGTCTCCCTATTGCTGTGACCACCTGGTGTTGGCTTGAATTGCAAAGAACAGACAAGAAGTGATCGAGTGTGGATTTTTCCTCTTTATGTATTATACTTTAGTTTAGTCTCAGTCTGGCTCCTAAATAGAATAATCAATGCCATTATCTCTTCCTCTCTTATCTAAATCACATCAGGAGATCAATAGCTACAACAAAGACGGCCAGTGCTTTCTTTCCGCTGGGACTCATTACTTTGTTGCCCAAGATGGGGGTATAGATATTCTCGGGAAGGTTATCTGGTGTTCCCTGGTAGTTAACAACAGCTGTCAGTTATTAATGGTGCTCTGCAGCCTCACCTTTACAGTGCTGTGACTGATAGCAGGACATGTTTATAACAAAATGAATCTCTGATGCCTTTTTTCCTCATCCTCCTGAATCTTGTTCGCTCTTTAGTTTCCTTTCTCCCCTCCTGTCTGCTGTTGCAATCCTGGGCAGTATGTTTGAGAATATCAAATGTTGGGGGCATTCTCATTGAGATTCCTCACAAGTGCAGGTTTGCTTTTATACAGGCTAACATCTGCTGCAGTATTACAAAGACTAATTAAAATAAATTCAGATCTTAAATTAGTCTTTTCGGTAACATTTATTACACAAGACACTGGGTGATAAAGTGTATTATATGGTTAAGCTGAAGCAAAAGTCATATTTTTATTGGATTTGCTGGCCAGTCAGGAGCAATCTCTGCAAAGAAGCTTATATTTGCCATACAGTATTTTCCACTAGACTAATAAGGAAGTCTATCACAATGTTCTCATGTTTATTTATACATATCAACTAAACGTAAAAAATTATGTTTAATAAACGAAGAAGAAAAATACATGTCTCCTGCTAGTTTGGACGTTTTTCTTATCAAAACCAGAGAGTCAGTTTGCAAATCCTAGGTGAACTGATATGACAGACAATTCACACATCAAGTCATCAAATCCTCAGAGGGGTAGTTATCTGCTAATTTAATGGCTTCACTCTCTGCAGTGGAACAGCCTCAGTTGAAGTGCAGACCCTACCCTACACGATAATTGTGCTGTGGGGAAGCTAGCCTGGAGCTTGGGTGACCCCAAATTTCTGTGTAGTGATGAGCAAAGAGAAGCAAGGCACTGGTACCTGAAGTACAGTTTGGATGTGTCAAGTGCTTACAGCAGTTAGAAATACGCGGATAACCAGGACTGTATTTATTCCTTATTATGTGTGCCACGGAAGCAGAACAGGGTGCTAAAACAACAACATAGTCACTTTTCTGACCTGCAAGGTTGTAAATGAATGAAAATGAGGGGAGAGCAGTTGTGAAACTGTGCCCTCCAGACATGCTAAGCTAAGGAGCCAAAACATAAAGCCATCATGCTGCATCTTTTTTTCTAATACAACATCAGAATTTTCTTGTTGAATCTTATAGACCTGACCTTCTGCTGAGTGAAAATAATGAAAGTTTAGTGGTTGGATTTGATGGGAACAGGAGTCACCTTTCTCTGCAGGAAAATAAGGTGGTTTCTGACAGATGGATGAGAAAAGAATGTCGATATTTAAGGCCTTCAGATCATCAGTGAATATTACCACGATGTGAAATATGTAGCCGTAAAAAAGTTTATCTTAGTAAGGAACTGAATTACTTGTATTTCCAGTTGTGCTGCATATTAGGAGAGGTTGTTATGATGGGGTTTCTCGGACTCTGTGTTAATAATGCCTTTTAAATTTTTGTTGAATACCTTTATCTGCAGTCATGCTTAATTTCTGATGAAATAGACTGAGAAAGAGCAGAAAACATTTTTATTTTTGTTTTGATTGTTTTTCAGTGTACCTAAGAATATATGTATCAGGAATTCCTAATGTTGGGGGTATTGTTTTCCTTTGCCTGTACAGCATTTCAAGTGCAAGACATCTTGGCCTCGACCATTCCCATTTTAGGTGCTTTTTATGGTCATCTTTTTCTTTAAGTATTTTGACTTTTGCAACTAAAAAATTTTCCCCCTGACAATTAATAACTTAGCATCTCTACTGATACCCAAAGACTTTGTATGCCTTCCAGTGCATGGGAAACAAGTTAGTTGGCAAATATGTGCATTTTTTTCTGCATGAAAGAGATAGAGGCCTTGCATATACTGTTTGCTTTGATAGCTTTAAGCCAGGGCCTGAAATACAGCTCGAGGATGTATTTTCCAGTAGCTCTCCATTAGTTACTTTGTTTTCCATACATGAAAGAGCAAAGCAGTGCAGGAGTTAATAAAAATACAGGTCTGTAAAAACGGCATAATGTGTTGCAGACAACTCAGCTACGATATTTATGTTTTCTTTTACTCTGACAGTCCCCAGATTATAATATACAGATTGAGTATTTCCAAGGACACCACAGGGAAACGTGCAGAGAAATCAGAATGGATTTTGGTACGACATAAACAAAAACTGTCCAAAAAATAGCCTTGTAAATAACCAAGCTTCAGAATAAGAAAATCTCAGCAAAACACTTAAAAGGAACATAACGAATGAAAGAAATGAGCAGCAGAAATGACTGAAGCTGTCTTAAATTAGAAAAACACAAATGAAATGGATTTTTTTGTCTCTGAATTTCTTGAGAAATCTGTGTAAAGTTTCTTTTTTCTCTGATTTTTTGTTTACTTGTTTGTTGTTTTGGTTTGGGTTTTTGGTGGTGTAAATAAAATGACTTGTATCTAATTTGTTGCCTAAAATCAGTCCAGCAGAAAACATGAACTGGTAGTTAAATTTTGGATTGGCCGTCTTTGTTACATGGGTGACATTGTGTCTTCATCTCACATGAAGATGAAAGGCTTATACCTTTTCTTCATCTGACGATGTTTCTGAGCTTTTCTCTACTGATTTGGGGACTTTCTATGCCATCCACTGCCTTTGCATTACTATTGCTGTCAGTACTGTTCAAGACCAAGCAAAGATGGAAGCAAATATCTTAAAGTATGCTCACAAACACGTCTCTGCATTGTAAAACTGGGAAGCTATATTAACACACACCTTCGCCTTTGCCGCACTGGAAACTGAGTGGTTCTGTATTTTGGATTCAGTCTTGCAGGAATAGTGCTGGAAGTTTGGTCATACAGTTCCCAGCGCGGTGTTTGGCTACAGCTCAGCAAGAAACTGAGAAGGGAGGAGCGAGGCAGAGAGACAGGCACACCATGCAGGAGTGCTGGTGCTGATGAGACGTTTCACTAAGATGATTAATGCCCATTTACAAAATTGGGCTATTTACAAAATTGAGCATGCAACTTAAAGACTGCCTTGGTTAAAAGCAAGTGTCCCTGCCTGCTGACACCACTTTTATGCCACACTGTTCCCTTTGTCCCACTGTGCCGTAATTATGGCTGAGCCTTGTGCAATGGCCTGTCCAGGTGGCATTAGTCCAGGTCCTGCTCACTGCAACTGCTCCTGTCTCTCCTGGTGTGTTGTGCCAGGCTGTGGGAGCAAGGGGATGAGGAAGCTCTTAATGGAAGGTGAGAGGTTTCCATTTATGGTTGTTATTCCACTTTGATTCTGAGGTAAGAGCCATTATAAGGGTGTTTCAGAGCACAACAGGAAAAAACTACCATGACTAGGAGTTAAGAGGATAAGGTTGAGCAAAGGCAAATGGAGGCCATTTCTTGACAGCGAGATCTATTAGACTGTGGAATAGATAAGACTCCCAAGGGAAGTGATAGAAGTCCAAGCACTTGAGTCATTTAAAACTATAGCAGACAAAGAGCTCAGGAGTATGTAATAGGGAATAATCTACCAGTGACCACAGAATAAAAGATTGATGTAGCATGTCCTTCCATCTCTAGTTTTCTGGAACACGTACAGACCGACAGCAACTTTCCAGTTTAGTTTCCTCCTAAACGTATTTTGGAAAGCCTCATTTTTAGAGAAAGAGTAATAGCTGCAGGTGTCTCTTAAAGGAACTACTGCTTGTTTTGTAATGTTGTTCCACAATCCTTTCTGTAGATGCTTCCTCTTCAGGTGGCAAGTTTCAGGCTTTTGTAGTTGAGTGAATTCCAGCTCAGGGGACAGCTGCTTTTTCAGAAATTACGTTTTTCCTCCTTGTACCCTTGCGGTTCACCATGTACCCAAATATGTTTAGCACTGTTAACATTAGTTAACATTAGTTTCAGGCTCTTCTTGTACTTTGTTTAACTGTTTCTATAATTAACCTAAAACACAGAAATTAGGTTTCATCTCTGTGCTAACCATCTTCTTCACCTTACAACCATATCTTGGCAGGATGGAGTGGGCCTTGGATGTTCATGGTCTTACAGTGAAAGTCAGGGGAGGGAAAGCACCTCATGCATGAGGGACAGTAACAGTGAGAAGCACAAAGAAAGTATCTGTAAGAAGCGCAGCAAAGTCCAGAATTATTAAAAGAGCAAGAGATGGGGGATGATGGGGTGCCAGAGGGGAGCATCCAGGGTAGGAGCAGAGGAGTTTGTAAGTCTGCTTGAGCAGGAACATCTGATGCAGAGGGATAGTGATGTGAGCAGTGCAGCACCCTAGAGCAATAGATCCAAGATGACGAGTTTTTTATAACTTGGAGGTAAAATGAAATGTGCTGAACAGAAGTCACTGAGGAGGGCAGAGAATCTTGTGAAATACTTCTCATTTTGGAAATTCTACTGCCTCCATTGGGCCATATTGATCTTATGATGCACTGAATTAAAAGCTGCATCTAACCTGTAGCCTGGTCCTTTTTGCACTGTTGCATTCATGGCGTAAGCTGACATTAAACCACAGACTGCAGAATTCACAAGCAGGTTGTGCAATGTATTTATGACTTGCTTCTCCTCTCAGGCTTCTACCCCTTAGTGGGTATTGACAGAAAATACTACTAGCATAAGAAATTGCTTGATCTAATCTGCAGTGTTGTTTGTGCTAGAAAATGGAGAAGAAGATTGAAATGGATTATGTTCAATACGCCCTAAGGGTGGGCTAATATACTCAGAAATCTTTAGCACCCTGTAATGATTTGCTGTCTTCAAAAGGTTGGTTTCTTTTTAACTGTGAGTTGTATTTTTTTAATGTTGCAAAATTAATTTTTAACAAACCAGATCTGAATATTGCCTTGTTTACTTCATATTTTTTTACCCTCTTTCTGTGGTTTATTTTTTAACACACGTTTCATGTTTGCCATTTATCTCTAAGCACACATGCGTTGCTATCTCAAGATTCTGTAGCTAAAAGCCTGATCTCAGAACTGAAACAAACACATTAACCATCTCTGAACTATGTACATGTCACATTAAATCTTTTTTATCTTGTACTGTTTTTTATTTATATATAAATGATAGGTTTTATTTATATAAATAAAGGGTTTATTTATAAAATAAATATATAAATATTTATTTATAAAGGTTTTATTTGTTTATTTATGAGGGGTTTATTTATAATTTAATTTTATTAGCTGTAATGGTTGATTCTAAAATTTTGACCTCTAAGATATTCATTTGATCAGCACGTGCATTTCAGTGATGCAAGTGGTCAAGATTTTTAAGACAATGCACTGCAATGCAACTTGGTGTGCCAAAAGGAAGGACAAAAATGTTATTGATCTTTTTCTGATTCAAAACCTCTATTTTGCTTGATGCATAATCTCAAATTAACAATAGCACCTTAAGACAATTTTATGTCTCTTCTGCTGTCTATATTAAGCAGATGTATTTGTTTCTCACTAGTTTGTTTTTTGCAGAGCAAATCTATAAATGCTCTGTCTCAGAATTGATTTGTATAGAATGATAAAAAAACTTAAGTATCAACATTGAACCTGAATAGCTCTTGCTTTTTATGTATCTTGTATTAGTAATGCTCTTTTATATTTAAAATCATAAAGAATTGCTAAAGGAAGAGCAAAATTCCAGTGACTATACTGGTATTTATCCACTAAATGAACATCTTTATTGTATCATTTATATGAAAGATAGGTATATTAAAAAGCTTTTGTTATGGTAGGATGTAGAGTGTGTATGCATACAATATACAGTCCAGTAGAAAGCTGTGCTGAAATGTGTAAATGGATTAACACAGCGTGTGTAACCATAGTCTATCAATATATATACTTCCATGTTATTTCTTGCAAAGTGTTTTCCAAGAGGGAAAAATAAAAGCACGTGAATGGAATACTGATTCCACTGGTGGTGATGGCATCTGATCTAGAGAAATGGCCAGTGAACTCAAATTGTTATCAGCTCCTGCCTTCTAGGCAGCTATTTTTCAGTGCAGGATTTACCATAAAGATCAGAAAAACAGCTGGCAAGTATCAACTTGTTATAAAAAAGACTTTGAAATGTCTTCTTCTATCTAGCTGTGATCTAGAGTGACTTACTTTAAAATGTAGCTATTGAATGCACGAACTTATTCAAGACGCAGAACTCCATTGAGCTGGTAAAATCCTGCTATGGCTTTAATTGTATTAAGGTTTCTGTCAGGTATATGAGTCTGTGAAGAGCTGAAAGGGGGTGGGAGGAGGGGATGGACTGTGTTCTGGAAATTCTGTTTCCAAATTGTCACAAGAATGTTTCACTGGACACATTTGCACTGTCATTAGTGAGCAGGGACCGACATGGCAAATATTACAGAAGGATAAAATACAGCGAACTGCAGAAAAATATACCTGAAAAAAACCACAAATTGGGGGTTGAAGGACATGTTGGACATTTAAAGCAGGAGAATAACTGAAATCATGATTTTTTTCTGTCATTCAGTTGGAGCAGCACTGCAGATGTAGAGTCCATGTTATGCTCACTCTACACTGTGTATGGAAATTGTATATCTGCACCAGAGTCAATACTGAGAGAACTGGATTGGGGTGATTTTGAAGATTGATTTTCAAAGCACGTTCTCTCCAAAGCAGAAAGCTATGAGAAAATGTAGTTGCCATCGGCTGGATTTTTATTTCTATTTCTTTTGTAAGGTGCCGACTTATTCTTTGGTTTTCCATACTTACCCTTTTATCTTCTTTATTTTTATAGTTTCCCTCCACGATTCTCCTGGAGCTCTGTCTGTATTTCCAAGTATCTAATTCGGCCTTCATATCTCTTTTAGCCATCTCTTTGTTGTAGCTACATTTCTATCCCACTAGAATATCCTGTCTGCAAACTCAGCCCAACAGCTGAGAAGAGTGAGCTTGGATGGATGGATAAGCAGTTATCCAGAATAGCTCTCAGAGCCGTCTATTTTAGCAAACTATTTAAGCTGTCAGCCTCTGTGTATTTATAGTCTACTTATCACACTGGTATCTGAACACCTATCAATTTAGCATTAGAAATCCAGTCCAAATCTCAGTGCAATTGTGGAGACTCACTGGCTGTTCCCTACTTGCTTTAGATGAGTAGAATAAAAGATGTGATATCCAGCCACGCTTTGCTTTTTCCTTCGTAGTCTATTATCTGAAATCTTGATCTAGGACTTCCTAAATTATCAGGAAATACTCTTTTTATGATTCCTTAGAAAAGGTAGTTTGTAGTTGTTCATAGCTCTTACTTGAAAACGTTTTACCTCTTTCTGAAAAGGAATTTTCATTAAAAAATCTTGCAAAATTTCCAAACTAAAATGTCAATTTCCATTTTTCCCAATTTTTTTCTCGTTTCTTAGTTTGTTACCCCTTCCTGTTTCTTTTATCTGTGGAGTTGGGTTTTTTGTTTTTCACATTACTACCTGGGCAATATCTCAAAGAGAAGGTGAAGATTTTTTTTTTCCAGTAAAGAAAATGGCTAACACTTTTCACCTGACAGTCAAAAATGCTAAGCTTTGAAAGTGACACCGCTTTACAGGATAGTGAGCTGAGAGTCATTTAGAGAGAGGAAAAAGGAAATCTTAAACAAAAGTTTTGCTTCTGATACGAAGCGAAACGAAAGATTTGCTTCTTGGCATTGGTTTGGTTTGTTGTTGTTGTTGTTGTCTGGTTTTTTTTCTTCATGTAACAGACTGTCTTTATCTTGACCACCAAGAGCGAGAGGAAGTTTTTCTTGGTTTTGCTTTTCTGATTTCGTGCCTTGTCCCACTGTGGGGGAGTGATAGAGTGGACTGGTGGGGGCTTAGCTGCCCAGCAGCCTCAGCCCACCACAGTCTGTAACTACCTAACTTTGGAAACAATGTAAAAGGTTGAGTCTCTCCTGTTGGAGATAAGAACTTGGTGTCAGCTCCTCCTTGCTATGCAGCTATATTTACTACTAACATACTTGCTGTATTCATAGGCTTGTTGCAATAAAAATATAATGGCGAGAAAAGGACATGCATATAAATATAGATATGTAGAGGTGTTAATGACAAGTTGCTATCAGAGGAGACAGCTGATCAATGTATAGGGAAGATGAAGGGGTGTGATCATGATCAGACAACAAGGTTAACAGTACCAATCAGGTCTCCTAAAATAGATGGAAGAGTTGCAGTTTCACATCTTCAGCTACAACGTGGCCTTGTTTTCTAGCTTCAAATATAAAATAGCAATAAAGCATCCATCTACCCGACATCCTTTTATGTTCTCTTTCAATCATGGGCTGCAAAATGTTTCTTTTCAGGTTTACCCTGGTTTGACATCCCTGTTATTGCCCATCACTTTAAGGAGTTAAAAGGCTGGGGATTGATTTCATTTTCTTTTAGCTCTCAAGGTTTTTTATGTGGAATCTGTTTCTCACTTGGTTTGCATTTCATCTAAGATAATGCTGGCTATCAGTGCTTGAATAATAATTGAACTGAAGCAAGCTGTTCAGCCGAAGGTCTCAATCTGGGAAAGCTGTGGATATCGTGTGTGGGTATTTCAAAAGAATTTAACGCTCTAGAGTTAAGTTGCAAGCAAACACAAAGGTAAGGGTAAATGTGTGCAGCTCTGGCTGTACAGCTGCACCACTGCCTTCAGTAGTTCCTCACTGAACATGAGCTAGCCCTTCATGTTGTTTAACAATTTTCATCAATGGTATGTAGTAAACCATTACAGCACTGAGAGGTGGAAAATTACAAACTGGTAATTTTGA
This sequence comes from Oreocharis arfaki, assembly GCA_013398015.1. NCBI lineage: Eukaryota > Metazoa > Chordata > Aves > Passeriformes > Paramythiidae > Oreocharis > Oreocharis arfaki. Next base: position 383,508 of record VZRR01014009.1, on the reverse strand, counting down.
ATCATGGATGAGCCTTGTGGAATTGTTTCTCCCGCCCCCTCAGATGCTTAGCTTCTGTTGAATGGGAATTTAATAGGTACCATGCTTGAAATTGAACTTTTATTTTGATACCAGTAGGGCTGCTAAAATATAGATGCTGTTTGTAGCTTTTATAATTATGTTGGTACACCTTTAGTTGGCAACGATACTCTGCCATTACTGTTCAACCACATCTGGTAATAAATATTTGAATTTGTAGCTGAACTGGCAGAAAAAGCAAGCTTATTTTACAGTATCAGTCTGTAAGTGGATGGGTTATTACACAATTTGAATATTGCTTATATTGAATATCTCTGTTTGACACATCCTACCAGAATTCGGCAGATTTTGGGAGTTGGAGATGCAGAGTTTTGGGTTGCAGTTTGGGTTCACCTGCAGAGATTGATGATAAGCGCCAAGTACTCAGAAAGCAACAGGACTGAGCTGTGACTTGGGGTAGAGGAGCAGAAAATTTTTCACTTCATGAAGCTTAACAGATGTGTAAAAAACACTGGATGCTTTATATTTGTTTTTCCTCATTACATTGCTCTTCGAGCCATTCTAATAGTCTTTATACTCACCTATACAAACTGTTTTTTCTTCTACTTGGGAGAAATTGTATTAATGTTCCTAATAGTAATCACATCTTGTAAGTCACAATCTGATGGCTTGAAAACATGGGTTAATTAAAAATTTGAGGACTGTTTTTGAAAAGCTTTTACTTTCTTCTGACATATTTAATCCAGACATGGCAGTAAAAAATCACCAAGTACACAAGCACTTTTACATATTTTACTGGTTATTCACATGCACAGCTACTGTGCTGCCAGTTAGACAATGTGACTTCTATGTGCTCTGGAGATGAGTGACAAGGAAGGATGTGTTAAATATTAAGGAAAGGTCTTTCTATAAGAATTTCTGCTATTTGCATAAAAGATGCCACAAGACACAAAAATGGGAGTTAATCACAGAGGTTAAAGTATAAAAGAAAAAGTCATGCTTAGAGAGAGAGACACGCATTCCTGTTGTAGCTATCTATGAATTTATGATACTGCTGATGGATATCTTTTAAACTTCAGAATTAATGAGCACCCTGCGGACAGTGAATGACAGTTGGTTAAAAAGGAATAGAAGAGTGAAGGGGCAGTATTGAATATAGGGGTTTTTGCTCTGCAGGGGTAGGCATGCTAAAATCCTTTTGCTGATAAATATCAAATAACTGCTGATTTGAAGAAGGTTATGCTTCAGCTGAATAAAAAATTGCACCAACAAGTTACAGTGTAGCCCCTACAGCTTAGTTCCCTTATAATGCAAAAGAAGAACAGTAAATAGCACAACTCAAAACAGAACTCCTAGCTTTTTCTTTGCTGTTGAAACTTCAAGGAGAAATGCCAAGCTTGTAAATGTTGGATTGTACCAAACTGTTAACGACTTCCTTTTTTGGGAAGAGAAGAGTGGAACTGGGCTGCACTGGGACTGTACTTTCCTGTGTACATAAAGTCAGGGGTGCACACATTGAAACATCCCTTTTCAGGCAGGTGACTGCAGAATCCTGTAAGAGGTACATTTGCAGCCTTCCTGAACTGTTAAAACATTGCAATTCAGAGTGAAGTAATTGCTTAGTATTTCTTTTCTTAGGTTTAAAGTGCTTCTCATCAATTTTGAGAACTCCAAATCAGCAATGAGGTTTGCTACTTTCAGCACTGCTCATGCTGACCCTCATGATGTTGATGGGTTGATAGAGATTCTGACCAGCCTCAGACTGGCATTTATTTTAGAGTCTGAGTACAAAGTAATATTAGTTACACCTACAATAATCCTCCAGATTTACAAAATTCAGAATTCAAAATTCAGCTTTTTAAAGGTTGCAAACATTTGCATGGGCATCTCCTGGTGATGGATGGTCCCTGTCATGGTGCAGGGGTTTGGATTCAGCTTCCCTCTCTTGGGGGTACACAATTCTGTGGGTGCAGATTTTTGGGTTGCACCTGGTCTCTTGCCTGGCTGTACCAAACCAGTGGCTGTAAATGTATCAGCAACCCATCAGTAAGTGACTTTTTAGGTTTTAAGTCTGCTACCTGCCTCATGGAAGAAGAGAATGTTGTATTTTACAGAGTTGTCTTGGTCACATAACAATGGGTTTTTTCTCCATACCATATGCCTTCATCTTTGTTCCATTTGTAAATATTCAGGCCTGCAGTTTTTCAATTTATGCAGCATTTAATTGTGAAAGCAATTTAATTTGCTGAAGTTTTTCCTCGCCTCTAGAAAAACTTTTCTTTCAGCCTTTAAAACATTAGTTCAGCAATTTGTTGAAAAGCTCTGTATGAATGACGAATTCTTTTTGATCTCATTTATCTGTTCATTCCTCTGTCTTGTCAGCCCTTGTCATGAGAAATACCCTCTTTCAAACGGGTATTTTTCCCTTATCAGTGCTGAGCAAGTGCCTTGCTGTTTAATATAAAGCCCTGAGATTTCCCTGTTACGATGGGGTTACACAAGTAATTTCAACGAGCCTCATACTTTTTGAGTCTCAGGCTGGTCAGTCTTTTCTTTGCCAAAACAAACTTGTGACAGGTGAACAAACAGAGGAATATGTGACTGCAGTAAGTAGGACAAAATCTTCCCTCGCCTTGCAGAGGGGAGTTCAAATGGTGAAGAGAAGGAATGCACACAGCGTTCCTCTGGCTGGATGATGTTATCAATGCAAACAGCAATGCTGCATCTCAATCACAGCAGCTACCAGCTGAACATAATCTCCCAAGGCAGCAGAGAGGTTAATATGTGCATAATTGCCACCTTTAGATGTTGAATTTGGTGTGACCACTTCTGGAGTACTGTGTCAAGTCCTGAAGTCCCAGGTGCAAGAAGGAAATCAGCAATTTGAGAAGGTCTCTGGTGAGAGCCTTCTTGTGACTTTCTAAAGGATCTCAGTTGGTTCAGTTGGTCAAGGAAATGGTTAAGAAAGAACCAGATTAGATAAGTATTGCACAGAGAACAGGAATGTGATGTTTGAGGGCCTTGCGGTCCAGCTGACAAATGTATCTAACAACTGGAAGCTAGAAAACATTGAGAGAAATACAGTGATTAACACTGGTAAAATGTGCCACAATCAAGGACAGATTTTCTGAATGATGTCTGTGGTAGAACTTGACTCAATATTTTCAAATTCAAACATACATTAGTTCCAGGAATATCAGAGGTTCCTTCTAACCTCTCATATGAAAGTCTTTTAAAAAATCATCCATAATACACCTTCCATCTTTCTCTTTAATTCTTCCTTTCTTTTTACTGTGGGATATCGCTGCATTTCCAGACTCCCCAGCAGCTTCTCTTTCTACCAGGCACAGAGTCTGTATTGGATATCTGGGACAGTCAGATCCTGACTGGGTTTGATCTGAGTGCAGAAATAGCAATATAAAATATGAGAGTAATTATTTGATTTTTTCTGGGCTTTGAAACTGCTGTCTTAGAGGACAAAGGAGAATGGAGGCACATGAGGACACTTTTTATCCTTTTTTCAGACCCGTCACAGATCCTACTTGACAAACAAGTCTGTGCTAGTGTTAGGTTTGGAGTGTTGTCACTAGACTGCCCTACTAGTAACATAAAGGTACATAAAGCCTTCTGTTAAGCTAGCTTGATTAAACATGGAGTTTTTAAATAATCATTCCTGAAGCCCATTCCCTTCACTTTATGGTTCACTCACACTCATTGCATGGATTTCTTGAAAACAATCCTTTCTTCTCCAGGCAGTCTCCTGAGCCTTCTCCAGGACTATGGATGGCGGCTATGCTGTGTGATTTTTTTTATTTTTTTTTTTAAATAAAGGTGGTTGAGTGCCTGCAGTACTTCATGCTCAGAATTGTGAAAATGGCAATGTGCTCCCAGCAAGCATCAGAATATTTAATCTGGGCTAAAAGGTGTGGTGTCTATATCTGTATTTATTTCTCTGGAGGTTTTAATGCCTTGGGTTCCTTTCACAAAACAGGGATGTTTGCACTAGGTATATTTTTTTATGATGAGGAGAATACAAACAAGACAATAATAATTTCCATCTTCATTGTCTGCATCTCTGCCTGTCCCGACATATTCTGATGAATACCCCCTAGAATTTCAGCAGAAGCAACAACAGCAAAAACTACCAACTTGAGGTTTCTTAGCAGGTTGAGAAACAGGGAAGGAGGAAAAAAGGAATATTCTAAAAGTATATTGACTGTGGCAGAATTTGGGTCTGCTTCTGATTAATGTAACCACAAATACACTTGAGAAATGAGTAGGAAATTATTTATGGTCTCAGACATACAGTTTGTATATCCTCTCTCCCAGTTTTCAAAAATATGAAACTCCTGAGTATGAGAGCCACTTTAATTTTAAAGCTTCATCTGCTCTGTGGGTAAATGGTATAAACCAGCTACAACTGGTGCCATTTGTTCCAAACACCCTCATTTTATGGAGAGTTGGCTGACAAGTGGCTTTAACTAATGGCAGCAGCCAGAAGGGCAGCTACACCTACAACTTTCTCAGCAGTGCTGAGTTGCTATTTGGTCTGAGTCCTCAAAATAAATATGAGCAATTCCTGCAAAAAAAATTAGTGGCTAAGCAAGCCCTTGCCTTTTTTTTTTTTTTTTTAAATTATTTCCAAATTTGATCCATACAATTATATATCTGTCCCAGTGTTTCTATCTCCAGCAGTGGAGAGTATTAGATCTTGGAGAAAAGTGCTAAAACTCCCACAGTGGACAATTATGGAATAAGCTGCTCTAAGGAAAAGTTCTTTCCTAACCGCAGGATGCCTTGAAGTATTTCTGTTCTGTTTAATGTAATTGGAGATCTTCATATTAGTCCTATAAATGCCAAATCCTTTTATTAATCCTTCTGCAAGATTAGCTCTTTTAAAAGTCAGTTCTGCACAGTGGCTGTTCAAAAAAATAGAAATTCAACTTTAAAAAAAACCCCTCTTTCTGTTTTCAAAGCGGGACAAGATCTAACTGATAATTTAAAAATGTATTTCTCTTCATGACTAGCCTGATATGTTCCAGTTGAAAGACAAGCATGATAATTCATGCTGGTTGTAGGAAACTGAATAAATTATGTTGCTGCTAGAGAGAATATTCTTGAGACTTTTTTTAATGTTGCTATTTTTTATTCACCTGTTCCAGTTTTTCCTATAATTCTTTGTACGAGACCCATTCCCTAATCCTTTGAAAAATACCTCAGATGCTCTCTTCAGAGCATTTTGCACCTTTTTTTTTCTGCAGGTTCATGATCTAAGTTTTAAACATGTAATTCACTACTAATCTTTATAAGAGATAGGATAATAAATTCAGGCATTAAAGATAAATATTAGGTAAATTATGAGGCTAATGTGTTCCCAACTAAGTAATTTTCTGATAAGCATTGACATTTTGGAAGACATTTAATTATTGATGTGCAATAGATCAGGAATGATTAATCAAAAGGGTACTGTAAGTTCAAATGGATATAAATTGTTAGTTTTATAATGCTGACATTATTTAATTTACTAGGACTTTAGGTTAGTAGTCATCTTGGATTAGACAATGTAAGGGCACACTGTGGGAATATTAATTTTTTTTTTTCTGACTTCCCACAGATTCTGAACTGGCAGGAACTGGGCACAGTTTCCAAGTTTAAATCCTATGTCAAATTTCGATATAAATGCATGCCTGAAAGACCATTTAACATGTATAATGGTGTCAAGCACAAGCAATCTTTTAAAAGGAAATTACATTGGCTTCAGTTTTCCAGGACTGGTGGGGAGGTAGTGTTTAACCTTCTAATGATCTTACCAGCAAGACCTATGTTGTACCATAAGGTGGTGAAAAATACCATCATCTATTTTTATGTAAGATGGCATACTTTATGGTTACACTGCATAGTTTAGATGCTGTAGATTTGATTTTTCTAACACAAATTTTTCTCTGATAGTGTAGTGCTGATAGTGCTTTCTCATGAATATGTAACAGCATAAGGAAAGAGCTGGACTGTATGCGTTCTATATTAAGAAATCTATTTTCTCATCACTATAAAACACAAATATGTTCCTAACAGAACTATCCATACTGTAAGTATGTTTAAATCAGCTGTTACACACTGGTTTCATGCAAAAATACGATTTTTTTTCTATTCAGTTTCTGCACACGCTGTCTATTGTACAGGCTACGTGCTATTTGACAGATCTATTCCTGTTAGGATTGGGTCTGTGGTGATGATTTCTCAGCCCTTGTGAAGGTATATAAAGTTGTGGCCTTTCAACTCTGAAATGAGTTTGCGTTTCAAAGCCAAACTCATCTCTAAAATGCCTTTTCCAGCTCAATAATCAGCTTACTAAAAATCTTCTAGGTTAGCACAGTACCAAAGTAATTGTGCATCTAAAGTTTAAAAAAACTAAAACCCACCAAAAACAAAACAAAAAAACAAACAAAAGAAAACCCAACACCCCCCCCAAAAAAAAAAAAAATTGGAAACATTTTAGTGGCCTTCAAGCCAATTTCTTTTGAAGTGAAAACTTGGATGCAGTTTTACTAGAGAATCTGTATTGGGAAATGTCAGCAGATATGAATGTTTGAGCAGTTTGGTATTTTCTCTGAATCTGACTTGCTCAATTATTCCAAGCAGACAGGAATCCCACTATTAGGACCTTTGTAATACCGCTCTTCCCACAGCTTCCATGGCAACTGAGGAATGTTTAGAGGTTCAGTTCACTGGCACACATCAGTGATATTAGGAAGAAGACAATGGCTGTCTGGCAGTAACATCTCTGTTCCCAGTTACCCTAGAGAGCCAGCTAATGGAAGAAGAAATACCCTGTTTCTGCTACAGGTGAGAGTGGTCCTGGGTTTGCCAGCATCTCGTGCATGGAAGTATCAGAGACTTCTTAGGCATTTTTCCTTTCCCAATATACCATCCAGCCATTATAAGAAGTCATGGAGATGCATATCAATGCATTACTTTTTTGCCTTCTTTTTTTTCTTGGAATAGGTGACAATGACAGCTGTACAACCACTATTTTGTTAAAAAAAGGTCATGTCCTTAATATGGCAGACTTCAGCCTTTAGGATAATGAAAATTCATGTAATTTTTTTTATTACTATGATATCTGTACAAAGACTGTGATAGCATTTTCAGTTTGGAAGAATTAAAGATCAAAGTATCTTAGAATTTACTGAAAGGTCTTCAATAGGTTTTGCCTATGAGCTTATAATTTTCAGTAATTTTTTTGTAGTGGTGGGCTGAACACTGCAGTATGACAACTGTTCTTTTTCGTTTTTCTCATATATTTCCATTAAAAGAAGGAATATATTTCGGGGTGGAGATCAGTGAAATTTTTTAAAATTGCTTCAAATCGCATTTTTAGAAGAAGAGACAGAAGATTTCTGTATCAAAATAAAAATCATCCAACAGCCTAAGTACTGAACCTGGCTAGAAGTTATTTAACCAGCTATAAGGTCATTACTGTGTAACAAACTTTTCTGTTCTATAGCTGTTGGCATGGGATTTTTTTTAAAAATTGTGTGACTTCCACTACTCTTTCTTCAGGCTTTTGGTGCCTTTGAAAACACCATGGTACAATAACATAATTTTGAGCTGGCACATTCTGTATGAGTGCATATATTTTAAAGACGTGTGAGGAAGATCCCCCTTGTAATCTTACTCATATGTGTGCAGATGCCTTTACAGAGATTCCTAATTGTCTGATCTGATTCTTTTGTGACCAGCAGGTCTGCTCCTGATGTCTGAAGTTGAGTTATTACTTTCATAGTGGCCTTTTCCTGTAGGCATTAGTCGATTTTTCAGGGGGTGTGCCCTTTTCTCAGCCGAGTGCTTGAGCTACTTTGGTGCAGGCCAGCAAGGCTGAGATTTTGCTCAGGGCCTTCACTTGAATTTGGATAAACAATGATTTTGTTAATTGCAAAACAATCATGTAATACAATGGAGATTTAACTAAATTAGCAAAGAATAGCGAAATATAATTCCCTTATGTGCATCATGTGGTTCACCTGGTAATGAAAAGACCAAACACCAAGGACTCACTGAAGATGAAGGGTAAGATGGTGTGTGATAAGGACATTTTATGCTTAGTATCACCCCAAACCTAGTTCTGATCTCTAGGGTTAAAGAATTCAACTGCCATGATTAACTAATGTCAAGGAAAGATTGGAAACAGCAGTCAATACTCAGTGGAATAAATCTTGACAGTTGCATATAAGTTTGTATACAGCAATTTTAAAATTGCATATTTTAATGCATGAAATGCTAAGATTGTTCAGAAGACACTGCAGAAATTACCATAAGATAGTTACTGTATTTTATAGAGTATATATCATCTTCTTTTCTGTTTGTTTATTTTAAGAACTTAGAAGCTTAAAAAAACCCCACATGCTTTCTTTGGTAATTAAGTTGTTGTTCTGTGAGGAGTGAACCGTGTAGCCTAGAGCAAAACCCACAAGCTACACATTGCATTTGGTCAGAGTTAACTTCAGATTTTTGTTTAAGCTTCTCTCTGCAGGCATCAGATGGCCACAGTATTCTGAAGTGGGCTGCATTTATCTAAAGAGGTTTTTGCTATTTTCTTGTAAAAAGGCTCATAAGCACAGAACTCATGAATTTGGAATGGGGAAAAATACAGAAAAGAGTAAGCATTTTGCACTTGAGAAATATTGGTATATTCAAGGATGGCTTTATTTACCAGTAGTGATTTTCTACTTCCTTTCCTCTTGCACTCCATGAAATGTGGCTTAATACTGCTGATCTATTGCATGGTGTTTATGGTGCCTGGCTGCATGGGGAGGTGCAGGGGGCAGTGTGCCTAGCTGAAGGCAATCTAGTAAGGACTCATTCCAGTGCTGCTGAGTTAAAATTAATCTGTTTAGGGAGAGAATTTGTCTTACTACTGTTCTTTAAACAGTAGAGAAAAGGCTACTTCTGTGAAGGGTTAGAGGCTCTTCAGTAGTCAGAGTTGTCAGCCAAGTGAGTGCTCTGTTTGCCTTCCCTCTGCAGGGGCCTGTGTGCAAAGTGGAAATTCAAGGTTGAAATGGGATCTCTGCAGTCATTTATGTGAAAGTTGTACGATGATGCCCCTAGATGAGAGAATACATAAAAATTCATAAGATACATGAGGAGCAAATTTCATTAATATTTATCAGCCGCCTTCTTTGTGGAATATACAGATGTTAGCTCATTGTTGCATTTAAATGCCGTAGACTCAAGACAGGAAAGAAGTAATGGGCAGTAAATTCCAGCAACCTAACGCTTCTGAGAACGTGGCCACACAGCCAGAATGATAGTATCCCCTCTTTTAAAACAGTATTTTCAGCTACTCTTTTTCTCATGTGAGTTTGTGAAAATTAATCAACTTTATTATCATCCCAACTTAAGTATGGCATTAAAGCACTTTGTTTTTTAAAGGCTGCCCTTCAGACTTTACCAATTGCTTACCATTGCAATGCCAGCAAGACTGGAAAATTAAATTGTGGTGGCAAAACACTATTTCTGTTAACATATATGGGTTTTAATCTACTGAGCTCTTTCGGAGAGAGGGCAAAAGTTCAACCTGTAGCTCATCATTCAGTGCTGCTCCAGAAGTGTAGCTGAAGGGGAGAGCATTATTTGGAGTTACAAATGTGCTAAAGCCTATCAAATTCTGCTGTGGCTACTCTTGTTCTCATGCTAGGGGGTAATTACTTAGAACCAAGGTTCTTGGCAGATATACTTTGTGCCATACCAGAAAAACAGGCAGAGCAGTGCAGTGTAATAAGCAGTTTTGTGTAACACATTGTTCCAATTAGCTCATGCCAGGACCTATTAACAGCACTTTCTCCCATCTTTATCTCCCAGCAAAACACAACAGTAATACCACTGGAAAACACCAGAGAACAGTTACAATCAATCCATCAGTTCTAACTAAATGGCAACACATAATCAGTTACTGAGGAGCCCTGCGCTGTTTGTGGTGACTGACGGGGCTACCCTGAAGTAAAAGCAGAGTGTGTGCAGTCCTACCGTGGCAATTCTGCTTGTGCCTCAAACTTAGCAGTTTCACCTGGTGAGGTTCTCACCTGAGGCTTCCTTGAACAAAACAGCATTCTGCTCCCCTGGGATGTAGGAAAGATACCACCACCTAATTCTGTATAAAAAGGGCCTATCTTGGTTGACAAATTCCTGCAATGACACCAATTTCTTGTGATGTCCTGATAGCTGCAGTCATCATTTCCTGTTGCAGGCATTTGTTTTCATGACAGCCTCCAGGAGCCATGTGATTTTGCTTTTTCCTTCTCTCTCTTTAGCTATTGCAAGTCCTGGCTGGGTCGGATGTTGGTTTCCAACAGTGCATGCCTTCTCTTTGGAGTTTTTGGTTGAGCAAAATGTGATAGCTATTGAGAGAATTTCTCCTCAGGCCCTGTTTTACATCAGATATTTGTGCAGATCCAGGATATGCTGAAGTGCCAGAAACAGCTGTGTGAATTCCTGCTGAGTGGGCCCTCCAGTTTCACACTGGATTACTGTGAGAGTCAACTGTCAGCTGTAAGATAGCAGCTAGACCCATACACATTCTCCAGGCTATCCAACAGACTTCAGAGAATTACAGCATTAATCTCAGTGTCAAAGGTGGAAAAAAAATTAAATAAAATAATCAAAATTTATGCACTTCTCTCCACAGTGGAGGCTGGCTCTAATGGCCTGTCAGAGGCCCAGTCTGGTGTGGAACTGTGTGTGTCAGACCTGGGCGGTGCTCGCTGCACAACAGGCTGTTGCACAAATGGTACCAGAGGAGCAGTTTCAAAAAGCCCTAAGGGAAAAAAAAAAAAAAAAATCAATGATCTAGAAAAACAGAATTGAAGAAATGATGATAGGACTGTAAGAGTCCTGAAGGAATTGAGGACTCTGACCCTCAGAGGATTTTAACTAAATGGCTGCTTAGTTGATTGAATTTACTTGAGGACAGAGGGGTGGAGGAGCAGGGAGGAAAAAAGCTTAAATGAAGGTAGATGGAGAAAAGATTCTCTAATAGATCAGACTGAACAATAGTAAGAGCTTTATTACAGCCTTGTTAAAATTCCCCCAGCTGAACAGTTATTCAGTTATCATGTTAAGATCCCACTATAACATGATCCTAAGGGGATTTTTTTCAGTCTCAGAGGTTGTATCCATGCCATAGTAGAAACAAATCAGTATTTCTCCAGTTTATCTGGCGAGGGAAGACTGAACTCTTTCCTCATGAGACATCAGCAGAGCTGTGCAGAGCTCATCAGCCCAAAATCAGCCTGGTATAAACCATTTAGATCAGACTTCTGCAACTATCTTTTCATCCAAGCCATAGAGTGTGTCTTTAATTTCTTGCTCTTTCCTGTGTACACCCAATTTGCTTCTTTTTTCTGCTATGAAAATGTCACTCTGGTTTTCCTTCATTGAAAGGCAATTGTATGTGAGTTGTTCCAGCAACTCTAGGATCTCATTTCTTGAAATCTGCTACTAGGAATTAATACAGCTTTGTATTATTATGAATACATTCCACTGCTCCAAACATCAGAGTCTCCCTCCTCCCTTCTCTTCTTCTAAACACTTCACTTTGGCCGTAGCATTCTGATCTTACAGTAAGGCACTTCACCTCAAGTGATGGCTCTTCAGCTTCAATGATCTTTCGCTTTCTCCAGCCAGGAAAATAAGTGGTGGAATCCCAAATGTATGTGATTGCCTGCCCATGCACCAAAGTGTTGCCAAAGGAGTACTTCCTGCCTTACTTGGTACCTTCCATACAGGCAAATTTGTGAAGCTATCACACCAGGCCTAGGAGGAGTGTGTTAGGTGTTCCTATGCAAATGCAAAGATAAAACGTAGTGCAAGGCACAGAGTCAGATGAAAATGTGTCAGCAGATGGCAAGCTGCTGCTGCTACTAGTACTACTGGGTTATTTGTTTCTATAGCAAAAAGTGTGGAGGGAAAAAAACACCTTTGGTCAACTAACTAAGCACAGAATGCCATGTGGATTCTTCAGGGCAACCTCTTTAGTTTTACCTCTTTATGAGAGTCATAATGGCTGAGTTCGTCATGTGATATCAGCAGGGAGGTTTGACTAGATGACCTCCAGTAGTGAATTATCAGTGATTATAGCCTTCCATAATCTTAGCAGCAGCACTCTGAAATTGTTCTTTTTAAAATATAAAACATTGATAAACTATTTATTCTTAAAATTACTAGTAGAAATTTTTCTGTGTTTGCTTTGTAGAATGCAGATGGACCATTATGTTGACAATTAGTTTATAAGACTTGTAAATATGGAGGTGATGTCTATGAATTTAAATAATGATATAGGAATTAGCTTTGCTTCAATAAAGACAGTTCATGATAGTTCTTTTGGAAATGCTGCAATCTTTTAAAGCTGAAATGACATTAAAATGCACATATTAAATATGTATTAGATAAATATTAAGACTGAAATATGCAAATGTTGGAGCCTGTAATTGCATTTTTTGTTTTTCCTGATGTGTCTATTGATTTTTTTGATGACACCAAATTTTCCTCTTCTGATCTTTCAACACTTAAAAAAAAAAAAGTAGCAGTACCAGGGTTAGTTGCATTATCATCAAATCCTCAGTGAGTTGTTCTGTTGAACTAGTGACTCACCTCACCTTCAGTATTTACAAAGAACATTTGGTATATCTTAGATATTAGGGGAAGTAAATAGGTATATAAAACCAATTTCCAGTCAAATGTCATTTGAGACTTTGGAGTAAATATTGTATTATTTTATACACTATTATTTATTATTTGCACTGAATAAAAATAAGACTTTGACCTTCAGTGATTCAGTTGTTTTCTAGGACACAATGAAGGGTTATTAAATGTAATTTAATGGTCTAGGACATGGGCAAAAAGATGTGCAGATACAGACTGTAAGGAAAATGCTAATTATCTTAAATTTAATTACAGAAAAAGATCATGATGAGAATACATAAAAACGCTTGAAATGCAGCCAAAACATTTTCCAAAGAACATTAAAAATGATTGCTGTTTACTAATCACAGATGATGTAGACACAAAGCTGCAGCAAGAAACACGTTTAAATTTCACCTATGTGGGTAGCAGTAGAGAATCTGGGCCAGATGTACAGAAAACTGGGACCTTAGTGTTATGGAAGAGTAATTTGTTTGAGGCTGAAGCACAAATTTCCCCATTACCTCCAAACTGTGCCAGCTGAACATGTCAACAGCCTTCAAAAATGACAAATGTCTCCACACAGACTTCCTCATCCATGATACTGTTGCACACAAAATTGCATGATCTTTGTGAGGAGTCCTGCAGCTTTCAGTGGTCTCCTTTTGTGTTTAATGTATAAAGTCTAAAGAGCGCAGGTAGGAAAGAAATGATGGTACGTGACAGCAGCATTACCTACCCAATAACTGTGGGTGTTTAAAGATTACGGTCTCTTACATGCAGCTGGGAGCTTCCTTCGTCAGGGCAAAGATGGAAAGTTTCACAATCCTGCATTTTCCAGCAAGAAATACATGGTAGCCAAGGGTGAAGCAGAAAAGTCTGTTTATTGAAAGAATTGTTTGTGACAATTGATTTTCATCTCAGGACTCTGACTTCCAGTTCCCTTGAAAGTACTGCTCATTCCTGAAAAGTCTTATGTTGTTTTATCCGAACCTGAATGTTGCCTATTCAGACAAACTGAATCCCAGAATGCTAATTTTTGTCCCTATTAAATGTTCTATTTGATATATATGATAAGTCACTAAATTCAAATGAGGATTAGGACGTTCGAAATTATAGTTTTCTTCGAGAAATTGTCTGAGATTTTTTCAGTTTTGCTTAGACCACTTCTTTACGCCTGTTCCACTAAGGAAACAAAGTGTAGGTAATTGGGCTGGCTGTTTGTCTGGTTAGCTTCCAGTTGTCCTTCCTGCTTTGAAGTAAATAGGAAGAAAAGACAACAAATAAAAATATCCACAGAGACACACTAATGAGAATGGATTGGACTTCTTACTCCTGTTTAATATCCAGGTGGTTTGTATGAACCAATTATTTTTTGTAGAATGCTACTATTTCTCAGACTGCTTGGTAATCTGAACTTAAACTTCCCAAATCTGAAAGTGAGTTAAGTACAAATCATAAAGTAAGACAAAGGAGAAAACTTCAGGTAATACAAGGACAATCCTGAGACACAGGATCAGGATAATCTTCCTGATGGTCTCTAATACAGTACTTGAAAGTATCACCTCCCTCATCCCATCCATTTCCTTTTTTGTCGTGTTGATAGGTGAATTGATTACTCAAATGCCAGTTGGTCTTAAAGTGAGGAAAGGACAGAGGCCTGAGATACCGCAGGTGACAAGAGCAGTACTGGAAAGGAAAGAAGGGACCGGGGGGCAGGGCGTGGGCTGAATGAGAATGAGGCGCAGTGCAGGTGAGCCTTAGTCCTGCATCCTGTACGTGCTTTCTGCTAACAGCGAGAGCTGGCCTGTCACAAACCTACCCCTGACATCTGCTGAAAAACCCAATTGGAGAGTAATGACCCACGGACCACAGTTAGAAACCTCATGCAGCCCTGGCTGTGGATTTGGCAAGTGCTTGCAAGATGTTTTCAGGGAGCTTTTGTTCTGACCTCTCAAGCAAGGAGCGCTGTGAGTTGGTGTGGGGCTGGCCCCCATGCCCAAGTGGGAACAAAGGGAACTAGGGAAGCAAAACAAGTACCTGTAATAGCCCCTGGAAGGCTGCTTGGCCTGGTGTGTTTGGGGAGAAAGGATTCATTATAATTTAGGCAAATCAGAAAACACTGTGGTTCATAGACCTTTCAGGCTGTGCAACAGATGGTGTTGTTTTGGCTGGCGCAGGAGGCAGGTGTTTAAGCAACTTCCAGAGATTATGGAGCTGCAACCAGCAGAGTTGAAAAGAATACAGAGAATTAGAAGGCATAACACATTTACATGGAGGAAAGGAGAAGAGGAGCTTTGAAACTAAACTTGGACTTCAAAGGCAGCCATCTGACTTGTTCGCTGCTTCTAGGTGAAGTTCACTGGTGACTGGAAAAAGGGAAGCATTGCATGCATTTTTAAAAAAGGTAGAAAGGAAGACCTTGGGAACTACCAGGAGCTAAGTCAGACTCACCTCCATGCCTGGGAAGATCACGGAACAAATCATCCTAGAGGATATGCTGAGGCAAATGGAGAACAGGGACATGATTCAAGACAGCCAGCACAGCTTCACCAGGGCAAGGCCTGCCTAAACAACTTAGTGGCCTTGTATTCGGTGGACAAGGCAAAAATCATGGATGTCATCTGTCTGGAATCTGTAAGGCCTTTGACACAGTTCCCCACAATATCCATCTCTCTATATTGGAGAGATACAGATTTGAGGAGTGGACTGTTTGGTGGATGAGGAATTGTTTGGATGGTCACATCCAGAGGGTAGTGGTCAACAGCTCAGAGTCCAGATGGACTGTTGGAGCCATGAAGATGCTTAGAGGGCTGGAGCACCGCTCTTATGAAGAGAGGCTGAGAGAGCTGGGGTTTATTGTGGCCTTTCAGTACTCAAAGGGGGCTTATGAAAAAGATGGGGACAAACTTTTTAGCAGGGCTTGTTGGGATAGGACAAGTGGTAATTGTTTTAAACTAAAAGGGGCTAGATTTAGACTAGTTCAAAGAATGAAATTTCTTACTGTAAGGGGGGTAAAACTCTGAAACAGGTTGCCCAGAGAGGTGGTAGATGCCCCATTCTGGGAACACTCAAGGTCAGGTTGTACAGGACTCTGAATAACCTGATCTAGCTGAAGGTGTCACATGATCTTTAAAAGTCCCTTCCAACCCAAACTATTCTATGAGTCTAGAAGGAAAGGAGATATGATGGTATGACCTGTTTTGGGCTCCCTTGGGAATGGTGTGAATTGCTGAAAACACATAATCGTGTCAGGACTGAGACATTGTAGTTATCATCTTTTATTTTCGATGTTTTCCATCCTCATATATCACTGAAAGAAGAGATTTGCTGTCTGGGAGAAGTAAAAGTTGTGAAAAATGGGTGTAGATGATCCCTGAGCATGGTGATATTTATCCACCAGAGCAGTCAGAGCAAAGAAAAAACGTTTGGCCAGGGAATGAGTCTTCAGTCTGCAGAGTATCTTGTCTTCAGCGATTAATCCCAACCTGTCAGCTCTGGGGTGTGTTTCTGTATTTGAATTTCGGGTTATAAACCCTTGCTGATCACACTTCTTCCAAGCCATAATTCCCGCTCTGATGGCGGGCCTGGCCTGACCTCTCCGGTGTCAGCACTGCAGCTTCACCCCTCCACTGGAGTGTCCAGAGTGGATTACAGTCCTGCTGGGCTGCAAGCCCTGGGGGCAGGTGCCCACACAGGGCCAGGCACTGCCTGGGAAACCTGCTCTGGGTCTCATCCTGTTTAGACCATGATCACCATTTGCTGCTGTGGCTAAATAGTGGTGGCTTCGTGATTCATTTAATGCTCACTTGACTGCAACTACTTGTACTGAAACTATGAGGACATACCTGGTATTCAAGTGAAAGTCCCAAGGCTTGTGGTACAGGCTTAATAGAAGGGCAATATTGCATCTTATTAACTCTCTATTCACATTAATTTGCCCCTTGGCAAATACCTGCTGCCACTCTGTCCAGTTTATTTTGTGATTCAGGCATAATTTCCCAAAAAGGGACACTTGAAATTAAACAAAAAAATAAGGCTATCACCCTCTGAGGGAGTAAAGAAGTGCTGGATGCACCTGTACAGTTTTCTTCCAGGTCAAATACAGATATTGCTGCAACCTCATCAGGTCAAACAAGCCTTAAGAACGCAGAGAGCAGCGTGTGTGATGCACATACAGTCATTGGTGTGTGCCCAGCTTCAGAGCCCCTGACTGAGAGAATGACTTTTTAGGTATTGCTTTCGAGCTGTAATTTCAAGGGTTATTTCCTCTTCTTCTTCTCTGTCTTATTTTAGTTAAATTTATTTTTATTTTACTGTGACATATTTCATCATAGATAGAGCAAAGGTAAATAGTAGCATGGTTGCTATAATAGTTGCTATGTACAGATGATTAAAGCAGAAAATATTATTCTACTCATTTCCTTTCACTAAGTTAATGAAGAGTCATTGAAAGTCTCAAATGCCACTTACTGTTTAAGATGCACTTTGTGATTGTGTCAGCTGCTCACTTGGCAGATAGTATAAAGAAATATGAGCTACGTGTCCCATTTAGGGACCTGTAATAATACCTAGGTTATTGCATCAAGGGGATTCTTTTCCTCTAAGGATTGGTGTGAGTAGATTTTGCAAAATATTTTAGAACTAGAACTCTTTTTACAAATTTGTCGATCACTTGATCTGCTCTTGAAAATACGCGTGGATTATAACTGGTGTATATGGATGAGCAGATAAAATAATCTAGGAAATAGAATGTCTCTTTTCTAATTTAGACTGCTGCAGTTAGTGCTGAATGTTGGTTATCATCTGCTAGGAAGATTGATGCTCAAATTGTCTAAATAGGCAACTAGAAGTCTCCCTTTACAAAGAGAACTACAAAACTGCTCATTTTCCAGTGAATGAATGATACAAATACATATTATTCTTGAAGTATGGTTCTATATTTTAAGTAATTTGGGGACTTATTTTGCAATAGGACATTGTGTCTAAATTATTATGTTTGCATATGGCAACATTGTGATATCATGCATTTTAAAATAGGTGCAGTACCAATTGCCTCTTAGACGTGTCTGTGAGAGGGTGAGCCATCCACTGTTTGAACTGTCTCTGGTCTGTACATACTGGTTTTGGCTGTATGCTGCCTGGTATTCCCAAAACTTTCAACATTTGAGATTGGCTTACCAAATGACAAAATAAACTCAACACCCACTCCAGGAAAAAAAAAAAAAAATCTTGCATAGAAACACGATGCAAAGAATATTTAAATTGTTTTTTTCTAGGGCAAAATGCTTACAGATTTCTTTTAAATTGTCAGTCTGCATAAAAGCATAGGTATTTATACTTCATTGCTTGTTGTCTAGTCAAGCAGATTTTCCCCTCTTTCAATTTGCATTTACTACAATAGGAGCTTTGAGGAACCTTTTGTAATTTAATTTGACATATAGTTTGTATATGCTGCACAAATTTAGAATATGTGGCACTTAAAGCACACTAAAGGTCTCAGTCTTACTGAGTTTTGCTAGGCAAAGAAGGATGGACAAAATAATCTCATCATGAGTCTTTGAAAAACTCAAAATGTATTCTTCCTTCCAAGTAGTGCATTTGTCTTGCCTCTGGCCTAAGTTCTCAATAAAATGTGAGATTTTGCATGGCAGTTGGTGTGAAGTTAGCGAGGTGCCTTATTTCTTGGCGAGTATTATCGACAAGAGATTTTAATATAAAATTATACAGTTACTATCATTAGTTTAGAAAATTTGAATTGGTTTAATATTCAAGAATAGATTGGTCTTGTTTTCCTTTTTTGAAGTGTGAACATATCACAGCATAATTCAAGTCTGAAGAAAGATCAAGAGGCATCTACTTCAATCTCCTGCTCAAAGTAGGGTGAACTTTGAGTTCAGATGAAGTTGCTCAGGATTTTTTTCCAGTTGGTCTTGAAATCCTTCAAGGATGGAGACTGTTCAGCCTCTCTTGGAAATCTGTTCCACTTCTTCATTGTCCAAGCAGTGAAAAAAACCTTTGTGTGATAAAAAAATCTGGACTTCTCATTTCAGTTTATGCCTTTTGTCTCCCATTCTCCTACTAAGCACCACTGTGAAGAGCCAGCTTTGACTTCTCAATAGCTTCCTTGTAGGTACCAGGAGCTGCTGTTGGGTCTCACCAAAGCTGTCTCTTCTCCAGATCAGTCAAGTTTGTCCTCATGAGGCAAGTGTTCCAGGCCTGACCATGTTGGTAGTTAGTATCTGAAATTGGTTGTTTATTAGTGTCTGTTGTGTACTGGAGGAAGTGCTGACTAGAGAGGGGCGGCTGTTGTGGGACTTCTGTTCATCCAGCCCTGAGTGCCCCTGCCTGTCTTTGCTGCCAGGACACTGCTGGCTTCTGGTCAGCTCATGCCTGTACACTGCCAAGGCCAGTGCCCTCAGAGCTGCTCCCCAGCCACTGCTGTTGCAGGAATTATTCCTCCCCAGGCAGAACGAGTTTTCATTTGTCCTTGTTGAGTTTCATAAGGCTTCTGTCAACTCTCTTCTTCAGCCTGCCTAGGTTTCCTGGAATGGCAGCTCTTCTCCCAAGCATATTGATGGCTCCCAGTATTCTGGAGTGAGGTGCAAACCTCATGGCAGTGAGCTCTGCTACCTCCTCTGGGTCACTGATAAAAATGTTAACAACAGGTCTCAGGACAGACACCTGCATCTAACCAACCTTCTGGCAGAGCACAACCCATTGACCCAACTCTCTGAGCCCAACCAGCCAGTAAATTTTGTATAGGCTGCATAGGCTGTAACATCCTAACATGGATTCAGGAGTATTGTGGGAGATGTGTTGCAAGCCTTACTGAAGCCAAATGGGCCCACTTGTTTCCTTGTTTGGCCTTTTTCTTCAGAAGTATCTGTATTGTTTCTGTGGTTTAAGTGCTGTTTGCTGACACTCTGTGTCCCTGTTCTTCAGAAATTTTTTAAGCAGCTCTTTTGACTGACTGGATCAGAATGTCTTCTAATGAGTGACTTTTCACTTTAGTTTTATTGATTGAAAATCAGAATGAGTGATAGTTCTCATTTAATAAGAGAAGTAAACGGAGATTGTTGTGAAAAGGAGTACTAAAATTTCATAGTTTGTTCAATAAATAATGACTTGCTGAGTCAGACTCTCTTTTAGGCTTTTTAAAAATGCCTATCTGTAATGGAAGTTATTTCTATTAATTATAAAGACAAATTATAACACAAACTAATGGAAAGCTTTACCTTCATAGCAGAACCTTTCAAAAAGGTCACCTTCAGGCAGACTCTGTTTAGGCTGATTTTTACATCTGTTCTTACAGATATACTGTCCAGCTAAGTCCTACTAGAATACAAAATCTCTAAGTAATTGCAGTCCCCAAATTACATAGTTTAGGGATTTGACTGTAATCTTTGGAGGTAAGAAACTCCGCTATGTGTGTATGCACGTGCACAAAAAAGTTTGGTCTTTGAGCCAAACTACTGAAGAACCTGAATTTCATTTCCCAAAATGGTAGACACTGCAGGTCAGGCTTCTAAAGCTGCTTGAGCACCAAAGGATTTATGCAAGCATTGAGATCATTAAAAGCATCTGTTTATCTATCTCCATCATGCTTTACCTGTCTCAACTTCAGTCACCTTAAGCCTGCAGTCACATAGAGTATCCTAGATTTCCCTAGCCATCCAGAGAGAGACAGATCCACCACCCAGTGAATTCTTCAATGCAATCCAGATACCTCCTAGACATCTTGTGCACTGCACAGTTTTAGATTATATAGTGGTGCTGCAATCAAATATTAAATTATATTTTTGCCCAAATAAAATTATTGTATCTACTTAATAATTTTATATTTAAGGCCTGGAAAATCCAATGCTTGTAAGTGTTTATAAAATCATGGTTAAGAATCTTTTCAGCCCTGCTTTTTATTGTCCATACTTATTGCAAAAGCCTGACCTCTGATTCTGAAAGACCTTGCAGACTCCTTTTTGCATGTAAAAGTAAAATGGAAAAAATTTAAAAGCATTAATAAATTATGTTAAAACATACTTCTATGTATATTGGAGGGGATCTTCCTTTTGAAGTGTTTGTGTGGCAATTTTCATGAGGGTAGCTATCTAGTTGTCCTCTGCTATGTATGCAAGTAAACAGAGCTTGGACACTTCAGTGCTGGAATTGAAACAGAACATATGCACAAACTGCAGAACAGCTGCCTTGGCCAAAACCCACTCTGTTTTATCAGTTCAACTGCATTTTTCTTCATGCATTCAGATAACAAGAAAACAATGTATTCTAATTTCTTCATCCTGTTAAAAAAGAAGTATGTATGAATCAAAGACTAAGATTTTATTAATATTAAAGGAAAAAAGTGTGCTTAGACAGGTCAGAAGTACTAAATGCAAATACTCCAGAGAAATATTTCACATTATAAGGAAGTCTTTATGCATGCAGTAAAAGACTGCATAAACAGGCTCCTTTTTATTCTGTGCGGTAAGTGGTAATGAATTTCTTATAGAAAGCTGTCTACCAGAAGCTATGGGACAGGATAAATTGCAGAAAGATTTTCGTTTGGGATTTGAGCTCATCAGAATAACCAGATTGTGGGCTCTGAGTCTGCAGCCGTTTTTCAGGTAACAACACCTACGGCTGGAAGGTAAATAGGTGCCACCCGTGTCAGCAGGCCCTGCAGAGAGGCAGTGAGGACCCAGGCACTGCTGCGGTGAGCAGAGCTTGGAGCAGCAGCTCTGGCCAGGGGCATAGGAGAGGAGGGGACCGAGGTGGGGAGGCACTAATGGCTACTTGGAGGCACACTGCAATCAGGATGAGCAGCCAGTTCTCAGGCTCCTCAGCTCTGTCACCCTTCAGCTTGAAAAGCTCTGGGAAAGAGATAAGTCAGTCAGTTAAACACAGTAATTATATTCCTTCAAAAGCGAGTGAAAGTGGCACATGTTCAACACGGATCTCCTCCCCCCTTCTTGATTGTAACAGAAGATTTGGGCGGATTTCCTATTCGGAGGCAATCAGTGAATGTGGAGAGCGAGGGATGAAGGATGCCCTGGCTGACCTTCAGAAGAATTATTGTTTCTTTCACTCGTAGTTTCTCCCCCAACCCCACCCCCATCTCCCTTGTACAAGGCTTGGGAGCTACAGAAGCTTTTTTATTCGAAAACAGGTGCATAAGTGGAGCTCTCTGCTGCAGGGATGTAATTGATTCAGGACAACAGTGCCCCTAATCAGACAGCTGCTTTTGTTGTCTTGCCCTTCTGTATGAGGGAATAGGAAAATAGCTATCACTATGTGTCTTAGTCAGGAAATATTCAGCAAATATTTGTCAAGTAAAGTGTGTTTAG
This sequence comes from Oreocharis arfaki, assembly GCA_013398015.1. NCBI lineage: Eukaryota > Metazoa > Chordata > Aves > Passeriformes > Paramythiidae > Oreocharis > Oreocharis arfaki. The sequence goes on along the minus strand of VZRR01014009.1, from coordinate 361,474 downwards.
AATATTGCTTAAAATTACACATATATTTAACACTTTCCCCTCCTTTTCTGCTCCAAACTGCCAAGCTTTAAAGGATACAATTTAATTAGCAATGGCATTTTAATGCTGTTACTTGCACTGGCTGTGCTCTATGCAAATAATTTATTTCGTGGAAATTGTATTGGGATTGAAAACGTTTTTTTCTTTCCCAAGAAGTATTATAATTCCTAATTGGCTGAAGCTTTGCCGATTTAGAAATGTGTTCAAAGAAACCAAGGCGCAAGTCAAGGGTAGAGGGGGATTAAAGTTACTGTCACTCTTATGCAAATGTCTGTCACCCCACACAAGGCTCGCAAATTAAAATTGAAGTGCTGGTTTGCTGCTGCAGTCATGCTTTTGGAATAATCAGTAATGAATTCAGCTACATACCACAACCGTTTCCTAAAACCAGAGCATTATTCTTGTATAAAATGCCACATTTATATTGTTAGAGAATATTTATACCCATTTCATCCTGCATTCAGATCTTTAAAGTTGCTAGATATGAATCAAGTGCCTTTGCCTGCCCTGAAGATGAGTTTTCCATGTGCAGCACCATGCTTGTCATTACAGATTAGTGTACCATTTAGAGGGAAAGGGAATAGATAGAATAGATAAAATATTTTGCATATGCATAATCAACACAATTGCAAATAAAGGCAAAAGTCTTGGGAGGCAAAACACAGCTGTAATGCTAATGCTGAGTGAATAATTTTCTTGATGAATTTAGCCTCTGTGTCTGCTCACCAGATAGCCTCAAACATATTGTAATTTCTGGAAATTTGGTTATTCTTTAGAATTGCTGCACTGTTTTGTTTGGGGGTTTTTGTTTGTTTTATTTTTAACTCTTCAGATTGCATTCAATTTGTGATTATAAAATATTTGCTATCCAGCCTGCAAGCTTTATTAGGTAGTGCTGTCTATCATATAAGCATACCTCATTTTTATCTACTGCCTGTAGTGGTGTAATTCCTTTAAGAATACCCTCTGCAAACAGTTGGCCCATAGCAAAGAGTTAGAACTTTATTTGTAGGGGTTCATGGCATGTCCTAGGAAGAATTTCTTCCTGCATGGAAGAGAAAATTTTAACATTTATGTACCTGCAGTCTTTGAAGGAAGCAAAAGAAAGTGTTGGTATTCTTCCCCTGGGACATATATATGTGCTTTGCTTACCACATTTTCATCTACTTAGTCTGGCTGGACTTGCCATTTTTCTGTGAAAGAGAATGTTGATTTTTATCTGATGTTTACAATTTAATTTATAGCCAAACTGATAATGACCACAAGCATTTTGAGAAAGACAATTCTTACAGATTCTATCTGAAAAGTGTTAGTCTTTCTGGTACAATATGAGCAACTTCTTAGCAAGGAGAAAGGGAATAAGCATTTTTTTCAGAGCAGTTATTGTCCTTCCTAGAGTGACTAGATGATTTCTTGACATTTTGTGGTAGGAAGTATTTACTTTAGTGGTAATAAGTTTTATTTCACTTTCTTATTCTAGTTATTGGAAAGTGCTGTGATGAATCCTATAAGGCAGTTCAGTATTGACACAGGCTGCCCAGTGATTTGGGAATATTTTCTGTTAGTATGTTTTAATGGATAGCAGACAAAAGCCATTACACAAAATATAAAGCTACGAACCCTTTGAAGCATTTCCATACAGAAATAAAACCTCACGTTTTCAAAAACGGTAAATCAAAACTATGTGTCCTTGCAACCTGAAAAAAAAAACAAGACCGTAAATGGACTTTTATTAGTTCATGCAGTTTAAAACAGTTTAGATGTACAAGCACTAAACAACAGGCTGCTGCTTCTTCCAGTAGTGTCTGTATTCTTGCACTTGCTTTTCCATAAATCCATTAGTCAAGCACCACTCTGCAACAGCCTCTGTACTGGATTTTATTAACCATTACAGTCAGTTATTCTAAAATCAGCAAGTTATGTATACCAGATAAAACCCAAACACTGTGTTTATCAGGGGCTCTGTACCAGTGGTAGGGTTGGAATCAAGCTCCCATAAATACAATATTGGTAATGGCTCTGATTGTGTAATAGTCACCCTCATAACACAGGGGAATGAATGGTTGCCCAAAGCAAAACAGTGTGTGCAAAGAGCTCATTGTATGCCATTTTCTTTCATGATGCATTTGATGGCCAAGTCCAAAACCTTTCTAGCTCCATAGCTGTTATTCAGGAACATGATTTGTTTTGATGTGAGGAAGGAAGGTCAGACTCATTTAACAGCACTGCACATTCTCCACCTGTGACGTTGATACATTTAGTGCATATATCCTGATTAACAAATCGTGTTTCTTGAGACCTTATTTGAGAAAATAATCTGGATGCAGCTTTTGTATGTCTTTGATGTGCGCTGTGTTTTCAGGAATTATTAGCAGTAGATCAACCAAAGAGATTCTTATAGCACCTGTAATTTTTGTTATCCATTTTATGGCTTGCTGTCACCCTACCCACAAGCATTCATCTCCAGTGAGGTAGGCAGTATTGCTCTTTGTCCAGCAGCTCTCTTGGGTCTGAGGGGTTTGCTTGGAGTTAAAGCTGTTCACTTATAGGAACAGCTTTAAATAAATTACTTAGTGATTTTTTTAATTAACAGTGCACCTAAGTAAAGCATATTGGCTATTGTTATTCTTCTACATCACAAAGCAACAATTTACAAGCTGGAACTACCTTTCTTTTCCCCTCTGAAAGTAATTATTAGCTACAAAGCTGTAATAAATCAGAGCACTTAAGGATGCCTCAAGGGAGGTTTCATGTTTGTAAAACCTTGTAAGGCAGGGTTTGATTTTGCAAAAACTCCAAATGAACCAAAGCTTTTTATTTTGATTTTATTTGAACTTTCAGAGCAATGAAGCTGAGAAGGTTTGGCTTAAAGTTTCTTGTCAGGGTTTTCTTCATTTTTTAAATACTGTTAACCGTGATATCTCAGATATCAGATATAGTATGTCAGTTCTCTTTAATTTCCAGACTAGCAAACATTTGAACTGATATGAAGAAAAGAGACATGTTTTATATCGTTCTTACAACTAATTAAGTATCCCCAGACCATTAGTTGCTCATGTTACTCTGTATTTGAGGATGGTCTGACCTGGAGCAGAGATAGTTTGCAGAAGAAGATGCATTGTGCTGTCAGCAGAGTGGCAGAGCTCGTGCCAGGCTCAGCACTGGAGCTGCAGACATTTCATGTGCTCATAGAGGTAACTGCAAACATGGGCACCTTGGGTCATTGCATTACAGCAGCAACTTTGTTTTACGTACTACAGATCTACAAATGTATTTCACACATGTGAAAGCGCTTTGAAGTACTTCTGTTAGGGGACACAAAATACACTGTAAGGGTGAGTAGGAAGAAATCTCTTGAAAGGAAAATTGTCACAGAACGTTGGCAAAGACTGTGCAGTTACAGTGATGTGGGCAAAGAAATGTGGCATCTCTATTCCTGAGTCTTTCATTTTATCTCAGTAGAATGGATTTTTTTTTTCTTAATAAGAAGGGGGTTTTTTAGTTTGTTTTTGGGGTTTTTTTACAGTGAATTAGGTCAGAGTTTCTGAAGTTGATGTATACGTTCTTCTAACAAACTGAACAGGCCTTAACCTAATGGCAGTTCTTGGTAGGACAGACAAGGTTAAAAGCATTGATGGAGAGATGGAGAGAGCAAAATTATGTCTATCTAGAGAATATCTGTTGGAATAGTTGAGGTTGTTTTAGCAAGGAGAGTGTAGTTACAAGCCACAAGTTGGCATTTGCTGCTTACCGTCTTTCTTCTTGTTCAAGAAGTGTCTGGACAATGCTCTCAGGCACATGGTGTGATTCCTGGGGCTGTCCCGTGCAGGGCCAGGAGCTGGACTTTGATGAGCCTTGTGGATCTCTTCCAACTCAGGATATTCTATTATTACAGCCAGTGATACAGCTAACCAGTTAGTATCTGTGAGGAAAAGAAACCAAATGGGCTGTGGAGAGGGGGTGTAGGCAAGTGCTAATGCACTCATTAAGGTATATGAGGACTGTCAGAGGTATAAAAGATTAATTGCTATAGCTGCAGAAGAAAGAGAACAGCCCTATAGCATGGTTCAGGTGGGCACAGCCTGGAGCTGTTGATTTCTCATGTTTTAAGTCTTCCTTGTCCATTGCCTCTCTGCTCCACTGCAGCAAGAAAAAAGTTCTCTTTCAGTGAGAAGTATATACTGTAAGCAATTCTTTTGTTGATTCCCTAATCTAGAATGGAAGCTGTTACTGTAATTCTTACTGTATTTGTAGAGTAGCTGCAGGCCTGATTAAAAACAAACAAAAAAAAAACAAAGAAGAAAGGATGGGACTTAAATTGGTGGGACTGTTAAACTGCTGGCACAGTGGTTAAATGTATTTGGAAAATAAAAGCATTACTTCAGAACAGTCTAGACCTAGGCATAGTGACAGCGATACTCAGGACCAGCTATTTAAAAACACTAGACCCTCATTAGAACAGACACCTTTTTACTATTATTGAAGAGGCATTGAAGTATGAGATGGAATGGCAGAAAAACAATGAAAAAGGAAAATTAAAGAACTGCAAATAATTCTTCCCTTTCAAATGCTTTGTAATTAAATGCCTGGATAATTTCTACTACTCATTAACTGAGATCAGCTAATGAAGAGTCTACAAGACAGCTGGGCTGTAGCTCTGCTGCACAATTGGTCTTGTGAATAAAATTGTTACCCGATAGTAACACAGTGTTACTGAAGCTGACTGATAGTAAAACTCCACTTGACCTTGGGGAAAGAGAGCAGCCAAGATCTTGTTCCTCATGTTTTAGCTAATGGAGAGACTTCCAACATTATTGAAAAGAGAAAGATATCTGCTGCAACTTTTCATGAAAACACCTCAAATAAATAGGATTATACATATATATGTAAGCTGTTCTGATCTAAAAAATAAATTCATCAGACTAACAAGGGCATGCTCAAACAACTAAGTCTGTGGTTTGATTAAAGAGGGTGAATGGTAACTCTGCAATAAAGACAAGGTATGTAAGTTCAAATAATTCCCTTTTAAATTTCTCTACATGTATATTGGGAGAACTGTTGGGAAAAAATGGTTCTCAACTGCCTGTGGATTACTCATAAAAGTATCACAAATTACTAAAACAGTCCCACAGACTTTAATGGCACATTCCCAAGTAACGGGAATCTTCTCCACTTCTAGCATGTTAAAATCTACACACAAAATCAGGCTTCGAGTGAAAAGGAGCAAACATAAAAATGACTGGATGAAAAGGCAAAACACTGAAGAACTAAACCAATATTTTACTTTGCGTTTTCAGTCTCTACTCAGCTGAGCAGTGAGAAGCACAAGCTCCTTTTTTGATTCTCCACAGAACTTCAGTGCCTTGGTTTTGGTATTTTTTTTCCTTCAGGCTCTCTTGGAGATGTCACTCCTTCCTCCCTAATAAATATTTGTGAGTCATGCACATACTAACTCCAGGCTCAGCAATCCTAATTTATAGGCTTTGTAGTTGCATGTGAAAATGCGGTGCAGCTCCCAGCTGGCAGGCTGTCCAGCTGCCTTCTGGGACAGCCCCTTGGCCTGCACTCAGGCTGGACTCCTTCCAGCAGCTTTAGTCACCCCTTGCTAAACCTGCTAACAAGGATCTGGTGCCCATTTTTGTGTGACGGGTGTAGTGACAGCAGCAACAGCTTGTTAGTTTTAAGCTTGTTTACTGCTTTTTGGCAACTCCCTCCCCAATTCGAAGGGGTATCTGAGAGGTCATAGTTGCAGCCCTTCTGCTTCCCTTCTCCACTGCAGGCACATGCATTGTCTGTTCACCTTGCTCGAACAAGGTGAATCTTTCAGTCTTCCAGTTCAAAGCCAGAACAAGAGGAAGGATGTTCAAAAGCAGTAATTACTTTGCATTTTTCTATAATGTCATCATAAAAATTGTATTCATCAATGAGCTTCTGTGAGAAAGTCAAGAACATCTGGTCATGGAAAGGCAAGTATTAGGTGAACATCTAGTTTGACCATTGTTCACCATGAAAAATTACTTTCTGTCAAAACAAGATATTTACTTGGCATTGCCTTATATTCATAAATCTCAGCTTCTTTTACTCTTGCCAGAATAGTTTTTATTTTGAAAAGAATTGTCAGATAGTTGAGAACTTGAAGACTTTTGTCTGAATTTGTTGCCATTATATGGAAGAAGCATGAGTGTCATAATCATGGAGAGAAATGTAAAAACCTTTAAATAAACTTCTTTTGGAACTGGAATGATCCAATGAAATGAGTAGAATTACTATAGTATGAATCATGGTTTGGCCCAAAGTCTGAGTATTTCTGCAGGTTTTGGTAATTGCATGTAAGGCCCTTGTAATTTTGTCAGTGTACAGTGCGTGCAGTCAAGTGTTGCCATTTCCTTCAGGCTAGCCCTAGTCGTGCTTGTTTCCATTATTTTCTAAATGTGCTTTTAGGGCTTTATGGTGGCAGGCTTTTTCTTCACCTGTAAAGAAACACAAAAACAGGGAAAAGGGTCCCATAATGCTTCCTTAAAGTGGATTGTTGACAAACCCTACCTAGTTTCCAAAGAAAGCAAATATTCTGTTATGTTTCCATAGCACAGAAGCTATCATCTCAAACTAGGAATAGTGCCAGCAAACTCTGGGACTATAGAATAAGCAGTTTACTTGCTCAAACTCCCAGGCCATATGGGAATCGACACTCTTCTCCCCCACAAATAACTCTGTTACTTGAAAGAAGTAGTACATGTTGGCAATCAGGGGTTCATACTTTGAATTCCAGTTGAAAGGGTTATTTTGTATAAAGCCTGATACCTTTCCATCACTCAGCCTCTGCTAGGTATTTCAAGTTGGTTAATAACCAGGTGCAACTATACAAGTAAGGGATTTTTTTCACATGATTTTGCAGGATTAGTTTGGGTGTTGTCTGATGAAATTAAACAAATTTTATCTTTGATACATTTGATGTACCTGATTTTAGAGTTCAAGATTTTGGGTAGGCCCAGCATTGCTTGAAAGCTGCTGACATGACTGGGGGAGGTGTCAAATCCTCTGTCATAACTTAAATGCTAGTGTCAGTGCAACATCCAGCATAAAGTTGCTTCAAATTTACCTTGGTGTGCTTCTAAGATCATGACAGAAGATGCTGAACAGGCTCAGGCACAAGATCTGAGGTATGTGTTTGGTCACTTGCCTTTAAAGCAGCAGGAACAAGTGGAAATGTCAGGGGATCACCTGAGACCTGTTACGAGCTTGTGACACAGCTTGGCACATGCTGTTGCAGTTGAGTCTGCTTTGGACCACTGCCAGGCTGGAAGAGAAGTCAGGGGTGCTGTCAAGAAGCTGCATACATCCTCCTCAATGGTACTGTGAGGCTGGGTTTTGGAGGAGTTGGGGATTTTTTTACCAGTTTCCTTAGTTTCTCTATTGCCTTCCTGTAATTCTCTGAAGAGAATGGAAAAGCTTTAATAGGTAATAAATTAAGCCTTTTACAACAACAGTAGTGAAAAAATTACGTTCATTTCTCCAACTATGTGGTGTTGAGGGGGTTATGGAGTACTTGGGGGAGAATATTTTTAAAATTTTTTAATATTTATATTTTTCAATGCTAATTGCCTAAGTGGGAGCATGGGAAACTCAGGTGTGATCCAAAGTGATAGGGACTGTAAAGTCCAGGGTTGCAGGTTGTTCCTGCTGTGGGTGAAGGCACTGTAAACACTCACAGACTTCACAAAGGTGCAGAGACATCCAAAGTGATTTTCTCCTGGAAAAGAGTCAGAATTAGCTGTCTTAGTGCTTATCTGCAGGGAAAATTTGCCAGTGTAATTAAACTGCTCTAGTTACACAGGTATAACTCCTTGCTCAGTCACTCTTGTCTCAGGAGTGCCCAGGGAGGGAGTTTACACCAGAGTAACCACAGCAGTGTGTTGCCCTACGAGTACAGCGAGGCCATTTGCCAGCTGGTGTGTGCCAGGTGGCTGCCATCTGAGATGCTCAGGACAGCGCTGCTCATGGTGCAAAAAGTTGCTGAGTTGTGCCAGGACCTTAGGCAGGACACACATTCCCCATCAACGCCCTGAAAATAAACATTTTAAATCACAAGTCAAATCCCTTCCCTAAGTGTAGGAGCTCCAGCTGCCATTGAAAACCTCCAATCACAGCTTTCTTTTGCAGTTCAGTTTGAGAAAAAGATGAATGTAACTGCTAATATTCAACAGGCTTCTGAAGTTTGATCCTTAACTCAGTTTCTCACCACCCCTCTTTGCTACCATCCTTCTTTTTCTCCACCTTGCCCTTGGCCGCAGAATGACTCCTGACTGAAGAAGAGGTTAGGAAAGGCATGAGGTGACTCGCTGGAAGTATGGGCAACCTGGCTTCAAGTCCTTGTTTTGCTGCAGAATTTCTGTTTGGTCTTGGGTGAGAAAGTCTCTCTGCAGTTTGATTTCTGTCCTGCAAGGGTGAGGAGCAGCATGTCCACAACTCTGTGGAGATTTGCAGGTTGTGGTAACCACATCAGAGAAGGTGAGTTATACCTCTCTGACGCTCTGCAAGATCAGAGATTGCGTCAGTATCTCAGCTGTGTTGCATTTCACAGGAGATAGGGTCTGAAAAGTTGTTCATTCCCTAGCCAGGCTGCTTTTCTGGAGTGAATCCAGCTTGCCCCCCCTCCCCTTCTCCTACTGAGCAGTAGTCCAGAGCCTTAACTGCCCAAAGCATGTTTCTGTTTCCCTAATGCACTCCAAAGTACCTTTCTGAACAGGGATAATGTCCCTTGGAACTGCTTGTGACCTCTGATTATTACAGCCTGAAGAGATAATTGATTTTAGAGAAGGAAGGGTCATGAAACTTCTCAGATCGTTTGTCTTGCAATGAGATTTGGCTGGAGAAAGACAAAACTCATTCAGAGAGACAGACTGAATAAGAGAAAAGGAAAAGGAAAAAGTGGGAAGTGGGGAGGACACACTAGGTTGCTCTTCACTTCTTCCTCATCCATCCAAGAAGCATCCCTTCTTCACCTTGTCTGGACTGTAGTTACTTTTTTGGTTAGTGGGGTTTTGCAGGGTGCTCCTGAACTGCTGGGTAATCGTGTTTATCAGCTTGTGTAATTTCCTCTTACTTATCTTACAGCAATCTCTAGCTGAGGAGGAAAAAAAAGTCTATCATATGTGGGAACTTTATTATACAGCTGATAAAGGCAGCTGTTTGAATCCTACTATCCAGTCTTTCCTTCATTTCAAATGGGACAATTCAGATTGTGAGTTTAGCTGAAGGATATATACAATGAGAGTAATCAAACGTCTTTATATTGCCTCAAATTTGTGTCATAAAGAACGGCAAAAAAGGCATCCAAACACAACGCTGGAAGTTAGATGGCATTTTCTGTCTACAGTGTAATCTGGCAGTCATTTCCCTGGCCTACAACAGGCTTGGAAGTGCTCTGCTGTGGTTTGTACACCCTAGAAAGAAAGATACCCTCTGAACATGCCTACATGCTGATGTCAAATGTACCTTCTGTGTTTCAGAATTTCTGTTTGTTTGTGTCACTGCAGGCATACAATATCCCCAGCACAAAAAGGAAGGGGTAGGCTAATGTTTTATCTATAATCATCTGTGTTCCCTCCAGCAGCCATGCCACTTCTTAGGTATTAGATATGTGGTGATGGGACAGACAGGCCATCGCTTTTTAACAGTACAGAGCTTGTGCTGGCTCTCCAGTCTGAGCCTTGGACAGAGTAATGGGTGGGGTGATGGGGTGATGGAAGACACTTAGCAGGGGGGAACTGACAGGTCCTCTTCCTTAGCCAGACTTAAGTCAGGTTTCNGAGGGGAGGGACACCCACCTCTGTTTTCTCTTAAAAGCTGCCTCTGGTTAAGTGTCACTTTTATTTTTCTTTTATTCTTACTCTGCTGAGAATTTTTTTCTCCAGAAATAGTTTGTTTTTCTTATTTCTTTCAAGATGCAAAACAAAGCAGCACTCTGTGCTTCCAGGCCAGTGACAGATCTTTGTTGCTTTTTGTGAGGAGGCAGCCGAGGGGGGAACACTCAGACCGCAATCCAATAGGCATCATTGTCCAGAGAAGAGGAACGAAGCTGGTGAAGGGTCTGGAGCACAAGTCCTATGAGGAGAGGCTGAGGGAGCTGGGGGCATTTGGTCTGGAGAAGAGGAGGCTCAGGGGTGATCTTATCACTCTCTACAACTCCTTGAAGGGAGTATGTAGCCAGGTTGGTCTCTTCTCCCAGGCAACCAGAGGACACAGTCTTAAGCTGTGCCAAGGTGCATTTAGGTTGGACATTGGGAAGAATTTCTTCATAGAAAGGGTGATGAGACACTGGAATGACTGCCCAGGGAGGTGGCGGAGTCACTGTCCCTGGAGGTGTTTAAGTACAGGTTGGACATGGCACTTAGTGCCATGGTGCAGTTGACAAGGTGGTGTTCAGTCATAGGTTGGACTCGGTGATCTCAGAGGTCTTTTCCAACCTCAAATCGATTCTGTAACTGACACGTGCGTAAAACTAGAGCTGCTTTTGCAATTGAAGCTACTTAAGGGAAAAGCCCACAGCATAGTCGGCGCTTCGTAGGATTTCATGAGTGGAGCTTTCTTGCTTGGTCTCTGTTGGCTTAAACAGTGATTGTGGGGACGTTTCGTTCAAAACTTGCTTTGCTTAAATAAAAAAAAAAAATTTAAAAAAGGCAAACCAAACACACACGGTATTTATGCAGCCATATAATTAATTGTCTCCGGCCCACTGCTCAGGTTTGTGGCGAGTTCTACGCGCACACGTGCGCCGCGGCCAGGCCCGGGTGTGCTCCCTGCGCTGCCCGCTCCCTTCGGGCAGGGCCCGATCCGCCGGCGGCTCCGCGAGCGCGCGCTGCCACCTAGCGGCCCCCGCCGGGCACCGCGCCGGGCCCGCGCCGCGGCCTGCGCACCGCCCCGGGCACTCTGCGCCGCGGGAACAGCAATAAAGGAGTTTTAAAAGGCAGCAAACCCCAATCTCACTGCCCACCCCCCCGCCCAGGCTCCCTGCGGGCACTGTGCGTGTTTCCTTGGGTGGTGGGTGGGGTGCTCTCCGGGCTGCGCACCCTGCGGTGAGATCTTCTGGGAGCTCCCGCATCATCAGATGAGGGGTTGGCTTTGCTATTTGCTTTTGTATTTGCAAATGAAGTAGATGTTTGCTGAAGGAATACTCTAAGCCCACCGGGAAAAGTCCATGCCAAATAGTCTGTTCCCCTCCAAACTCCAACAGAGGGAAAGAAAAGGGAAGAAAATTGTAGAACAGCTTAAAACAGGCTGAAGAAGAAAGGAAACTGTGTTTTGCGTATGTGCGATGTTCAAGATCACAATGCAAACACAACATTAAGAGCCGGTATTTTGTCCTGATATAATAATCATAACTCTACTTGCGATTCATTTTTTCAAAAAATGAAATACATCTGATCAGATTGATGATGCGGCTTAAACAATTTAGCCATCCAAACTGTTCTTTCATATTATCTGGCATCTAGTAATTGAAATGAAGTTATGCCATTGGCTTTTCTCAAAGCCTAGATTTGAAACTACAGATTTATTAGCCTTTTACAGCTGTTTTGTATAAGAACGTCCCTACTGTAAGGTTGCTAGCATTTGCAGCTGTCCTGGGTTGCAGTATATTCTATTACCGTCTTCATGAGCTGTGAAACCAGGTGGGGCAGTGTTTCTTTGCCTCCTCCTTCCGGACCATCTTCTGTTAACGGGAGCATTTGTGCCTTGCCAAAGGACTCATAGATAACAGACTCCAAACCATCTCCTGTTAATGGCCCCATCAGTGCCTCACCACCCCATTGTGAGATGCTCTGCCTGGGAGGGGGCACTGAACATTTCCCACTTAGATATAATCAGAGGTTTTTCAGGCACAAGGGAGCTTCTCTCCGCTGGACTTCCAGAGGACGAGAGGCTGCATCACTGGACCTTCAGGCGAGGACCAGGCCCTTTTCCACGGGACCGCTGTTTTCACCGGAGCTGCTGCACCCACCCTGCTCACTGGGAGCCACCAGCGCTGCTGCCGGCTNCCTTGCCTGAAAGCCCCCTTAATTTCAAAATTATAATAATCCGGAGAGAAGGGGGTTGCATTTCCCACTTCAAAGGGAGTTTCTACCTCACTTAAACAGATGCCTGTCTTTCAATCCAAGACAGCAGCGTATTTTGGTATTAACCACTGCAAGATCGCTGGGCCGTTTGTTGCACAGGAAGGTTGTTTCATTGTGTCCTTCCCGCTGTGCCACACTACCTTTCTGGAATCAATGGAACTCAGCACACTGGAAGACGGAGGGCATCTTGAGCTGTTTATGATATTCTGCACAGATCTGGACAAAAAATAGATGAGGCAACCAAGTCCATTGTGGTTTATGAAAGAGAATTGTGGATATAAACAAAATGCTAAGGGGTTCTATTGGTGCTGAGAGATTTTGATTTCCCCATTGCTAATGCCAGCTATGAAAAAAAAAACAATTTTATTTACCTTAGTACATTTTATACCTTTAAGGATCAATTATCTATGATCCTTAACTACTTAAAGCAACATGATTTTCTTTGTGAAAACTGAACTTCTCATAAATAATGTGATTCCAGGAGCTGAAGCTTAAAAAATAAAGCTCTGCCTATATGCTGATGAGAAAGTAAAAAGTTATGAAAGTTTTTCTAATTAGATGATAGTATTATTGTTTATGGGGTTTAGGTGTCATTTTTAGTTATCAAAGCCTCTGTGGATGTTATATGTAGATAAACAAGAATGAGACTTACCAAAAATGCTGCTAAATCTTGTTCTGTTAAAGCCAGATGCTAGGAAAGGGGTGGGGGTACCGCCATTGCTCTTTCCAAGAGCCAGGTTGGAACTATATTCACATCTAGCCTTGGAACCTTTTTCCCTCATCAACTATCAAACCCTGACTTAGCTTTGAAATAGTACTGTCAAGGTGTTTGATAAATATCTTGCTGATTATTTATATACTTTATATAATTCTGGCTTATTTTTCGCAAGTAATTAGTCTTTGCTGCAACCTAGCTTAGACTATAAATGTTTTTTTCATGCTGCCAGGTTGCTGTGTTAAGCTGAACACAAGGATTGTCTGCTAGCCCTTGTGATGGAGAGAAAGTGATGTTGCATGAGAAAATGGTGTTTAAAAAATCTCTGTTTGCAAGTCTGAGCAAGAGGAAGAACATCGTTTACTGTTGTTTGCTGGGGACTTTACACTAGAACAAATCAATTTCTTTTTTATTTCCAGTCAAGATCTGTTGACTGAAATCTACTTTATCTTCTAGGATTTAGGGTTGTAAACCCAGTAATTGGCAGCAGCCTCCTAATAATGGGTAAGAAAGTTGTGTAGGAAGCCATCAACATGAACAACATAATTTACAGAGCTACTGGAAGGTTCAGAATAAAATGACTTTTTCCCCTCTCTTTCTGTCTTTTTTGGTAAATTAACTGGTAGCTTTTTTTTTTTAAACCAGTATCAACCTTTACTGCATTTTTTCCAAAAACCACAAAATGTTCAAGTGTGGATAGACCTGACTGAGCAGAGTGGCAGTGGTTTTCTGTTCTATCTTCTAGCACAGGCAAATCATAGAGTAATGTGCTGTATAAGAAATTCATTAGAAAAGCACAAACCCACTTTTCCCAGAGATTGCTGGCATTGCTCCTGCAAAACTAGCAGAGCTGTTTAAGGATTTACTCTTCCCCCTCTAAAATGGCAGAGCCCTTTGTACGTTGTCTGCAACATACACCACACTGAATGTTGTCAAGCAACCTAAGTACACAAAACTTAAGTCAGATGTAAATAAGGCAGCTAGCAGACATCAAGTGTTTTCAAAAGAAGCTTTTTTGTTCTGATTTGCTTTGTTTTGATCCTTACCTAGGCTTAAAATTGCTGTTGTCAGCCTGTCCAAGATGGTGAACTCTGTTAAGGGAGAAATATGGAGCCACTTCCTCGGAAAACAGCTAAAAATACATTTTTTTAAAACAGCAAGTATTTCATTGTTCACTCCTTTGTTTGAGACTAACCCCTGCTTTGCTTGTATTGATGCCCAAGTGTCATGGCATGTGCATGGGACCTATGTGGGCAGATACATTTCTTGAGTTAGTGTGACTGAAGATGGAGAGCGGTATCATCTGCTACCTTTAACTCACAGCCCCAAAACCACAGATCTGATCCAAGGAAATTACTTTGTGCTCCTCTGCTTGCAGTATTTCTTAAGTGTTTCTTACATCTCACACAGGAGTTGACCTTGAGGTCCCAGCTTTGTTTCAGCAGGGGAAGGTTACCTGCTACTCCAAATTCTTATTCATACCAGAGTTTTCTGCTACAGAATCTGTAAAGGAGAAAAGAGCAATGGGAACTTTTCCTGTCAGCATCCTGATTTCAAAAAGTATCATTGTTCCTGCAAGAGAAGAGAGAAAAAAACCCCATAAACAGCTAGAAAACTAAAAATAGCACTTCTCTGCTCTTCCATTTTGGCAGAAGTATCTGGGAACTTGACAAAGTTTCAGTGCTTGTCAATGCTGAAGACTTGTCTAGGGTTCCTGCAGGGTGAACATGCTGACCTCAGCTTTGAATTCCCAAACCTGCCACAAACTTTATCATCCTCATTAGTGTCCCAACACCTCAGAAGCCTCCATGCTCTTATAGTGTTGTAAATTAATGAAAACAGGAACTGAAGAAAATTGAGTAAAGGGATGATAAATTTTTTCCTAGGCAAATTTTCTCCTGATCCTTACAAGTTTCTGTAGTATAGCAAGCAAGAACGAATGATAAAATTTAAGGTTCCCTTAGCACAGCTGTGTCCAGATTTACTATATAGTTTGCATTTGGAGTCACCATCAGAGATGTTGGAGACCTTTTTATCCCATTTTGTCTTTATCAATAACCAGAGTCCTTTCTATTGTGTTATCATGTGCTCTTCTGTAATAAATAGGAAAAATAATTCCTCTCACCCCTCAGAATTTTTAGTTAGAATTGCTGCAATTTCATGTAATAATTCTCAACTTTAAAATTGAATCAAATATTAGAGAGTTTGCTTGGAGTTTAGAACTGTAAATTTTGTGATCAAAACTTGGTATTTTGTGACTCAAGTTGAGGTATATGGGGTGTCAAAGGAGATCACGTGCACAGATGACGGGGGGGGACCTATAGCAGGGTTGTGTTCAACCACTTACCTTCGTCACAAAGATTCAAAAATAATTATTTTCAAGGATCTTCTACTGTGGTATGTAGTGAGAACACAATAATTTTTAATATCCAATGTCTAGAACCACTGTTGCTTCTTATGCCCATACTACACTTTTAGCTCCTCTCTTATATTTTCGTTTGATGAGTCTGATTCAAATTCCATTGGCATTAATGAAGAACACTCATTGACTTCAATAATCTTTGAATTGCGTCTAGTATCAACTACATTAACATAATCAAGTGAGAGACAATTGTTATGGATGCATTATTTAGCACTGATTGGGGAGGTACTGTCAGCTCCCAGTGTCAGATGGTGTTAGATGTTATTTTATAAGGACTTGATTATTAAGTTAATATTGTAGGTTATAAATCTTTCAGTTGTGCTTTCACTTCATGTTGTGGAATAGTCTGTATTCATGTTATAGTTCCCCTAAAGTGTACATTGGAAGAGTTCAGCCACTTTATATAATTTCCAAATCTGTAATCTCTTTTTCTGTGAGGTGGCATTTCTTACAAGCCAGAGCAAAGTGAGGGCCACGAGGTGCCTCACATTCCTCTCTGCATCCCACAGCGAGATGCTCCCTGCATTGCTCCTGGTAAGGCTTTGACCTGACAGCGCTGATTTGGGCGTAAAGCATTAAGACAAAGAATGTCAATGTACTGATAGCACACCCTGGAATAACTTCATCAAGCCCTGTGCAGGGGGTGTGATCAGCCGTCACAAAACAGGCAGTTGCAATTTGGAAGCAGGACACTGGCAGGTCACACACGTATGGCAGTGCTCTGGCCCACCTGTTCATCGTGACGGTGTCAGATGTTGCCCTGTCACGAGAGGATCTGCCTGTGCCCAGGATGTGGGAGTTTGAGTTTTTTTAAATCAGTATTTAATATTCGAGTCGAACTTGATTGCATTTTGAGTGAAAGGTCAGAGCCGCAGTGGTGTGAAAAGAGGAGACAGGATACTTTCTACGGTGATAATCTCAGTTTTGTTAATACCTATGGGGCAGTTAAAAGCAGTTTTGTTGGTGATGGGAGTTTTTCCTCAAGGAGCTGCTGGGGACATAGAACTCTTCTGCAAGTTAGCTGCCAGTCAGCTGTTTGCCTTAAAGGAGCACATAATTTGGTGTTAGAAAAGTCCAAAATGATTAACTGTCATGTTAACCAATGCATAGACTTCTTTCAGCAGCTAGAATTTCACTTTAGATTGTAACTTTCAGACTGATGGGCTCCTGTGCCGGTGCAACGCTGCTTCAGTCAATGAAAGTCCATCTGCAGCCTTATTTCATGTTGCAAAACCCAGACCTCCCTAAGTAAATCAGATGTGAAATCTTCCTCTGCTTGTCAGATAGCAGTGAAGATTCTGGAGAATAATGTGACTTAAATTTTGGCACACAGAGAAATGCGTGTGTGTTGTATTGAGAACGGTTGTTTTGCAGTGGGCTGTTTTAATCACCCACAGGGTAAGGGAATCTTGAAGCGGTGGGTAAAGAAGGCCCCTTGCTGGGGTGAACTGCTGCACTTCCACAGCTCAGAGAGGAGTATGTGACTGCAGGAACAAGCTCTGCTTCAGAAATAGAGCATGAAAAACAGAATATACTTGTGCTTACTACAGGAACCAAACCCCAGAGCTAGGTGATGAACATGTGAAAATGTTCAAACCACGTTTTCGGGAGGGATCAATATAAAAGAACTTCAGGAAGGGTACATAAAGGTGATTTACTTTGCACCTTTCTCTGGCTTACTGCAGAAAAATGTAATTGAACTTCAACTGGTCTCTGAATTATTTGGCCTTCTGTTAAGGCAGCAGAGAAAGATCTTTGATAGATGTTTATTATGATCCTGATGAAAGATTTTGTTGTGTAGCATGAGAATCAAGAGATTTAAAAAAAAAAAAAAAAAAAGAAAGAAAGAAGAAAAAACCAGACTTTTAAAGATGGCTTCTACCGTGCACCATTTCACCACTGTGCTTTTCCTCGCTATATCTGTCCTGAGTGCCAGCTTACTGGATCCTGCAGTGCCTAAGCTGCCATCACTCACCCTTTGCTCTTCTTTTCCACCCTCCCCTCCAAATATTGCTTGAAAACTAAGAACTCAGTCACACAGCATTTATATCACAGTTTTTCACCACAGTGTTTCTAACTGTGGAAATTGTTTTCTAGCTTTTTAAATAACTAATCTAAGATGAGGTAATTTTCCATGTAAATTAAATTTCGTAACACAGTCTCAAATGCTTCTCAAAATAAAATGACTAAGTAAAATGAAGTAAAATTACCATGGTAATGTAATGGATCTACAAAAATTCCTTTGCGCTTACAGTGGAGACATATTTCCAACCCACTGGGTTCAATGAACATGGTTCAAGACAGCAGATAAGGTATTGGAGACATTCTGTTTGTAACTGGAAAGCCCAGAGGGTTAAGGATCCTTTGCAAAAGGACAAAGATGTCTGTGTTCCACAAAATGCCAGAAGAGTTATATTAATTTGCTGAGTCGCAAGATTCAGAGAATAAAGCAAGAAAAATGTACATACCGATAAGGAACAGTTCGCTAGTTTTTGCAGATCAAAGAGCTTGAAAAGCTCAGATTTATTGCTGAATGACATCCTTTGAAGTTGTTTATATCTGGACAGATACAGGATGATCAGTATCCTGTTTTATTTAATTTTGTTTGTGTAAGTAGAACACGGAAACTATTAACTGGGAAAAAATGCTGATTAAAGGTGCATCTAAATTTATTCCACATTGTTTGACGATGATACAGATCAGGATATCTGAAATCAGGTAATTGGATTGTAAATTTGATCAGTGTGTTAAACAGCCCAAGTAAATCCCAGGCCAAAGTGTGCAGTCAGAGTCCAGTACGGATGTTTCAGTAGCCTGGGCGACTCTGTTGAGTGTAAACATGGCATTTCAGTTCTCATTTTCATTTTGGCCCACTGATCTAATTAAATGCTGTCTGTAAGTGTGTAACTAGTTCAGGTTATAGTAGCATAGATATATGCTGGTATTTATTTATTTATTTATTTATTTAGGTTTTATGTAGAATTTCCTAGGCTGTAAGAAGGTGGAAGGTTTTTCTTACATTTTTAATTATTTGAACAGGCCAGTAGCATTACTGCTCTCTCACCCAGTGAAAACCACCAGCTAGGAGTTTCATGCCCCAGCTGTTGAGGGGTCACCCCAGCCATGAGGATGAAGTGCCACAGGCCAGCCCAGCTACCTCGCACCACTCCAGCCCCAGCAGAGGGTGCTGGGGCTCCCCTAAGAGCCACTCCCTGCTTTAATCCGGGTCCTTACCTAGTTTTGCCTGTCTGCTTCTCGAAGTTGTGAAAAGAACCTGCAGTCACAGCAAGGGCATCAGAGGAAGACGTTAAAGATAGAAGCTTGGAAGAAAACATGAGCTTTTAAATGGTAAAACTTGTAGCTGTGGAGAACATTGATCTTGATTCAGTTTCCAGGGCAGTAAGGGCTGCAGCACGTGCAGGGCTCCCAGCTCATTAGGAAATGTCAAGTGATATAGAGTGAATGCTACCTTAGACCTCAGTGTGTCAGAAAAAGTAAAAGCTGGCAGAGGAAAAAAGGTTATCCGATGAATCCGGTGAGGGCTTGATGGTCATGTAAAGGTCTGCATCAGCATTTGTTTGCTGATGTCTGAAACTTGAAAGATTTTGAACCTTCACAAGGTTTACCTGTCAAGGCAGCTGACATGAGCTTTAAAAATTGATTAAATAAATGACACATCTTGCAGTGGAGGCTCCCAACTATCAGACAGTCATTAGGTTATTATGGATTTCTCTCCTCTTCATCTTGAGGCAGAGGTTTGTTTCTAAACTTCTCTGCTTCTCAAGACTCAGGTCTGCTCCTCTGTGGAAAGGAAGATACAGCTCTTAGATTTTCCCCAGATCTTGTTATCCCCATTTCTTAGAAAATTATCCTGCAAATTATTCTGTACTTTTCTTGGCACTTGAGGGAGGAGGGTGTTAATTGTTAGAAGTTGCAATTATAAACCTATTTAAATGTGCTTTTGTAACTTCTCCCTAGCACAGTAGTTTTGTGCATTAATCTGGCAATGCATTGTGGCAGACTCTATGTTTTTAATGTGTGGCTTATGATGAACTTTATCATATTTATATTTGCAGCAAGCAGGAATTTGCAGTTACATTCCATACATAGAATGTAACTTCATACACCTTAGGGACTTATACTTCAGAGACTTTTAAATACAAGCCTCTGGCTTGAAGCTGTCTTTCTCTTGGCTGCACATAGCACCTAGTAAAAGTTTATATCTGGCTCGTCGTTTTTGAGGTGTGGCAGACTTAGAGATGGTAATACGAGTAGAAGTTTTACAAATGATTGTGTTAGAGACGTGTATGAATCCCTGAGTTCCTTTATTATATGTTGTGCGAGCATTCAGTTAGCTGAGGCATACTTCACTTTTGAATCATAAGGAAAATGCCACTACCCAGCTTGCTTGCAAACTTGCTCGTTTGCTTAGAAGCCTCATTGCATCAGCAAAAACAACAGTGCGTGTTTAGAGTGCTCTGTGGAGCACAATGTTTCCTTTTCTGCGTTCAGTAATTTAAATTATTGGAGTGATACTTTTGACAAGGAAGAAATCATTTCATTGTTATGGATCATTTTTCAAGTGAAACTGAGTTTTGGAATAAAGTGATGGTGAGTAAACCATATGAGTGGGGAAAGAGGGATTATTATTGTTCTGAGTTTTATTCAGCAGTCTCTGAAAAGTAAGATGGAAGTGATTTTGCTATTCTGTCTGTAGGGTTATATGTCTTTTATTAAACAGAAAACATAGTGTAGCCATTACAGACAGTTACAGGCACGTTTGCTGTCGTGTTCCGTGGGGAAGTGGAATGTGATTTCTCTTTTAATATCAAGATACAAATCTGATTCACAGTTAGTTCATATGGCTTTCAGAAGAATCCAAAACGGAAACATGTCAGCTCATTAAACAGATGCATTTTGTCTAAGCAGCTGCTTTTAAGATAAGTGTAACCTAGATTTTCAAAATCATTTGTTGTATTGCTGTCTTGATATTTAAGGAAGTGGGGTTTTTACTTTAAAACAAAAAAAAAAAAAAGGAAAAAATAAATTCCAAGCCTGATTTTATTTCAGATGGGGGAAAAAAATTTTTAAAGTGACTAATTATGACTGTTCTCTTTATGAGAACTGTATTCTGCATGTCCTGTAAGTTATCTCTTTTTTTTCTTTTTCTTTTTTTTTTTGCCATCAAAATGCAAATAATATTTCATTCATTCAATTATTGATTTCATCCAGAGAGAGACTGTGGGGGTTTTGGGTCCAAATTTTGCCCATAAGAGCAGAAAGGCCAGACAGAATAATGCTGCTTAAGTAAAGGGAGGTACTTGTATGCATAGCTGCAGGTTAGGACAAGTAAACTTCATTGTGCCTTCTCTTGTTGCTGATGGTAATCAGGACATTCATATTAGCCTGACGAAAAGGAAAAATCAACTGGAGGCTTTCTAAAGTAACCTAAAGAACACTTTCTTTTCTGAGGGAGAATGGGAGCTTGGTCTATCTGGTAAAGCTTATAATCAGTGTGTCTGGCTTATTGTCTCAGGCACTGCCACAGGCAGCCTTAGATCAGTTTGAGGAAGCCACAGTACAACACATTTTACTACACTTGCTTACAAAGTGAATTGTACTTTTTTGGTGTAGTACAGTATTCCCACAAAATCTTTCAGTTTCCATATTCTTAAAATGTCAGTAGTTTCTTCTTGCTCTACTGGTGTATTTAGTTGGCCACTGTTTCAGCTGTCTCTAGGTCTTTCCTCCATGGGCAGCACTGCAGTTGGGAGAGTGTGATTTATATAAAACTTGTTCAAATTTGTGAGGGCTTATTTGTAGTTCCTTGTTTTAAAAAAGGCAACTAAAGTACAACAGGCAACTAAAGTTCGACTAGAAGGCAACAACCGTTTGGCTGTCCCACTGCTGAAAATACAGGAGTACACAAACAACCTGCCTATTAGGGATGTGTGAGTTAAGCTAATCTTTTTCTATATAATTTAGTTAAAGTCTGCAAGCCATGAAGTTCTTAATTTTGCTGTCTTATATATGTGATTTGTGTAAACGTCATTAGCTCACAACAGCAGGTTTGCAAGTGGAAGTGATTGTCCTGTCGAACCTTTAGGCCCCAGTCATGTAATCTGGTTGTAAACCAAGAGTTTTGTGAGTAAAGACAACTTCCGTGGTTGTCTGAACATGTATATTGAGCAGGTTCCCATGCACGGCAGTTACCTTTGCCACTTAGTTATATCAACTTCAGTCCAGTGACCTCTTTGGAAATGTGTCTCCTGCATGATTTATTTACTTAGTGTCTTAAATATCTCTTTTAAAAATAAAACTAGGAAAAATCTCAGTTTGTTCTTGTTTTTGCAGTGACTGGGGGTTTTTACTACCTTTCTCCCAGAACTGTAGCTCTTCCATCGTCATCTGACTGTACACTCTTCTCTGATGAGCTCTCTCTGCCAAGAGCAGAGCCCTGCACTCAAGACTGAACTTTAGAAACACTACATGAACAAGGTGCAATGAAATCTTCTGTCTTTGGGATTTCCCATTTCTTGAAATCAAAAATGGGGCTATGTTTGTGTGAATATTGTTATTTTAAAGAAGTATTTTAAAAGAAAGGTGCCTGGAAATGTTGGTTGTAATTTCAAAAGAGAACAGCAAATGCGTTGCATTCCTGTGGAGGAAGCCAGCTAAATGTCATGAAGAAGATGTGCTGGTGTTCACACTGGTAGAGAGGTTTGTGCTGAGCTGAGATCTGGAGGGGATTCTCAAGTCGCTCTGCGAAGTATCTCAGCACTGGAACCTGGTGAACTGGTTCCCCGTGTGTCTTGACTATGGGGTTATCTAGCCAGCTTGGTGAGAGTGAGTCAGGATATCTGGTCCTCATTGGATCATTGGTCTGAGCCACATCCCCTGTCAAAGATAAAAAGAAAACACTTTGAGGCATGCTGAATATTTCAAAGGCAGTAGTGGACCTGTTCTTCTGATCCACATGCATTTTGCTGCCACTTTTCAATTCTAGTAACAAAATACATAATAACAGAATGTGGTTTATGATGTCAGGATAGAAATTGTAACAGTGGTAGAAAATTGTTTAACCATATAGTCGTTTTCATTGAAAATTTGGAATGGTAGGGATATCATTAGAGCAAAATGGCTGTTTGATACAGGGCCACCAAATCCTGTGGAAAGATTGGCAGTTTTTTCCTTTGTTTCATATTAGATGCTGATTAGCTGACTCTGTTTATATCCATGGGTCAGGTTTAAACTGTGACTCTCATCAAGGGATGAATGATGTGGAAGAACTCTTGACTTCCTTCGTGGCTGCTGGTGTCCTGAGGTCAGGAGTCACTCTTGTGGGCTCAGAAGTGTCCTGTCATCCTTATCATTGGCTAGATCATTGCATTTGGGGTGCAGCTAGTCACCAACAAAATCTCTTGCTGATGGGGATTTTCTTCATGTAAATTCAGAACCGCTCTGTTGTGCCAGTTGGTGTCAATGTAGCATTCGAAACAGGTTGAGAGGGGCACAGAACAGAAGGACTGTTAATTGCCAGGTCACAGGTTCTGGTATGGGGTCTGTCTAACCATATGAACAGGATGTGCCAGTGTTTGCTATGGGCAAGTGCAGTGTCACTCTGCTAAGACTTTTGGGGTGTAGCTCAGAAACTTGGCTCTGCAGAACTGTAAGTTAACTGTGCGTGTTGCCAGCTTCACCACACAATGGGAAGCGTGATCACACTTTCCTTTAATTAAAGTGCTAAAGCAAAAAGATAAGCTAAACAGTTCTTTAGCAATAACATAAATAAAAGCACTAGTAGGTTTCAAACATGAATGCTGAAGAAGTCATGGTTTAAAATGAAAGCAACCCTTAGTTTGGGCGCAGCAAGGGAGTGGACTGCATCTTCTCCTTGTTCTGAGTTCTGGACACATTGTATCAGCTTCCTTTACCAAGCAGAGGTCCCATCATTTTTGAGACACCTGTTCTTGTCTGTATATAATCCGCCAAAGTCTGAAATTCTTTGTGCACCACTGACTAGGTGGAAAGTTCGAATTCACGTGCATGGAGAAACTGCAGATCCATCTGCATGATAAGCCACAATCACGTTGGTTTTATGTAGTTAGTTAGTAGGTAGCAATATATTCTGCCATAGTAATTGCATATAGACTGTCTTTTTTCTCCCTTCCTCCTAATCTTCTCTCTCATTTTATTACCTCAGTTTATATTTTGTGTCTCACCCCATCTATCAATCTGAAAGTGCTGTATCTACTGCACACCTATGTTTATTTTCTGTTGAGACATCCAAATTCTAAAAATCTAAACCAAATGTTAACAGGTAATCTGCTCATCTGTAAGCCAATAATTTTTTAGCATCAGGTTGAAGACTATATTCTTCTCCAGAGAAAAGACATATATACTGATGTGTTTATGCTTTGCAATAATAATATTTGTCCATGTGAGAAAGTGTGAAGTTTTTTTCTCCTGCCACACCATATGGCTTATGACTATTTACAATCCAAACAGTAACAGCTGCTGCTGTGTAAGAGAATCCATTCCTCTGAGCTGGAGATGAGCTGAGTAGGGAATGACAAAGTGTGTGTCCACAGATGTATTCCAAATATCCTCATTTACCACTCAACATCCTGTCTATCTTTCTCCTCTTGGAAACCATTGGAGCTTTTTTCTTATATTCATAGCTAATGGGGAGGGCTTTGACAGCTTTGTTTAGGAGTTTAGGAACAGATAGGGAAGCTGTGTTCCATAATGGCTATCCAAATGGGAGAAAGGAAGGACATTCCGGTTGGGTGCTCAGCAAAATGAAAAGATGAATCATGCTCTTAACACCTTTCAAAGAAAAACCAATTGACTCTCTAAATAGTTGGCTCTCCTAATAAATAAATAAGAAGTTTCTGGTTGGAAGAATAAACCAGGTAGTCTCTAGAACTTCAAGACATGTGTCACTTCATGCCCTTCATTGATGGCATGATTAAAGCTTGGAACTCCATATTACAAAGATGTATTTTGCATTCCTCAGATAGTATCTATCCTTTTGGACTCCTATCAATTACCTGTTTGAACCTCTTTTTTTTTCCTGCATTTTTCTGCTGGCCATTTTGGTAATTCCTGGATTTTTGTATCAGGTGTTGTAAGAAAAGACCTTCCATTGTCAGTCCTTCCTGTCAACAGCAGGAGGACAGTTTCCAGATATTACACAAGTGATCTGCATGCCTGGCCTCTACCTATAGTGCTCTCATTGAAAATGGCATTTAAACCACGTCCATGCCTGTCAGCGGGTTCTCTCATATTTGTACCAGGTTGTTCATGTTCCTGCTCTTTCTCAATATGTTAGACAATTGGCACATTATATTTATTATGACTTACCTCACAAAAGCATATTCCAAGGAGGATGAAATGTTCAGCAGCGTATTCTCTGGACATATTCTTCCTGTCACACAATAATCTTGCAATGCTCATTAGCAAAGAAGAATTGCAGGTTTCTTGCAGTGGTTGCTTTATCTGCCATGAAGGTTTGCTGGTAAATAAAACCCGTTGGATTTTGTCTGACTTCAGAGTGCATTGAAAGGTGGCTACGAATAAAGTGAACACACCTTCTAGCAGCATTTTCTGTTACACTGAACTCTTCTAACTGAAAAGCAGTAAAATTAAATCAGATTAATTCCCTCACAGCGTATAACATTTGCGTTTTGGGTTTTTTAATGTATCTATAGTAGTCCTGTGCCACTGGGAATTTTTCATGTCAAAGCTACAGCTACCGTAGAAACAAAAGGACTGAGAGGAACTTTCTGAGCTTTACTGGTAGTTAGGCTGGCAGCCCCAAACCTCACTGCTTCTGCAACCCTTTAATTTAGATGCCCTTGTGGTCATCTCACAGAGACATGTTTTTAACTTAAATAGTTTTCTTCCCTCTGCTTGTTGTGAGCGAGTCTCCATCTCAGACTCCACTTACTAAGGTCGACAGCCTCTGCTCCTCTCCTCACATACAGTAGATGCTCTGCTGCCGTGATTACACTGCCTGCTTACAATTTCTCTGTCATGGCTGTGCAGTGACCAGAAGGGTTTTGAAGTAGAGACCCCACAGGAATGAATACACCCTTGTATACACCACTGAGAATGACCTGCAGGGCACATCTCATGTGCCATTTCAGCATATAAGCAAAGTGGAACTTCAGGGAGATACAGATCAAATTCCTTTATTGCCTAAGCAATGCTGCTTATATTTAAGGAGAAATCTTTATGAATCTAAGGACCGTAATACGGCACCATGTAGTTGTAATTCCATAATTCATGTGCTGAGTCAGCTCATTCCCATGAGAAGAGAGAAGTTACTTTAGACCATGCTCCTTGGTGTGAATTTCATCTTGCTTGTCACAGATAAAATGAAATTACCAGAAATATTTGTATCAAAAGCTATAAATGCAGGCTTAATCTACACCAGTGTTACAGCAAAGAAGTTCTAACATATTCCTACCAGAAAAAAAATGGTGATAGGTGCCATCTTCTCCCCCATTTCTGCTTCACTAGAAGAGAAAAATTACTTCAACTTCCTTGGTTCAATGCAGCTGTGCCCAGATTAAACTTGGAACTGCACGGAGAGAAATCAATATAAAACAACTGACAAAAAAATGGCAGATGGGAAGAATTTCTCTGTATAAACTACTGCTATGTTTTGTCATGGCCTTTGCTTGCCAAAGCTGCTCTGTGAGCAGTAACAATGGGTTGCATAAACAAATTTAAGGGATTGATGGAATTAGATTTCATGCTTTGTTCTTGTTAGCTGTCTGCTGTGTTAAGCAGAGAATCCATTTCAATACTCACTATGCAAAATTCTAGAAACAGCTGTGAGTATTTCCTTCTAGGGTGCTGCCTAGGGATAGCTGAGTTTCTTGGCAATTCCGTGTTAGAGCAATCAGTGTCAAGACATCACCTGGAGAATAAAATTATTTTGCTGACCTCTGACATGTTTTGATGCCTTCAATACCACATACTGAAGCTTCTGCTCTTCCTCCAGTCTTGCTCTTTGTTAATACAACACTGAAACAAGAATTTGCTGTTGAAAGCTGTCTCTGCTTCCTAGCATGAGTGGGGACTGAATTTACACTCCTTCCTTTCTGCTGCCCCATGGCTTTGGAAACACTACAGAAATAAATTGCAGAGGGTCTGTGCTTTACTACCAGCTTTATAAGCCGGTGAAATGAGCCTCTCCTGCAGAGAGCCAGCCTTGCATACTAAAATTGCTTTGCTTTGGGACTTCATAGGTGTTGTCTGCATTTTGGCTTCAGACCAGCAAGCTAGAATCTCAGAGAGTAATCTCGCAAATCCCATACACTTGCTTAGCACAGCAAGTTAGAGCAACAAGCTGTATTTGGACACCATCCCAGTGAGACACCATGGAAAGTATGGAACTAGTTAATGTCAGGAACCTGTACCTTGATGTGAATCCTAGTGCTACTGAAGCACACCTCTCAGAAACCTGCTTCTGGAAGTTAGACTCACTGATTTGCCCAGAGACCTCTGCCAGGACCCAGGTGACAGATCTGAATGCACTTACACAATAACCTTGTGAAAGCACACCCAGTAGCACCAGGCAAGCACCTCGAACAGCGATTTGTGTATGGTTTCTCCTGCCATGCTAGGCTTGAGCTAGAGATGAGGTAAAAGGGCATGTGGGGAGGTCTTCTCTCTGCATCCTACTCAAAAGCAAAGAAAATCCTGCCCCTTCCATCTCCTGTGTGTAAGAGATCTTCTTTCCTGTGCTTCCACAGGCTGATGGTATGGGGGCTCATTTTGTTGGGAAAGACAAGGCAGGGATAGTAAGACAATGTGACAGCAGAATCTTACAAGTGAAGAATTAAAGTGCAAATCCTGTGTCTTCCTCCTTTCCCCTGCAGAAGTGCCCCATCTTAGCTCTGCCAAGGAGCATGGATGACAGCAGCAGAGGAAGCTCAGCAGCGCTGAGACTCTGAGATCCTCGGGGAGCCTCAGTCCCCACTGTACCATAGGGGAAGCATTTTGGGCCATTTTTCCCAGCGTGGCTGTCACTCCATATCTCGATAGTACGAAACAGTCAATCAGTGGCCCAAGTGACAGTCTGACAGGCTGAGAGCTGTGCATGGGCAGACAGGTTAGGAAGACTTCAGGCATCTGCATGATCTGCTTTAATGCAGGCCATTTTAGATTTAAAATGCACTTGAACGATCATCCTAGATTAATTCCTGCAGCGTGAATTGCACTTTATAGTGCCATTGGTCACACTATTTCTTCAATTTCATTCTTTTTACTTCGTATTTTATCTGAAAAAAAAAAAAATTACTGTTCCACACTTTGTTCTGTCGTTGGACAAACTTTCTTTCTCCAGTACCTTTACTAAACCAGTGGTGCACATCCTCTGTTAAAAACCTGCAGCTGTTACACGAATTTTGAATGTACATCTTCAAAACCCATCTTTTGCCTCTTGATTTAATAGTCTTCTAAGCCATTACTTCAAAAAGAGATGTTGCCTACTTTTTTTTCTCAGGTTCAGTAGTTAGTGATAAATGAATCTCAATAGAGAAAATAGCTGAAGATGATGAATAGAAGAAAAATGTTCATTATTAGCTCAGGCAGAAAATGAATCCCTTTTCAGAAATTCAGGAAGTTTATAATAGTGGCTTTTTTTTTTTATATAGATGATTACCCTCATGACAAATCTATCACTTTGCCTTCTCAAACAAGTATGATATGTTTTGTCTTTTTTTTCCTCTTGACAAGGGAATTCATGACATAATGTCACCCTGTTGGAAAATGTGTATGTTTCTGGTAATTACTGGAAATGATGATGTTCTTAATTTCCATATTATGCAGGGTGGTTGTGATTAAAAAGTTAGACATTGACATGCAAGAAAGTGCTGGGATAAGTCAGTTAATTTCTCCTAGCTGTAGCAGACATTTCTCTGTGAGGAGACACACTACCACTCATGTGTGCTTTTTTTAACTGTTTAACAGCAATCCCTGTACAAAGCAGAGCTGTGATGAGATGCTGAATTTCTCTGCCATCTTTAGTGGATGTACCACATTCCTCATGTAAATGTGTTCAGGAACTCTGAGGTACTTTTTAACTATTGCCATGCAAAGCAGGGGGGGAAAAAAAAAAAGAAAGAAAGAACTCTCTTCTTCCCATTTCCAAGTCTATATGTTTTTTTTTCGGAGACACAGAGGTGAAACTTCATCTAAGCACCTTCCTAAACAGTGATGTGCTGCAGTGGAAACTCAGGAAGAGAACGAGGTGTTAAGGTGTCCTTCTTATCTGTAAATCAAAACAGGGTCTCTGCCTTCTTAGACATACCCTGCCTTTGGACTTCATTTAGTATTTCTCTCCAAATTGCTCTGTTAAAAAGTCAAAGCCAAGGGTAACAGAACCACTCTGTCACCATGTGTACTGGTCACTCCTTGCACTTAAAGAGTGAAATCACAGCTTGTGTTAAATCTTGCCCAGCCCTTCATAGCTCCTCAGCCACATTTAACATGTCACATCTGGCCACCCTTAGGCGTGGTCGGCATCTTTATTCAAAAGTGTGATGGAATGCTTACTTAAAATGTTTGCCAAACTAAAAAAAAGTGAAGCAAAGCCAAGATTTAAGGTTCCCTTGGGAAATGGAAAGACAGACTGGCAGCAGAGGTGCTTCTGAAAACTGCTGGGAGAGAAGTATTCAGTAAAGGAGGAGGAATCAGAAGCAGGGATGATCCTCTCACCAGTATGTCAGAACAAGGCAAGGTGTGCATTAATGGGCTGCTGCAACACAGACAAATCCTGAGAGCTTAGAAAAGGGGGTTTTTTCTCACTACTCATGGTAGAGAAGTAATCCTTTAATGTAGTGAGAATTTATAGTATTGCAACACAGTTTTCATTCTCCAAGTAGGAGGAAAAGCCTAACTCCTGAGAAGCATTATAAATTCACAAACTAAAAGCAATTAAATAAAA
Source organism: Oreocharis arfaki (assembly GCA_013398015.1). Taxonomy (NCBI): domain Eukaryota; kingdom Metazoa; phylum Chordata; class Aves; order Passeriformes; family Paramythiidae; genus Oreocharis; species Oreocharis arfaki. The sequence goes on along the minus strand of VZRR01014009.1, from coordinate 332,222 downwards.
AATTAATCACAGTATCTCTTTGTGTTTTCTGCCCCTTCCCTTCCATTTTGCACCTTGTTTTGCCAGTATTTTTCCATCAAAAATTGCTAATCCTTTAAAAATTATTGCCATGGAAAGTACAAACTTCTGCAATGAGTGGTGTTCTTGGTAAATTGAAATATTTTATAAGGATAGGATGTTCATTGAAAACATTTGCAGTTGACTCAGCTTTGCTCTTGAAAATAGTCCCTTTAAATCCATGCAGAATGCAGGTAAAGGCCATTTGGTAATCTCTTTCCCTGGACTATGGTTAAGGGGTTTGGGTCCTGTGGGCTCAGAACACAAGATGAAAACCTGTTATACAGACTAGATGGCATTAGTTTTTATAGCATGTGGCCCAAAGCGTTCCAAAATTCCCTGTCCAGGGGAAAAGGAAGAGCAAAGAAACCTTGTATTAAGTGCCTAGATTGAATTCCAGGAAGCCACTGTGTTATAATTGAATGATTGATAAAGGAATAACACACTATAAAATGATGAATACTGTTCAAAAAGATGAATACTGTTCAAAAAGATTACTATGCTAATAAAGGGCAGGTTTTGCTCTCAGCTAATTATAAAATCCACCTCCTGCAGATGACTAAATAGGCTCAAGTTGCTTCTTCCTAGAATTTCTTTGCTGTCGGTTATCTTTTAGCAGGAAAGTTCATTGTGTGCAGTGTCGTAGTATAATGAAAAGTATACTGAAAATAAAGAGAAGGAATTGTTATCAGTTCTAGAGGATTTCGGTGCTTTTAATCTGACAGGCTCTCTGGTAGTTTCATTTACCTTTCAAACATGCAGAAAATATATTTATGTCTTGGATGCAATGTACAAAAATTTCAAGCAGATGTTCTTAGCCTGAGCAAGCACCAGTCAAGAGAAGTGGAGCCTTGCACATACGCTCTGGAAGCTGATGTGTGATGATCCCTACCTCTGCTCCAGGGTACATACTGGATCACTTTGGCTTATTGGAAAGGCTTTTTCAGGTACAACTGACAAAAAAGGGCCTTTCTGGTATGATTCCTATTAAACTGTTAAGCACAAGGAGCTGTCAGGGTGGAGTTGGTGGAAAAGCAGAACAGCTGAGCCAGAGAAAGTCAAAGACCCTCCACTCAGTCCTTAGCTAGGAAGGTTGCAGCATGCAGTTGGTACTGCATAAACAGCACAGATGTGTGGCAACTCTCTCCTGCAAGGCCCTCATTTTCAAAGTCACCTTGCTTTCACGCAGCCTTTGTCTGATCTCACCTCTCTCATCTAGCATCAGAGGCCTTTTGGTCCTACCAAAGGCTGTCTAAAGCTTATGCTGCCTGAAAGAAGCTCTTCTTTATCTTTCTGAAGCATCTGTTCACCATCTAATTTCAAAGCATAGCTGAAAATCCTTTTTGTTTGTTTGCTCTTTTTCCCCATGCCAATTCTTTTAAATTTCTTAATCACTTTGTTGTTGTTGTCTAATTTGTAAATTTTTAGATGTGGTACTTTTTTTCTTTTGAGAGCAAAAAGACTGCCTCAGGTGCTGCCTCATGCATGGCAACATATATCAGAAATTTATTAGTTAATAATACTTTTTAAAAAATCCCCCACATAACAGCCTCATTCTGTTTAAATCAGTGTAATGATTTGGACCTCTTTTGTTTCACCTAACAAAAAGCACAAGAAAGAATACGGTTCTTTAAGATGAAATCGTTAACCGTGATGGATTTTCACACACATCAGTTGTGATTAATTTTTTTAAGGGTTTTTTCCCCCTATTGCTACAACTCCCTTGTCTGACAGTGGGACACTTGTCATGACTCTGTAATTCATGGCATACAGAGAATATATGTGCTTCTTAGTGCATGGAAGAATAACTTTAGTTTTCTTTTCCTGTCCCTTACCTGCCCCTCCACCCCACTTCTTTCTTCATCCCCATTTATACCAACAGTGACAAAAAAAGGAGAGTTACCTTCTACCCTTTACTTCAAGGCTTGAGAAATTGGGGTACGTAACCAGATGGGTTACACTTTTCAGTTTATGTGGATTTTTTTATTCTTTCGATTTTTAGACTGAAGTCAGGAAATGCCTTCCTCTTACTACCAGCCACAATGCAAGGCTTTAGAGAAGAAAGAGGAGAGGTAACAAAGCTGGTGAAGGGGCTGGAGTTCAAATCTTATAATGGGCACTGAGGGAGCTCAGTGTGTTATCCTGGAGAAAAGGAGGCTCAAGCAGGACTTTATCACTGTCTACAACTGCATGAAGGGAAGGTGTAGCCAGGTGAGGTTTGGTCTCTTCTCCCAGGTGACAAGTGACAAGACAAGAGGGAATGGCCTTAAGTTTCACTAGGGGAGGTTTAGATTGGGTATTAGGAGAAAAACATTCATGGGAAGGATTGTAAAGCATTGGAACAGACTGCCCAGGGAAGTGGTTGAGCTACCATCCCTGAAAGTGTTCAAAGAATGTGTGGACATGGTTAAATGATGGACATGGTGCTAGGCTGGTGGTTGGACTCAGTGATCTTAAAGGTCTTTCCATCCTTAAAGATTGTATGATTCTGTAACTCTCAGAACTTTTTCTTTCCCCTCCTTCTCCCCCTACCTCTTTCTCTTGAAATCACTGGTCCAGACAGTCTCACCTCAGCCAAACACATCTTTTAAATGGCATGCATACATATCTGATCTTTTAAAATGCATTTTTCAAGTAAAAGGATTTACAAGTAAAATTCAAGTCCTTAATATGGGTGGGAAAAGCCTTGAGAAGAGATATCCAAACACACCGTGCTGAGCTTATGTCAGGTGCTGCTTCCCCTGAGCACCTTCTGAGCCACGTTGCTTGAGCCTGCTTTCACCAGTGCAGCTTTGCTAAGCATTTTACCATGTGGTTGGCCTGCAAGTTGTATGCCACTAAGTATGTTTGAAATCTGGGACTTAGACAAGACAAACTTTATTTTCACCAGAAATCTGAAAGTTGCATCTTATTCCTCCCTAAATAATATTTTTGTACCAAATATGTTTTCTCCTACCAAGTATTTGGGGATAAAATCGTCTTTCAAAAAATTGTGATAATTATGAAAATAGCATTTAAGTTTTCCAAAATGTTTGAAGTATGGAAAACTCATTCTCCAAGAACAAGAAATACAGATGATGTGAGTGTAGCAGTAAAAGTAATTGAAGTTGTAGAGATATGAAGACCAAGAAGCTCCACGAGAAGTATTCGTGCAATGTGGTAGTTGCTATTCTTCCCTCTGTAATAGATGCCTCTGGCTGAACATAAGGGTTTGGATGTATACACTCAGTTACTGTAAAACTCATCCTACTGAATCCAACAATCCTGAGAACTCAATTGAAAGGTTTGGAAAAAATATGTGAATGTTGAGTTACATCTGTAGCAAATAAGAATTCTGCATCTATCATCAGTGCAACAGTTTAGAGAGGAGGAAATCTCATCTAAAAGCAGGTACAACAAGTATGATTTGCCTGAGTTTCTCCTTTGAACTTAGAGAAAAATGTTCTCCACCTAGGTGAGCAAGAGCTAGCTGCCTTCTTGCTTATACACATGCATGTCTGGTCCTGTGGAGCGGGCAGAAACTGAGCTGATGCACTGAGCAAGTGTAATTTAAATAACAGGTTTAATTACACTCCTTGAGCTGGAGTGTCAAGTTTGTGACAAACGTGCAGTAATTTCCATTGCACCGTATAGAGTCAGCAAATGTTGATCAACAGGTACTGCTTATTTTGTCCCTTCGAAGTTTTGATTTAAAATGACTGAGATCAAACCAGTTCTAAGAACAAGATATGCCTGCACTGGATTCTTAAAGTTTATTCATTTTGCCAATTCATTGTTTTTCGTTGTACACATTCTTAGTAGCAACAGAAGTTGCAAAGCAACTGCTATGAAAAGATAATATGGTTTTAAAAGGCAATACTGTTGAGTGCTGGAAAAAAGAATAAAAGAGAAGTTAGTAGCTTTTAAACAGACTTAAAATTTGTGTGTGGTGACAGTTGATTTTCTGGATATTGGTGGTTGTCAATAATTGCATCCTATGCAGGGGACATGCCATCAAACCATTCTAAGGGCTAAAAGCTATACATTTGCATTACTCAGTCACAGCTGTATTCCCACAGCATTTGACAAATCTGCCCTTCAATCTTCCTTTTTGTTTAGATTATGAAGGAAGCCTCTTATATGAAAATTATTTTGCCTCTGGTTAACAGAGAATAATGTTGTTAATGCAAAAAAAAAAAGAAAAGAAAATGGTGCACACGCAGTTTATTTTTAGAAGTCATTTTCTAAACATTTCATTTGTTTTATGTCCATTACCTACACTAAAATCGAATGGTGAATTGGGAATTATATTTTAGAAATACACCTTTTTTCCTCATTAAAATATACTTTATGCATTTTTAGGCTCTCTGGAGAATTAAAGCAAATAGCTGATTCTCGGGAGGACTTTCATTTGCTTAAAAGTGAAGATTTTTCATTTTAATTTTTTTACTGAACATGGTAATTTAAAAGAAGTTATTTAATCAAAATGGGTTGTTGAATTCCTGTTCCTCTGTTTTTCCCAATATCTTTTGCTTTTCCAGAAGACTTTAAAAAAACCCCAAAAAACAAAAAAAAACCCACTTCCATATATTTAAATGTTTATTTGGTAGAAATCGGTGTTAGAAATAAATGAATTACTCCAGAACATATTTTGAAATTCAAAATCTGACAATTTTATTCTGTCCTTTTTAATTCAGGCACGCTTTTTCTGTTCCTTCGATTTTTCTTCCCCCTTCCCTTCTCCTAAATCTCTGGAGCATTTCAAAGAAATACATTGATGACTGCGAGATTTTTGCCTTTTTCTATGCTCCAATATTTGAATTCAAGAACTAGGTTTTATCTAATCTGTTCAGTTTTGATTCCCCTGATGTCAAAACCCAAGGGAGATAACACTGAATGCTACCTTGGTCTCTTCAAGATGAGAAGCCAGTTTTGTGTTGTCTAATATCTGCCCCTATGTTTTCCATAGTGCTTGATTAACAGAAGAAGGCTTGTCCCTTGTGCTTTTAAATTAATCAGTTTAAAAAAAAAAAAATCACTGAAAAAAATTTTTACTGTGTGTTAATTCTCTGCTCTTTCCCTTTGGCAAATTTTAGATAACCTTGCCAATTTCAGTCATACTTGAAAAATAATACTTGAAAAAATACTTGAAAAATTTTGATTTTAGCTTTCCAGCCATGTTTGTGAAGACCTATGGAATAACTGAATAGAAAACATACGTTCCATTTACAAATGAACAGATTTTTGATTTTCTATTTGCAACATGAGGATAAGCAATTCCATTAATCAGTTACTGAATACAGGACCTTATAGCAAGACAGACAATGAGAGTTTCATGAGCCCTACTGATTGTGAGCCATTGCAGTTAATCACGGTGAAAGGGCTGTGGCTCTGCACATTCTGCAGGCCCCCAGCCTCGTTCCCTTATTTTTATACCTTTCCATCTGAAAATTCCTGTTCTCAGATAGTGCCTTAGCATCCATAACTGACAGGATTGTGCACTACCTTTCAGTGCATTGGTTCCGGCCATCTCCTACCCCACCCCCAGAAGGGACCCTCCCAAGAAGATTTATGTCAGTTCTGCCCCAGAGTATCCTGTGTGAATGTGAGGCTTGAGCTTTTCCCCACACATAAAATGTCATGAACTTGTCCCAAGACTTGATGGACAATTCCTACTCCATAGTGTGATGTGGCATCTCCATGCTCCTCTTGGGATTACTTCAGAAAGAGAAGCTGCAGTTCATGCCACTCTACCACAGGGAGAGTGGAATTATGTATGATCCCTCCAGGCTTTCTGCTTCTCTTAAAGCATTAATCAAAAACCAGCCTTGGAACCAGAAGACTTAGGGGATGATGCTGTGGAAGTGTTCATGACTTTCTGTTGCAAAGTGGAAGAAAGATCTTCAAGAGTCACAGCAGGACTATCTGTGCTGGTTTTGCCCTCTGATATTATTTTCTCCTCAAGGGATGATAACAGCAATAACTCCATTATACACCAGTGGCCTCTTTCTGTCACTTATATAAATCTTTTAGGTGCTATTGTTCATTCAGAAGCAATCCAAAGAAAGGCTAGCTGATTAAGAAAGACCCAGTTGTCTGGTGTTATAAATACCAGCCTATGGCTTTGCCCTTAGTGGCCTGAGAGGTACCATAGGTTGAATTTTTATTATCAGTACTTCCCCAATAAAGCTATTTTTCCTTAAACCTCACATATTAAATTGATTATGCACCATGTCATTTTAAAAGTATGCAGTTGCTGTTGATTTATATGGTCAGACTGGCTGCCAACTCAGCAATTTCCATCCTAAAATAACAGATCCAAAAAAACCCCAAGTCCCACAGTTGGCTGCTTTATGTTGTAATGAGTCAGCTGCTGATCTGTGCAACCACTAATTTGAGCCCATTTGTCCAAAGGGACAAGCAAAAGCATGCAATTTTCTAGCAATTATAATCAGTGAAGAACTCTACATGGAAATGGTCAGCAGAAATACCAAGAACAGAATTTAGACCAGGAAACATTTTCTGGTGTTTTCTACATGCACTCTCTCTCTATCCATATATATGTTTCCAGTAAACAATTAGATGACAATCACAGACCCAGTTGGCCAGTTTTAGGAAAAGAAGAAGATAAAAAGCTGAAACAAAACAAACCACGAAAGAAAACACAAACCTGATGAAGTCAATGGAAGTTGCTGAAGGTTTGCAACTAAGTGTGTAGTTAAGTGAATAGATGCTGGCATGACAATACAAGTTTTAGTAGTGTCTCTTAACACCATAACAAAATGAATGAAAAATTATCTACACATGGTTATTTCAGATGTAAACCAGAGAGGCCTCTGTGTCATGTGTGATTCTCTGCCACTGAACAGCACACAGACTAATGGAGAGCAGTTGAAGGCATGGCAAATGTACAGTATTTCTAAAAGCAAGAAGAGCTAGAAAGACAGCCCACAAAGCTAAATAAGACTGCTACACTGTTCCTCTGCATAATATGCATCTTGGTATTAATTAGGAAGAAGTAAGAGAAGATATTAGTCTATGCTTACTTCTAGTAGTTCAAGATACAGAGCTTGCTGATCTCTTCCAGATATTATTATAGAGCTACCATGTGTTGACCACTTAAAACCCTCTCCACTGTAGTGCTACTGTCTTTTCGTTGTGACTGGAACATGAAAAGCCGTAAATTCAGAGAAAGAAATGGCATCCTCAGAGTTTTCTAGTGGTAGCAGGAAACGAAAAAGAATCCAACCTATGTAGTATAGCATCTGTACTAATGGGATAATGGAACCCATTTCCATTATCTTCCCTTCTGGTACTATGAAGGGCGCCAGGCACTGAGGTGTTTTTTGTTGTGAAAGAGCCAGCAACCAACTGACAATCATTGCGGATACCGGCTTTTATCATTCCAATTACTTATGACTATAATCATGTGTGACTGTGTCATTTTAAGGTGATCTATAGAGCCTTATACTTAACTTGTGTATTGTTTCTGTTAATGGTGCAGAGTTAAGCCTAGAGCAGTAACGTAATGAGATGAATCCAATAGAGTTCATTTGTAGGGCCTGTGAAAAAAACATCTTTAACAGACCTTGCATTTAATGAGAATGTGGTATTGATTAAATTAGATCCACAATGGCATAAACAATAACACTGAGTTTTCAAAGTGTGCTGGTTGAGCTACTACTTCAGATTTAGGCTCTGGGGTTAGAAGTGGGGTGAATGCATATCCATAAATAGTCTTTGCTTGGCATCAGTACTAATTAGTGTAATTATATGCCAATGTCATTTGCTTAATTTATGAGCTGGCAGCATGGCTGAAAGTAGGGGTTTTTTCTTGCCTTTTCTGTTTAGAATTTGGTTATTAGGATGAGGTCATTAGTTTACAATTAAGTCACTTTATTTCCTCTAGCTTTAATATTAATGGAACACTTCATCACTGGAGCCCATATCTTGCCTTTCTGGTAAATAGAGGGAGGAACTCTTGTGGGGTTTAGCTTCCCACTCCATCATTAAAGCTGCAGGAGGAATTTCTTATATGTGTTATATGAGACAATGAGGCAACTTCTTATGAAGTCATTTTTGTACACACATTCCCATCTTCATGCCTCCAATGGGCTCTTTGGCTCTTACCCCTAACCCTCTGCCAGCACAATCCATCAGTTCAGATGTGGAAGAAGGTTTTGCTTTGCAGGGAGGAAAAGAGTGAAACTGGCTATATGGACAGAGTTTTGCCAACCCAAACCAGCCCTAAACATTCAGTTCTAGGGTAGGTGTCTGGCAGCAGTTGACATCAGGTCCCTCTGATGAAAGCTTTTTCTCCTTGGTGTGGAAAGTGGATTAGGGAGGAGACTTGTTCTTTGGATCACCCTGCACTATGAGTGTGCCACACAAATAACCCCTGTTGTTATCACCATGTGATGCTTAAAAATAAACAAGCAAAGAGATCATAAAAAGTCAGGAGAGATTCCTTTTTTTTCTCTCACTCCATGCCGTTCCCTCTAGTGGTGGATCAGAGGAGCTGCTGCCTTCCCACAGAAGCTGCTGCAGAGCATAGCGAGCTCCTTGCTATGGAACTGGGCAGCAAATGTTTGAGTCGCCTTTCAAGACGCAAGTTTATAAGCAATTGTTCCTGTCGTTTTAAATACTGTATTTTCCAGACAAGTAGTCATATCTTTTCATAGGTTTTCTTTTTCTCCCCCTGAAATTAAATAACCTACAGCTCCATGCCACTGTCGTAAAGCACACACTTCCCTTTTACAGTTCTCTTTGCCAGCAGTATTCAGTCAGAATATGAGGCATGCTACTATAACAGAAAACTATTTTAATCCCAGTTCACTAGTTTTGCCTTTTATATTTCTAATTCATTCTAGATATGTTTTAAAAGAATCCCAAATCTAATGCCCTCAAGAGTGTGTGCTATGGCTTTTTACCAGCATAGCTGCATTTCATGTTCAGTTTACATGTCCCTGCATATAAACTCTGTGCCTGAGCCTTCTGAACCAGGTATCTTGAGTTCATTGAAAAAGCTCCTCTGTGCAGTTCTTGATAGAAACCCTGGGTCGCTGCAGTGCTAACCATGTGAGGATGTGTCAGAGTGGGACCCTTGCCAAGGCTGGCCTCCTTCCACCCTCTTGTTTGCCCCTCAGCCCCTGGAGGAAGGTGCACACTGGAGAGCTGTGCCCCTTGACAGCAGGATTAGCTGTTTTTGCAATTTGCTGGAATGGGTGGGAGTGCAGAAAGGCTGGAGCTGAACAGCTGGCAGGGCTCTGAAAGCAGTTAAAGGGAGAGCTGGGGGTATTGCCTGAGAGTGGAAGTCCTCTGCTGGCATTCCTTCATCCATCCTACATTCCAGCCTTCTGTATTCATCTCAGATGTCTTCCAGAAACCTTCCCAGGAGAAACAGCTGCCTCACGCTTAAAAGAGGAAATATTCGAAAGCTCCTGAGGTATTAAATCTTGGAGGATTGATGCAATTTCTCCTCTTTGACAATACAAACAGTGTTTAACTCATCTCTTGCTATAGTCAGGGGCTGAAAGACTACCATAAAATTTTATGTTTGTTTGAATAAAAGATGGTACTTTCTGTAGGTTCTCAATGGTCGTAAAAATGGACAGCTCTTTGATATTAAATCATATAGCTTAACAATCTTTGAAAGCCATATCGAGAAAAGGATTGCAGTGATGTGATATTGGCATGTGTGTTCAAATTTTTAAGGTCTCTAAGTACTTTAAGCTTGTTCATCTACAGGTGGCACTTCAGTGGGTTTTTTGAAGTATTCCCTATTAGTTAGGAGACTGATAGATAATTTTACAAGTATCAATTTTTTGACCCTTTGAGACCCTAAGTATCTTAGAAATAAGAAATATGTGAGAAAAAAAATTGTGTGTCTTTCTGTTCTACAGTGGCTGAAGTTTTACTCTAATGCCATTGGAGAGACAAATACTGGTCTGATAAAGGGCTGACTGCTAGTGATTACTCACAGACAGAAGTAGCAGCCTGACAAGAGTCTGGCAGAGAGGCTGAAGCCTGAACATTTACACACATGGATACGTTTGTACTTGTATTGTTGTAGATAGGCAACTTCTGAGTTGAACTTGCAGCATATTAATGTTAATTGTAAGTAAAATGTTGGGTAGATACTCTGAGTCATAGACATATGGTCCCATTCTCATAAGAGTGTGGGTCAGCTTGTGTTAACACTTGTGATGCTGTAAACCCGGAGTAGCTTCCTAGAGGCAGTAGCTTTAGCATAAAATTTGTCAGGGTGTAAAAGGGAACAGGTACCTGAAGAAGGGTGGTTAAGACATGGAAGGGAAATTAATTGCTGTGGTGTACTCTGTAATTTTGCTAGAAGAGGTAGGGAGTACATTGATATTCATTAGAAAGATAAACAGCAGTTGTTCTTAAAGGTAGAAGGCAAACTTCGGTCACTAAATGCATATGAAGTACTTTTCCTTCTATATATTTCTTCTAACTTGCTTGCTTCACACGTTTGACAGCATTTTGAGGATAGCTGTGTTTGCTGCAACCCCTAGCGTATTATTTAATCAGTTTTCAGTGTTGTGCCTGGGTCACTGCTAAGTGTTTGCTTGAGTACCAGCTGTATGCCTGGCATTGCCTGAGAACATGAGGATGACAGCTTGGAAAACTGCTAAGGCAGCTTAAAAGTCAGTGTGTTTTTAAAGCGGCATGTCAAAAATGGATATGCCACATTCAGGTAAAGCAGAGCTTTTGGGGAAATTTGGACAGAAGAGGTGATAGGAGGCAAAAGACAAGGAAACTCCAAAAACCTGGTTGGCGGGATGTCTGGGAGGAAAGGGGAAGGTGTGGAGGGAGGCAAGAAGTTAAGGTAAATTAAAGATAATTATATATATATATAAATAAACTTGATAAATTAAAATGACCCAGAATTATACTGAGCTTGAAGGTTGCTGGTGTGTTTTGATTCTGAAGGAAAGCTAATGGTGAAGCAAAAAATGGCAGGGTGGGAGGAGGAAAGAAAAGAGATGATTCAATTTTCAGGCAAGAAACACATGTTTAGTTGGCAGCACTTTGATTCGTATGTTTTTGTGCACACAGGAAGTTAGAAAGGAAGAATGGAGGCTGCAGTAATAAAAATGGGAGTACGTGTTAGAGATGAAGTAAAGGATTGCACTCTGAGGATGGAGATGAAAAGGTGGATTTTGAAGATGCTGAAGAGATTAGTGTCAAGACTTGGAGGTGGTTTGGATGTAGCTAAGGGGGAAGAAACCAAACACGACCCCCAAATGTGGGCTGGAGTAATAAAAAGAAAAGTGGTATTGTCAACAGAACTAGTTTTGTGAGGAGAGGTAAATTTGTTTTGGCCATAACCCATCAAAAATGACAGAGAATTACAGGCTTTCTTGGATAGCTTATTCATACTTAAACGATGATTTTTTTCATGGAATTAACAGCATAAACTCCTGGCAACTGAAACAGTCACCAGCTAATTTAAAATAACCTTACACAGATTTGTAAAAGGCCTCACATTTCATAGCTCTGTTGAAATGGTTGGTAGTTTGGGGATTTTATAGGTTTTCCAGATCCCAGTGGTTTAGGAGAAAAGGGAAAATGTAATTGAAAGATCCTGGAAGTTGGTAAGAAGATTTAAGGCAAAATGTTAGTACCTTAACTAGGTAGGCTGTATGTGCAAAGTGCTCGAGCAGAGACATTAGACCAGATGGCCCCACTATTGTGTCTTCAACCTCACCTATTCTCTGGTTCTGTGATTAGTTACAAGTCGATACTGCATTTGTTTGTGCATTCCAGATGGGTTTTGCCTTCCTTGTTTCCTTTCTACTTAAAATGACAGCCTTTCCATATTCATTCCAAGTGGCCTGACCCTGCTTCTATCTCCTGTGTATTTCCTGCTTATGTTTAAGTAATAACAGGAGTTCTTTATTCATCCAAATACGATGGCTAGTATTACTCTTGATGCCTTCCTGGACCACAGTTCAGAATAAAGCTGTTTCTCAGCCACTATTGATATAGCTACATCGAGCTGCTTAACCCAAAAATTTTTACAGTAACACAAAAATTACCAGTTTTAGTCTATACAGCTGAAAGTCATGGTTCTTTCTTTCAGGATTGACAACAAGGTTTGTTTTCTGCCAGCTGTCAGGTCTGGGGTATCCCTGAGAAATCACCTCCTAATGAGCCATTGTAGACTACCGAAGTGGAAGAGTCTGACAGCTGTTTGACAGACATGCATCAATAAAGTGGCAGCATCCTGACTCAGCTGATAGACAGTGTTGAAACGATGAGTTGCCAATATTATGGCATTCACAAAACTAAAAAAATAGTGATATGCATTTCTTCCCTTTTTCCTTTGCTGTCCTCTGCTCCCAAAGTGGGATGGCGCTGCTGATGACAACCCTGCTATTCCTTCTGGGGAGGTAAGAGCAGCCCCCACTCCTGAGGAAGGCGTGAGGGCAGCCACACTTTCCTTCCATTCATTCTGTCAGGGCCCATGCAGAGTAAAGTTCTGCAGGGACACACCTGGGATCCCAGCAAGGGCATGTAATTTTAGAAGCAGAGAAGTTAGTATGGCAAAGAGATTCCTTTGCCAGTGGGATAATCACAGTAACCGGTCTACTGTGTGACAGTACAGATCGAAATTCTTGAGGAGTGTGTTCCCTTTTAATCAACATACAGATGAACGTACTACCTCTTTTTCTTGGTGCAAAAGAGAGTCTGTAGTGTGGTTGAGTTTCAGATGTTAAAATATATTTATAAACCTAATGCTTCCTCCAGCTGGGAGCTGGAGCAATTCCTGTAGTTACTCAAGGACAGTAGTGGCTGGTCTGAGATAAGAGAAAATTATTCATGCGGAATGTCTGGAATACAGATTGCATCCTTTATTTCTAGACTATTAGAGGAAGGACATGCACATGAGAGGTGGAAGGAAATTTAAAAAGTAGAAGTTTTAGGAAAGTCAGTCCACCTTCTGCCCCTCCCCTAAGCAAATACTTCCTTGCAAAACATCAAGGCCACTTCAGTCATTTATCAGCAGTCCTGGCTGACCGGGAAGGTCCTGGTAAACCAGAGGTCAGCAAATGTGATGCTGTCTACAAGAAAGGTCAGGAGAAGAATCTGGATGACTACAGGCCGGTCAGTCTGACCTGGGTGCCAAGGAAGGCCATGGAGCAGATCATCCTGAGTGCCATCATGTGGCACACACAGAACAACCAGGGGATCAGGCTCAGCCAGATTGCATGTGTGAAAGGCAGGTCCTGCTTGGCCAGCTCTATCTCCTTCCATGATAAGGTGACCCACTTCATGGATGAGGGAAGGTCTGTGACTGTTTTCTACCTGGACAAATCTATGATTTGATGATAAGTAGTTCTGCTTTCCTTGGCATTAATATATGTTATCATCAACTTACAGTATTCATTATTAATATTGAAGAAAACTGAGCTGGAAACCCCCCCTTTTGTAACAAACCATTGCTTGCTAATTAGGGTATTATATTTCATTTAAGGAAATGACAGTGTAATTTCCTGCTATGCAATCTATTATATTGGGGTGCGGTGGAAGCTTTAACTGCTGCTGCTACTGCTGTTTTGAGATGCTGGTCTGCATTTTCTGTAGCTAAAGTTTGAGGTTGCCTGTTTCATATGTATGTAATGATTAGGGAGAAGGTGCTTTAGAATGTTCTGATTAATTTCCTCATGAAGCAGACTGTGCTGTTCCACCCCTTCTGGGACACTGTGCAGAATTTGTGGCTGTCAGAAGAGAGAGAGCAAATGAAAGTGGCAGCTATGGAGAAGTGCCAGCGACAAAGGTCTGCCCTTACCCCTTCAGCTCCAGGTTGAAAGTTACTCAGACCATGACAGCTGAACATTTATTTCCTTTGTAGCAATTACTCCCAACATAAGTTTCCTCTAGGACATAATTGGGTCACTTGTAGTGGGTTTTGCTATCTGTTTGCTATGAAGTCTTGCATGAAAAGTATAAATGGGTTAAGAACATTAAAATCTTGTGGGGAACTGTTTTCAGGCTTAGACTGGGATTTGTGTGTGCATGCTCACAGAGACCCGGCATAAGGCATGTAGTCCTGCGTACACAGACTGCCTGCTGGCAGATGGGAGGTCTGTGCATACTAAGAAGATGGACTTCCTTCCACTTGGACAGTAACAAGAATACAGGAACGTTCTAGGGTAGCCAGAAAAAAGTGAAACTGGATTACCCTATCCAGTTGCTACTGAGAAATGCAGAAGAGCATCTCCATTCATACAACAGTTTTCCACTCAGGCATTCAACTAAGGAGACATGAGGCAGCACAGCTTCACTCTTGTTAATAATAAAGCAGCCCTCGTCTCCTGACTCAAAAACAGCACTTGATGGCTTCTGCTTGGCTGAAGCAGTAGCTCCTGTCTTGTATCCTTCCAGTTTTAGTATTGCTCACCTATATATAGCTTTGCTTATCACAGTCATTCAATCCTTTACAAAAAAAAGGCTGATAATTTTAAGGAAAATAATAACCTAAAGACATTCTATTTCAAAGCTCAAACCATGAAACTCATTGATTTCTTGTCTTACTGCATTTCCAGGTTGACTTGTCAGATCACTTCCAAACATTGTTTTGGTGGAATATCAGATCTTAATATGTACTTGCAGTGTCCAGGACCAGAGCTAAATGATCCAGTCCTTAACCAATACTTGTAAATCTACAGTACCTATCTCTAGCTTTTGCTGTCACACTGCAGCCTGTGCTGTGCTTTGGTTGCCTCCACTATTCACGTTTCATGTTGTTCTCTGGTTGTAGTGACTCAGCTTCCAGCATGGTTCTAGCACACAGATGTTAATGCCAGAGAATCACTGGTATCACCTGCACAATACTGTGCCAGGGATTTTGGCATGGAGCCCATTCAGTCTATGATTTATGTTGGATCAGTGCTAGGGGTCCCAGATGCAGTCTGGTGGAGAGGGTTTGTCTTTGTCCTTGAGTTACAGAGGGACAGTTGTGGAACCACAAATAGTTCAGCACTGTAATTGCATTTGTTGGTAAAGACTGAAGTGGACAAAGATGAAGAGGAAAGCTGTGGGGAAGGCAGCACATTCATCATTCTCCAGGCACAATTCATCAGGAATTACATTTAGGATGGCTGAGCAAGGCTGCTTTTTCTAGCTCTGTCTCCTTCCTGTGTGCATGTACACATGTTCACGTATGTATATATACGTACACACACAAACCCAAAGATACCCTGAGTCTTTGTATAAATAGAATTTGGGATGCTCACTTGGCTTCTTTACCTACGTGTAAGTGCTTCCAGGTACAACATACGGTTCTGGGGAGCACAGTAACACCACTGTGCCAGCTGAGATCTGTGAGCAGTCATCCTCTGCTAAAGCAAACGTGCTCTTTGTCCTGATGAGATGTCATTTCTCATTTACATCATCCCTCTTACAGTACTGCATCCTTCAGGCTGGGGTCCTAGGAGGGCAAAGGAAAAAGGATGGCTTCAGCAGAGGGGTTAGCTTATCTCAAGCTGGCTTCTGAATGTCCGGGTGTTATCTCAGTAGAAAAACCATCATAGTATCCATGTCTGCCACTATAGATCTCATTAGTCAGGAGGTGCCTTAAAATTTTGTGTGTATTTACTATAAAACTAAGAGATACTTTAAAAAAAAGAAACAGAAACATGGCTTGCTTGCATGATCTGTATAGTAAAGTAAGTGAGCATGAGCACTAATGACCAAAGCGTAAAGCATGGTTTGGAAAACATGCAAATCAAATAAATAGTACATCAGATTTCAGGTGAGAAAAAGAACAAAGGGAACAAAGATGTGAGAGTTTTCCCTCAAGCCGATATGTTACTGTGCTAGGTGAAAAGGAGGAACCGTTCTGAAATACTGAAGCAGCCCAGACCCAAATGCATTAATTCCATGTTCAAAAACTGTATTATTGTTTGGTTTTAATTTTTGTGACCCACCTGCACGTCAGGGGTAGATCATTCTTGCATTCATAAAAGTTGCTCTTTCTCTCCCTAGCAGTGCCACAGAGAAGCAGAAGGCTCTGCTTGGGTTCACTGAGCTGGAACAGCATATTGATACAAACAGACCTGGGACCTGCCGAAAGAGAGGCTGCTTGGCAGTAACACCACCTTGAGTTCAGACAGGATGTACATCTGTGCCTCATTGATAATGTAATAACCTTCATTTCATTTTTGGCTGAGAGCACCTGTGCACAGCCCGAGATGTCAGCCCAGGGCAACCATTTTGATCGAGGTGATATTAACAGCTCTCATTAAAACTGATGACTATGGCAGTGCCCAATAGCACTGCTGTACTAGAGCGTCTGTCAGCATTTCTATTACAGAGCTCTGTTTTCAGGAGTTAATAACTTAGCCATAAAAGTTTTCCTACCTCTGAGCTGGAACTTGAATACAAAATACCAGGCTGAGGTTTCTTCAAAGAAACCTATTACCAGTCTGACTTTCACTTTTTTCTTCTGGGTCTGCTTGTGCTTTGTTAATAGTGCAATGGCATTTATCTGGCAATTGTAAGGTACCAAAAATAAATTCATCTGTCTTCCTGGGCTGAAATGAGGGAGCTGGAAATGCCTCAAAAGTCTTGGAAGTCCATTGGAGGAGGCATCCTCCAATCTGCCCTGAGAGGAACTGAAGCAGTCTATTACCTAACCTTTAACATTAGATATTGTGCTTAAGTATAGCAATGTGATTAACTTATTTGTACTTGAACTTTGGCTTTTTTTCTCTTTTTTTAAAACTGGTTTGGATGTATAGACTCTAGAGTAGTATTACATGTCTGGATAATAATTGTCTGAGCAATAATGAAGGAATAATTATTTCAGATAAATATTCTTGGTTACATTTCTGTAGGTAGATATGCTTATTCAAAATAAGAGTATCATCTTAATACCAAGTGTTCATACTTTGGAGAGTGCATTTAAGTAATTTCCAAAACTTAGGCATTCTGATTTTGGAATGTAAATTTTTCTACTAACCTATTCCTGAATGATGTTCATTTTAAATATACTTGCCTCTAGGGACAGGCCCAAAAATACACTTATATTCATTTAAACGTGTAAAGCTAATGCATAAATACAGACCCTGAAAATGTCATCTTTCCCATGCTTAACTTTACTGGCGAATAACATTAATGTGTTTCAAGGGATTAAATCACAATATTTAATTATACAATTCCTTACAGGCACAGAATGACCCGTTAAATCAGTGGGGACCACAAGACAGCAAATACATGTCAGCAAAAAAGAATGTGGATAAACAGCAATTATGAAACAGATCTGACAAGTCAAAAATCCAGCTGAGCTCTAGGAGTTTATATTTTGGCACTTGGCTCTTTGCCAACACCACTGTTTCATACTTGACACTTTACATGGACAGTGTGTGCTTCTGAGAATATTCTTACACAATTATGTGCATCTTGGCAAGCCAGTGTCCCCCTTAGGGAAAGGAGGGGGTGGGAGAAAGAGAGGAGAGAACAAATAATGGGAACATTAATGATGCCTCTTATTAGTCATATATTATATAATCACATAATAACTTTAGTTGAAAGGGGTTTATGGAAACCATTTAGTCCCAACTGCATACTTAAAGCAGGGCTAATTTCAAGGATGGATCAAGCCTTGTCCACTTTTGACTGTCTTCAAGGGTGCTAGTTCTTCTAAGTCTCTGGGCTCCCCTTTCAGTGCTGAGCCACTCTTGCTGTGAAGAATTTTGTCTTTCTGTCTAATCAGAGTTTCTCTTGTTGCAATTTGTGACTGCTGGCTCTTGTCTCATTGTCTTTCATCTCTGAGTAAAGTTTGGCTCTGTCTTCTCTACGTTCCTGCTTTCGGTAGGTGAAGACTGGTTAGGTCACCCTTCTGCCTTCTTTCGTCCAGGGTAAGCAGATGTGGCAGTGTCTGGCTTGGGCCCAGCCTCTGCTGCATTTCTCACTACTTTGAGTATTTCTGTTGTGATGTGTGGCCAAACTGGCCACAGTGGTTTGGATGTGATTTCAGGTTCTAGAGAAAAGAGAAAAAACTTCTGCCTAGACCTGCTGGGTGTTATCTTGCTCATGCAAGCTGATATAAAGCTCATCTCCACCACTGCCAGGGTGCATTGCTGGCCCACATTCCACTTGCTCAACAGGAGCCCACACTGCTTTTCTGCAAGGCTGCTGGTTGGGCAGGTCACAGTCTATCAGTGCCACCTTTGGTCTCTCAGTATACGATGGATGAGGTGTTGGGTTTGGTTTGTTTGTTTGTTTGTTTGTTTGTTTGTTTGTTTGTTTGTTTGTTTAAAAACCACACAACAAAACTACTCAGATATCCATGTACTTTTCTTCAAAAAGTATTGGAGATGAGAGGACAGAGAGGAAAATTAGTTCCATTAGCCTATGGAATTAAGGCTATCAATGCCAGAAGGTCACTTTACCAGTAAGTTATATTCAGTCTAGAACTGCTTAACATGTTTATAAAGTTTCATCATCCAGGAAATTTGGGTTGTATATAGGTGGGTAAAGCAGGCTAGGCATCCTTTCCATGTATGTTACCTAAAGCACAGCACAAGAGTATGCTAATCGAGTATTCCTCCAAATACTTCAGCAAGGAAGGGGGATAAACATGATCACTGCAGAGGGGATAGGAAAACTGAGGCACAATGGTTCCACTTTTACCAGAGGTCCATGCAGTAAGTCATTAAGGAAAACAATCCTCCTAAGTGATGTAGCAATCTGTCACCTAAGCTATACATTATGTGTATTTTAAATTGAGTATCTTTACACTTTTAGTAAAAATCATTTGAGGATGGTTTGGGGAATGCATGAGTGTTCTGCATATTTAAGTTATGAGTTAACCAAGTGGTTCCTATTTTTGCCTTTAAAAAGCAAACACTTAGGATAAATAAACTACAAATCAACAGAAAATTAAAAAAATCCATTTTCACAAATGAAAGTAGGATTTATGTCTTAATGTTAGAATGAGTACAATTTACAGGAAAAAAACCCTTGAAATTGCATTTTAAAAGAATCAAACAGCAGTAAAATGGGCAGTAAATCTAAAGTTAAAAGACTGAGACAAAAAAGCTGTGATTTGAGGAATGTGGTTCTCAGAATGCAAAGACAGATCCTTAAATCTTCACTTTCTGGAGAAATCAGTCTAAATAATGCCTTTGTGATCAGTCCTTCCCAGAGCAAATAGGCTATGCTCAGTGTATTGGGTGGTTTAGATTAATTGACATGGAGTCTCCCAGCCACACCAGAGAGATGGGAAAGCAGTTCAGTTGCTTGGCACTCCTCTGTAGCTGAACACAGCCAACAAGCTGTTCATGATGGCAGCAGATGTTCCTGCCTTTGCCTTACTCCAAAGTTTGCCGTATGGACTTAGTTCATGCTCCAGTCCTCCCAGCTGCAAATTCCAGTGCAGGCAAAAGCCCTTCAAAGTAGAAAAATTGGATGCTGAGGCATCAAGACCTGGAACTAGTTGGTGTTTTCAGATAGGTGAATAATAGGATAACAGTAATCTGCAGTGTAGCAATGAGGTTATCGGAGCTGCTTCCCCTTCCAGACTGTCCAGGCACAGCTCTCTTTGTTTCAGTGCGTAAACACTGAGGTTTTTGTGGCTGGACCCCATTAAAATTTGCACTTCACAAAGTCCATGTCTCTTTTGATGTAGGCCATGAGTGTTAGGGGACAAGGTTCCTCAAGGCCATGATCCAGCCCTATGGAAAAACTGCTGGCATAGGTTTGCACAAGCAAATAATAATATAGGAAGACTTTTTTATTTATACTTCTTTTATCCAGACAAATCCTGGTTTTGCTAATGAAGGGCTTCACAAACAAATAAAGGCCAGCTTTGTTGCAGAGGAGATTTTCTCAAGAGGCAAACAAACGTTGTCATTTGCATCAGTGAGTAGGATACACGAGCAAGCTCCTCTCTGGAAGCTCTGCGTCCCTTCCGAGCCTCTGAAAGGCGAGCATGTGTCGAAGCCGTGCAGAGAGCATGTGTGGAGCCTGCTCCTGCCTGCCGTAGGGAGCAAGCAAGGCTGTGCTGGCCAGAGCAGGGCTCCACCCGGGAGACGTGACTCAGGCTGTGGGACTAGAGCCTGTGCTCCGGGGGAATGGCGTTCAAAAATCGCAGTCTTAAGTAAAGAGATCATAATTCCTTTTTAACATGGGGAATGTGGGGGGTTTGGAGTGGGTTTGGTTTTTGTTTTTTCTTTCAGAAAAAGAACTGGATGGCACATTGCTCATAATTTTAAAGAAAATAGGAAGATATTTTCAATTGATCATTTAACCTTGCTATAATAAATATATTCATTGTTTAATTTTTAAATATGGAAAGTCAAATGACTGGTTTTAAAATGTGGGGTTTTTACATATTAGAGGAAGACAAATGGACCCATCTTCAATTTTATATTCCTTTTTGTGTGACTTTTTCCAGCGTATACAAGTTCTTAATCATTTGTCTATTTTACTTTTTAAAAATCAGAAAATATCATACAACATTTCAGAAATTCTGATCATTTTTCACAAAACCTTTTTTTCTTGCACATATTATACCATGAGGCTGAGTTGCCCCATAGAGAAAGAAGGCAGAAAGCACACAAGGGTGTACCCTTGTCATACAGAAATATGACAGTATTTCTGTATGTATTACTGCAAGGGCATTTTTAAATATATCATCTTTCATAAATGGGAATTGTGGAGTCCTGTTTGGGACTTCTGGCTTTTATTCAAGCTAGAGAGAAACCTAAGAGTGGTTTTTCTACTGAACAGTATTCCAGAGTCTTTGAAGCTCCATTCCTGATTTTCAAAACTGAAAGTGTTTAAATTCATTTTGCAAATAGAACTTGGGTTACAAGACCAAGGTTGCTTCTATAATGTCTTGCCTTTCAACTACACTACACCAGAATCACAGGATCTGTTTAGAACATGTTTAAAATGTACAACATGTCTGGCACGTAATGGCAGTGCTTAACATTTGTTTATTTTTTAAGAGGATGCATTGCAAACCCCATCTTTTTTTTTTAAGATTGGTTAGTTGTATAAGGGTTAATTTTTCCACATACTTACTGACAGTTTGACAGAATTTTAAGTAACCCTTGTATGGGAATCAATTCCTCTGTTTTAAGCACCATGCTAAGACTAATTTGATTATCCCTATGGCTGAAAAAAAAACCAGTCTGTATCTGTCCTGAATTGGAAACAGATCTACATTAAAGAGCATTACATCAGTATCACTGATACGCTAGAAATGAGTCATCTGGGAAGTACATTTTCAAATAAAATACGATGGAATTGCAAGCAATTTACTTCTCCCTTTGAGTAACAGAGATATACAAAATACATGTTTTTTTCTCTAAAGATACCTCATGCTGTTAGTTAGAGAATAAGATAGGAATAATGTGCTTGAAGAGTGGACTACACAGGTAACAAGGAAGTACCTGCTGCAGAGCATTAGGGACTGTTTGACTCAGCCTCACCCATATGAGCAGCAGATGTTCAGCCAGTAAAATGGTCATCACTGCTTCCTCTTTCAGCTGAAAATATGGCCTGACAGCTCTAGTCATGCTGCTGCCTTGATAACATCGTATCAGTGTCTAAAATGTAGACACAATGTCTTTGGATTTGCTCTTACTGTGCAAGAGACTACAACTCTGTAGGCCCAACATATTTTTAATTCATACAATTCAATTCTTAGTCAGGATTGAGCTTATTTGAGTATAAAACAAGAAATTACTTACATGATGAGCATTTTTACCTCTCCTGAGAAACAAGGAGAGCACAGTAATTAGGACAACTTCTTGATAACTATCAAAATGTATTTTAAAATCTTGTAGAAAATAGGTTTTCCATAGCCCTTTCTCATTTTAAACATTATGTGTGATTGACCTATTTTTTTTAATTAAAGAAAGCCTCATTTTAGCAAATTAAAATGCAATATGTCAGTATCTGAAAATTGGAAAAATATATAAGGCATACTATAATCATTATCCAGTTATAGGATAGGATGTATTTAAGGACCAGCTTGTGGCAGAGGTGACAGAGCAAAGCACAGAGAATTCTGCTGTAGCAAGTTGCTCACTTTGAACCTGCCCTTGACTGTTTCACCTCCCCTAAAAAAAGGTCAGAAAGTAAAGTTACACCGCTTTGCTATTTTAGTCCATTGTTTTGGCATTTTCATGTGAAGTGAAGTCTCTTCTTGGCATCTGGGACAACACTGACAGCAATTATAGTTGAATCATCTAGATATATGTTGAGTTCAAAAAGTGGTTAGCACAGATAGGACAACCACTTTGTTGATTGCTTTTGGATGGCCTGCTTGGGACAGGACAAGACCATCGGAGGCAATAAGCCTAATTTTTAAGGAAATGAGGCTGTGAATCAAAGATTGACTCTCTGCAGGAGGTATGAGTTACATCCACTGACTAAAATCATGTGAAGGATAGGGAGCCAAAAGCTGACAAAAGTGGAAAAAAGGATTTTTGTTGATTCATTATAAGGGAAATAATAAAAGCTAAAAAGATTTTGGAAAGCTGGAACAATAGTCACTGGGAGATTTTCTTCCTTTCTTTTAGAGCTGTTGGAAAAGTGAGAGCAAAATCTGATCTACTCAGCTACCACTTTATTTTTTCAAAGTCTATTGATCATAAATATTGTGATGGTGTTAAGAAAATTTATATTACACGAGATTCTCATAACTGAATTAATGATGCATTGGCCAGGAGGTGATGTGTTCTTTAGAGCATCCAAAATTTTGTTTTGTTTTGAGAACCTGCCAGCATCCCTTAAATGACATCAGATTTTTGTGTGTGCCAGACATTACTGTAGAGTACCATGGGACTGTCTTTGCCTTAGAGACAGCCAGATTTTTAATTTGGTTTTTTTTTGGTGGCTTATTTGGCTTCACTTAACACTGAAGTATTAAAAATGTTGATTGATAGAATTAATAGATTACAAATATCTCAAACCACTTGAGCAATGGGTGGTCAAGGGTCAGTTAAGGAAGTAGATTGATAGATAGCTCTTACATCTCTGAAAATCCAGGTCTTGTCCTTGAATTCATTTTTGATCAAAGTTAAAGACACATTCCTTGTTTTTGACTCGCTGGCAGTGCTGCTGCCAGTCTTGTGGTGGCAGAGGAGCACAAAGGCCAGAGAGACAGCACTGTCCTGGGGGTGAGATTGGGATGAGCTGTTTGTGCTCAGATATCTCTTTCTGCATTACTTATGTAAAAGGAAGAAAACTCTTACTTGACTGTTTTACCAGTGCACAAGCTGGGTTTTTTAAGAACATGTACTGCACTGTTATCATTAATTTAGGCTTATGTGTATGCTGGTACAGAAGAAACATTACAACATTTGTGAGAAAAAAAATAACCAGCATTTACTTTATTTGTTTTCTCTGTACAGTTATCTTGTTTGTAAGATTACATGATATTCACAGAATTTGAGTTTAAAATGTTTGCAAAAGCCCCAAAATTTCAAAAGTTACTCCTGACCTTGCATGCTTTGCAGATTATTATCAGGCATTAGTTACCTCTATTCTATAATCAGAGAGTAGGAGAAATAGTCAGCAGAAAAAAAAGCCAAAAATGGCAGTATTGTTTTACTAAATTTTTTAGGTACAAGTTATTAACATAAAATATGTTTTCCGTAACAGACCAAAGGAAGGTGACATACCGATTAGGGGAGAAACACAGAACAGTGCAGGGATGTGGCTGTTGTGCCATCACACCAATGAGTGTTACTGGGTGTCTCTTAGGTCGGGGAAGATCCTTATCTTCTCCCTGAGAAATCTACATTTGTCATTTGTTAGATTAGATAATGAAGCTTTCGTGTTGAAAAATACATCAACTTTACATAAATTTAGTGGTAGTGATTTGGCTGCACCAGCCCTGCCCGGGGTGCAGTGCTGAGTTGCCTGTTGCAACCTCTGATAAATCTGCCATGATAAATCCACCAGCTGATTGGCTCAGAAGGTTACACCATACACTCAAGTGACTCTTATTTCCTCATCTAACATAGCTAGAGCCCAATCTTGCAGGATATGGCATTTAAGAATGTGCTTAATTGTAGTAAGAAAAATAGCTGAATTGAGATGACCCACATTTTTATTCTTGAATATATGAATAATCGTCCTGTTGGACTGGCACCACAGCACTTTCCAGCATCTCGTCAGAACAAGACATTGGTTTATTATTCAGCAAAACAAAGTAACATAAACCATGTATGGGTATGTCTGCACTACACTTGGAGCCATTTCAGGACATCCAGCTATGAGACCACAGGTTTTGTCCGCCATTATGGGCCTTTTATTTCTTATTTGGTTGGTTGGCTGGGTGAAGGAGTTTGTTTCTTTTTTTCATGTGTGTTGAACCACAATTAGAGTGGCTGGAGAATGATTCTATTCTGTTTAATATGGTTTAATTCTATTTGTAACCACCCCCAGAGATAAGTATCTTTCCACATTGCCATTACTAACAACATGCATTCTTTCAACTTTTCAAAAAGCTGATACTCAATAAAGAGTGGCTGTCGAGTTTTGACTGGCAAATGTAGCAGAGAAGAACAAGAATAATAAACCAGATCATGACTTTTTGTTGACAACTTCACCAAAACTTTCTGTATCCTGTGTATCAACGCATATCCGTATCTAGTATAGTATCTTCGTTATCAAAGGTTTTTTCAGAAGAAAAAAGTAAAATCCTCATTTTCAATAGAAAACATTTCTTTTATTCCAAGATATAGTCTGTGTGCTTATTTTTTCATGCATTAACTTCAGGAATAGGCATTTATTTTATTTATAATTTTTGGAGGATTCCTGTCATCTGAGCATTCTCAAGGGAGAGAGAGGGGTGATGGGTATTGATTAATTCTCTAGATGTTTTTATTAGTTACTGGCAATGCCACATTACTTGAGTGCAGGTTCATACCTTAGAGGTAGCTATCAGAAAGGCTTTCTTCCTTTATTCAGTTATAGACCACATGACATAAAGGACTAATTGTCAAGAACTCAGGTGAGAATTATACACTCTGTTGCATTCTGCAATGTTTCAAGAGTCTTGTAGTTTTGATCTCTGTTTGCTTTGCAACACAGCAAGTTTTTAAAATTCGGTATATATGTACCTTTGGGCATACATGTAGAAGGCAAGATATTATATTTAATCTCTCTCTTACCATTATTGTGAGCATCATTGCAATTTCTGCTTCAAGAAACCCAAAATTTCACTAGTCTGCAAGAGATACAATCTTTTTCAGGCTGTCAAACCCAAAGAGAATTGAAATTTGAGAGCTTTCAAAGGAATTACTGGTGACATTTTAAAGTTTATGACAGAAAGACAGATAATGAAGTTCTGTCTAAAGCGAAGGCACCAAAATGAGGCACCATGTTTGCCTTTTCACAGTCTGTTCAATGTCAGCCTCCTCTCAGGAGGATCCACTGCAGTGTTAATAACATCAAGATTGCTTCAGGTAGTTCTCTGGCTTCCTTAGGGTAAATTTCAACCTGAACTAGACTGTTTGAAAAAGTGCAATTTACGTAAGTAGTTTGTAACCTCTTCTTTTTCCTAATCTGACCTGAATTCTCACCCCTTTGTCACTCACCTTAATCATATTAGACACCTGATAACAGTTAACCTCGTTAGCGAATGAGAAACAACAAAATCTTTACATGCATTAGCGGTCTCTGCAGTGCACGTTTGCTTTAGGTTTCTCTTGAAGTGTAGATCAAAGCATTTCCGGGTCCCTACAGTTCATCTGCTGTGCTTTCTTATTAGGCCTCCAAACACAGAGAGTTTACAGCTCAGGCTGCACTTTGATTCAAGTGTAAGATATGTAAGTACAGGGAAGGTATTTGCCCACTCTTAAGCCAGTAATTATTCCATAGAGTAATTTACATTTTGACTGGTGTGTCTCTGAGTCTTGCTTAAAAAAATATATAGCTTTTCCCTTTTGCCTGGTATGCATCATTTACTGTTCTTTGCATGACAGAGTTCATCTGGTAAGCTAGTTCTGTAAAGGTATTCTGCAAGGAATACAGAAAAAAACCCCATGTTTTCTTTTTAAAATGGCTGATACTCCTATTTATTCTTTGAGGACTTGAAATTACATCCCTAAGGGGAAAAAAAGTTCCCCTATCTGTTGTGCAAAAATATGGTGGACTAACTTGGCTACTGTAGTAGTTTCCAAAGTTCCTCTGTCAGTCATGTAAGGTTTTGCAAGGACTCAGAGCAAACCT
Organism: Oreocharis arfaki; assembly: GCA_013398015.1. NCBI lineage: Eukaryota > Metazoa > Chordata > Aves > Passeriformes > Paramythiidae > Oreocharis > Oreocharis arfaki. The sequence goes on along the minus strand of VZRR01014009.1, from coordinate 305,960 downwards.
CACTGGAGAAGCACTGCCCCACACTGTCAGGAAAATACTGCTGAATTCCATCATATGAAAAGTTAAGTGTTCTTCACACATGAAGACTTCTTTGCAAATGTTTTCCATTATCTAAACTGTTGGCCCAGATCCACTGGCAAGAACAATAGTGGGAGTGTAGAACAAGTGGTGAATATGGTTGTCTCTTTTTGGTTTATTACATTTCTCATGATATTTGGTATTTTTCCTAATCCCTAGTTGCTGAATACAGTGGGAAAGACAACTTTCATTAAATAAAATAAATGAGAAGTTGCATCAGTGGTAAAATGCAGCCATTGCTGTTGCAAAGAAACATTTGAAAACATACTCTGGAGGTGCAAAACTCCAAATAGAAAAAAAACCCTGGAATCTGCCATTTATACAGTAACTTAAGCCACTGTAGGACACTGAGAAGTGCAAGCTACAATATTTGAGAGTGGGATGTCCACAATTTACGGTAAATGTATTGCAGGCCACCTCTTCCTTGCTGGCTTCAGAGAGTGGCACATAAACCAGTAGTAGCCAATTCACCACATCTATACAAAACCTCTTTTGCCAAGTGAGATGGGAACAGATGAAGTCACTGGGGGACCAGGCACTTGCAGATAATACCAGATGCATGTTAAAAGTGATATGCAGCATCGTCCTGCTCTTTTAAAATAGCTTTGAAAATCAGAAGGTGGTGGTGTTTACAAAATGAAAAAGCTCAAACTTTTAAATACTAAGCCAGTAAGATTTAATTGAGAAGATGACATAGTTCAGGTTATATCTGTGTGCTAGGACCAAAACAAGGCCAAAAAAAAAAAATCTTAAAATGCAGGCTCGATGCAGTGAGTGGTGTGGGTGAGCAAGGCAGTTTCTAAAATCCAGCTGAATATTTCAGGAAACCATGTTGATGTGAACCAGTGCAGGAATTACGGGTCGGCAGCAGGGAGCTGGAATCCCCGGGGCAGCGCTATTCGGCTGTCCCAGTTCTGAACCTGTGCTCCAGGGGGCCCCGCGCAGCCAAAAGTGATGCTCCTTTCACTCACCATCTGCAAGCCAGGGGGTTGTGCTGCTGCAAGGGCTGTGAAACGCCCCTCTGCAGTCCCGCGTTAAATAAAGTTTCTCAGGGGCAGCCTCTTCGGCCCAGGACCTGTGCACTTCCCAGAGTCGCTGCTTGCTTTTCACAAACCACAGATTGTTGTAGGAATAATGGTTTATTTAGAGAGAAGTATTTTATTTTCAAATAAGAAGACAACCAACATGAAGAGCAGTGAATTCCCTGTGGGTTGTGTTTGCTTGTTTGTGATTTTTTCCGTTTTTTTTTTCTTTTTTTAAGTTAAGTTAAAAGTGGTCTATCAGGGGCTTGTAGTGCTTGTTATTTGTTTTCTGTTTGTGAACTGAGGTAGAAGGAAAACAGGTTTTTAGTTACTGGTTTTATATGGTCTTGCTGCTTCGCAGGTTTAAAACACCTGTAGTGCACCTTTCAAGAGGATTCCTGATCTTTGTCACATTCAGATCTGTGTCTCTGCTGCCCTCCTCTTCCCATAGTCTTTCAGGTCCTACCTGCAAAACTGATGCACATTGCAAAGAGTGAGAGCAGCTGATTCACTTAGCTGTAAAATGTTTGGACTGTCCAACACCTTTTGTTTCCTTTAAATAAAGCGTGTTTCCATATCCCTGAACGGAAATTCAGACTTCCACCTTTTCTTTTTGCTGCTTGGGTTTCAGCTGTACCTGGTCATGTGGCCTCTGACACTGTACAAGGAAAGCAACCTGTCCCTTTAACAGTTCCTGTAATTGAAACAGAAACCCTTCTTCAGGGAGATACTGGGAAGTTTTAACCAGCAGTATTCCCTGTGGCAGAAGAGGCTTGAAGTGACGCTTCTCAGTGCTTAGCTAAGCTTAGGAGTCACAGACTTATTCCTGATAAGCTTTAGTTATTTCAAAAAGCGGTGATTTGGCAGTTGGAGTTTTGGATTTGAAAGATTTTTTTCTTTCTTTCTTAGGCAGCCTCTAGTTTTTCTGTACACAAGTAGACACAAGACAGTTTTCTGAAAAAGGGTAGCGAATACAATGAATCAGGCTTGCCTGTTAGAAGTAGTTGGTTTTATGTACTAAGATCAATAGAAACTGTGACAGGTCACAGAGTAAGACTTAACTTCTTCAGCTACCTGCAGATTTCTATAAAATGCTTACCTAGTTTTGTCTCATTGATGGCTGGAGTCCAGAAGATATAAAACTGCTAGGTTTTAACAACAGTGATCATTCTCGCTTCAAAGAACTTCAGAAATATCTGTGTGGCAGTCCTGGGACACCAGTTAGAGACTGCCATGGTCATGGCCTGTTTCCACGGGGCACTATTACCAAGCTTATAAAAAATCATGCCCAGCTTTATTTAGCTTTACAAGGCTTTAACTTCATTCTAGCAGAACCGCATGGGCCTGTTTCCCCACACAGCCCCACAAGAAGGAGAGAAAGTTTAAAAAGGGGAGCCTAGCTATTACTAATGAATACCTGAACTGTGCCCACAAATGCTGCTTCTCAGGGACATAGGAGAGGGCTTTGGCTGTGGCACCACATCAAGGAGCAGCACTGTTTGAATAACACCTCCTGTAGAGCAGCCTTCTTTCTTTCCTCTTTCTATGGTCTCCCCAGACTATGCCAACAAAAGTGTTCATGTGGCTTCCTGATGTACCTGATCACAGAAGTGCTTTGGATGGAAAAAAAAAAAAAAATCAGGTTCCTTTTCTTCCCACCCAGATCAGCTCCTTGACACATTTTACCACACAGCTGCATAAATAGTTGGCTTTGGCAGAGCACAGGGAGGGAAGTGGGGTGGGCACCAATGTGCAAAGGAGGAGAGCCAGGGCTGTTTAAACTATCCTTGCCATCAGAGAAGTGCTCCAAGAACCACAGTCCCAACTGCACGAAGTCCAAAAGCACAGGTCTAGATTGCCAGCTGCTTTCAGTGTGCATGAAGAACCTGTACAAAATTGGGAGGCCACTGCATACAGATATGAGACTTGCTTTGATCGGTTTCTTTTGTGGGGGCTGTTCTCAGTGCTATGGACCATGCTGGTTGTTCAACATTGTTGTTGGATACCATCCAGAAGTAGCTTCATGCCTCTAAAAAAGCAGTTTCCAGAGGTAAATTAAAGTGACCTTTGGAATGAGTGGTGTAAGCACTGAGGTCCTACAAACATCCATCCTACTTACCATGCCGTTAAGGTCAGGTCTCTACAACACCAGGTCCAGATCAACTGGCAACATAGATGTGTCCTGTATCAGACTTGGGTGCATGTTTACTCGATTAGCTTAGAAAATAACCTGCGAACCAGAATGTATTTCAGACTTCTGTTTATGCTGGATTCAGAGGACAGACAGTTCCTAGTCAGGAGTAATGCCTGCCAGAACAAAAAAAGTTATCCTTCAGAAATACTTCAAAACAAATTATAACCAGAAATGTAAGTTTGGACAGATTTGGTGGTTTATGACAAATAGATAGGTTTTATTTTATTTGCTGCTACGTGCCCTAGAACCAGAGTTAGCACATTGTGTGACAACAACCTGATATTCTGCACAAGAGTTACAACAGGAATGAAAAAAAAATCAGCGAAGAAAACCCCAGCTAAATTCAGTTGGTTTAAATCCAGCTAACAAACTCTAAACCACCAGTAGCTCATGGAGTCCAGCATGTTTTCTCTAATGTTAGTGCCTTAGACTTACAAAATGCTCTGAGACAGCTGAATGAAAAGTACTAAGAGCTTCCTGTTTTGTTTTCGTGGTGGTCTTCTTCTACAGAGGGGGAGATGGTTAATTTTGGTAGCTACAGCAATGGAGAGTAGCATCCATATATATTATTGAGTTGGTGGGTGTGTATTTTTTAGGTACCCAGGAAAAAGCTTTTTACACGATGAGTTAAGCTCTTTGTGATTTGAGGGTTTTGAAGATGTGTCTGGAGGTGGTTGTGCCGCAGTCTGTGTGGACACATTATTGAATACCTGCCAGGTGTCTGCATCCGACTGAGCAGGGTATTTTGCAGAATCCTTCTGGAAGGAAAACTGGTCACAGAGGTCTGTTTGAACGCTTGGGATGATGGCAGAAAGGAACAGACCAAATTTTTAGGGAGTACCATCCTACAGGTCACAGTAAGCAATTTGCAAACATTGAAGAAATGTCAGGGAAAAGAGAGGTGACACAGTCCATCCAGCTCCGAAAGCATCTGTGAAAAATTACATGGCCCAGATGGCTGAAATTATTTTCACATTCATTGCACATGTAGTCTGGTTTTAGCTATCTCCAGTGCAGTCATTCTGCTGATCTATGGAAGTTATTCCCCCCTCAGTGCATGAGCATGTTTCCCATTCACATAAATAAGAGTTATATCTTTGTATCCAGGGAGAGGGGATTTTATTTGTCTAGTGCTGAAGCAGCTTCTCACAGGACTGTTTTCCTCCCACATCCTCAGTTGTGTTCAGCTCTCCTGACCTGTGTTTTCTTTGTTTTGATCTGTTTGAACTTTTATATTTTAAGTAATGATGTTAGTAAACTATGGAAAAGGTGACAGGCTAGAAGTGGGATCCTAACTGTGTTAAACCACCTGAACCTAAAATATGGTGGCTAAAAAGAGAGAAAAAAATTTGGAAAGTTTTGCAGCATAGAAGTAATTTGATTTTATGTGATGATATCACCACATTTTCCCCTCTTCTTTCCCCTGGTACCTATCAATGAGAACCTTGTTTTGCTATATGTGGGAAAGTTTGCTCTTATTTCCAGGGCTGCCGTCAATTGCTTTTAAAGTATCTGTCATAAGGTACTATTCAAGCAGTGCCAGTGATGACTATGGCTATCACTGCTAAAAAGTTCTAAGCCATGGAGCATGGGTTTCTTTAGTATGAATTTAGGTGATTTAATTAATGGAGTGCAATACTGATGACCCAGGTACCTCAGCCCAAATAGGCACTGGTGCTGCACTAGCAATCACAGGGTCTCATTTGACACCTCCCATTTATTTTCCAAGACTGTTGATGGAAAGGTGGAGCTAAGGTTTATTCAACATTAGGTTTGATGTACCAGGGTTTTCTGGAGCAAAAGTTTGTCCAGTTTGAATAGTCAATTTTTGCCATTTGTTCTTCCCCTGTGCAGTTCACTTGGTTATAAGCATGCTGTGATGTTAGATGTGCTCTTCTCCCTCTGAGCTTCTGGAAGTGTTGCTGATATGTCTCCTTCTTGTCCCCTCATTTTTTCTGGGGGCAGGGGGGAGAGATGGGAGAAGAGGAGAAAAACAACAACAAAATTTTAATTTTTTTTGTTGTTTTTTGTTTGTTTGTTTGTTTTGTTGTTGTTGTTTTTAAAATTTCTTTTCATTCCTCTGCTACTGTTACTGTCCAGGCCTTCCAGCCTCTCCAGCCTGTCTCCTTCTGCGTGACAGAAGCTATCATATAACTTTCTGATGATGATATTTCTCTTTGCCTTTTGTGTCTCTTGTCTTTGCAGGCAGGTTTTCCTAACATGCTCACTGCCTGGTTAATCAAACAAATTGACATGCCGACACCTTGGGAAACAATTGTATAACTGGAGAGAACAGGGAGAAGGCAGGGGAGGTTTCAGCAGCATACAGTCAGTAGCAACGTGGGATGAATGAGCTCCTGGATAGCATTGCAGGCCTGTTAGCATCCCCTGAGCTGGCTCCTGTATAAATCGAGGTCAGCTAAAACCACTGGGGAGGGGGGTTGTACTTGTACTCTTAAGCGAGTGCTCTACAGGGTTCTTGGTCACTGTGGCTCTAGAGTAACTTGGCATCGGCGTATGGATAGATCTTCGTTTGGATCCTCAGTACTCATGAAAGGCAGTTTCCCCTCAACTCCTTGTGGCGCTGGACAAGCGTCCTGTTTGCCCGGCCGCTCTCCGGGTTATCAGGGGCTGGCAGAAGAAGCAGATTAGGGCCATTCACACCGGCAGTTTCCTTAGTGCCTTTGCGAGACTGATAACCCCTGGCGGAGAGGCAGTGACGCCAGCAGGCAGCAATCTCGTCCCCAGGGAGAGCTGCCTGCCCTGCATGTGTGCTTATCCCCGCAGGTGTGGCCCCTGGCAGCTCTGTCTCTCCCTCTGGTTTTTGGCGCCTGCAGTAGTCTCCCAGATCGGTCATCACGGCTTGTCCGGCTCCAGCCATTCCCCCTGGGGAGCCTCTTCTGGGCAGGATCTCGGGGAAGTGTTGCTCAATAGCAGCCTCATCCTTCGCAGGTGCCTTTATGGCGCTGCCAAGGCGGTATGTGCTGAGCCAGCCTGGCTGTGGCACACCACGGCCCGCACCCCAATTTCCTCTCTGCTGCCTGGCAGCCGGTGGGGAAAGGTGATGACTTCAGAAAACAAGACGGGCTAGGTGAGCAAACAAGAAGAGGCATGAGAACAGCTGGGTGTAATTCCTGATCACTCCAGCGCTGCCCGTCAAAAGGCAGGGCGCAGCCCGAGGAGCCTGGGATGGGCGGCAGGGAAGCGTGCCCACCCGGTGTGCGGCCGCAAGCCCGTGCTGCTCCGGAGCCTCGGCCGCGGCCGCGCCGGGAAAGCGCCTTCCTGGCCCAGGGGCCGCGCCTCGCTGAGGCCCTTTCCACAAAGGCAGCGCTGAGTACGGGCATGCCCTTCATCTACTGTCCTCACCTTCGGGAAGCTGCGAAAGCAAAGTTTGAGGATTTTTGCGCATGGCTGTGAATGTATATTAGCTTGCTTGGCCCAGGATATAGTGAGCCACTGAGAAGGAGTGTTTACTGAAGTGTACCCTGGCATCCTTATCCTTCCTTTGCAGCTGCTATTTACCAGACAGCATTTGTGGTGAATGTAGCTGGCAGGAAACATCGTCTGGAATGAACTGGATGAGTTAAAGAATTTTTCACACTAACATTGTTGCAGGCATTTGAAAATACTTCACATGAGGGCATATTTTTGTAACACTGAATTAAATTAAGATTGCATGAAGCTGGCTCAACTAAATCGAATTTACCATCAAAATGTTTGGTGTTTTTGTTTTGGGTCCCTGCCTTGTTTACAGCTCCTCTGTGTTAGGCTCTGTGTTGCAGAGAGATCATCTCCATCCACTCTATTGACACGTTGTATCACAAATGTGGCAACAGCACAGCTGATTCATCGGCGCTGGGTGGGGGGTGTGCTTGGGGGGTGGAGGGTGATTGTTAGACTTTCTCTTGGCAATCAATTAAGGAAACTGATTATGAAAATGCACATATTCCTGTTTTAGTTAAAATGGCCTGCTATGACACTATTTCTCTAAGAAACTTAGATTGCTTAACTAGAATGGGAATGTCTTCTTTAAAAGTTGCCAGAATAAAGTAGCAAGATTGTTTATTCTATAGGCTGTTCTGAGATTCAGAAACTGCTTTCTCCATTCTGGGCTTTAACTTGACAGTCAGATATAATTATTTTTCTTGTAGTTTGGTAACCCACGACTGGAACTTTTTCTTTCTTTAACTATCGTTCCAGAAACTGAGAAAACTGCTTAAAAATAGATATAAAAAGAGATCCAATTCCACAAAAACAGACAGCCATTAATATGCATGTCACCCCACCATGCTGAGTCTTTCTTTTTAAGTTGCACAATCTACTCCTTCCTTTACCCATTGCCTTTGTTTTCTTACTTTGTTCCTTGTTTAGATTTCATGTAGTACTGTTATTCTCTATTTTTTTCTTGAGAAAGTTTCTAGCAGATTGTGGCTGCTATAGCTGTATGGGAACAGACTATTTTGGTCAAGTTATTTATTTGACTTGGGACTCTCTAAAACCCCCCTCCTTGTCATCAATCTAATAGAGATGTTCCAACAGTGTATTAGTCATTACTGGGGTGACATGCAGCAGAGTGTAGTTTTGGAGACGCCCTTCCAGTGAAAGACACTGAGCTTTAAGCCTCCTCACAGATGTGCAGAGCTGTACTAGCCATGCCTAGCTCCCTTGCATGCTTAATAGGCCTTTTGCCTATAAATCCCCATGTGCCATTGAGATGCTGGATTTTTGTAGTAGGGCTGGGTTTAGTGGGAAGCCTGGATGTCTCCGATTTATCTCACAGCACCTGCCCTCAGTGTTGCTTATGGGGGTGGGTGGGGTGCATTGCTGCTGCCCCCTGGGTAAAAGCAGCAGAGGGAAAAGATCTCCCTGCCCAGCACCCAGAAACAGGCTCAGAGCTGGGGCTTTGTCTCCAGAGCTCTGACAGCAGCATGGCCATGAAACAGATGAAGTAAACAAACCAACAATACAGGCATTTTTGTACAGAATAGGTCTATTATTCTTCCTGACAGCATGACTTGGATTTTGAGTTCTCATTCTTTGTATTGTTCCTTATTTAAAAAGAAAGAGAAAGCAGAACAAGGAATAATACAAATGAGACAGCCTGGGGCTTGTGCTTGCCTATAGGATATTCTTAAGGTTCTGTTGGAGCTACAAATTGGAACTATTTTGTAACCAGGTCCCTGTATTTTTAAAGCAGTCAGACCTTAGAGTCTGGCATGCTGGTGTGATTGATTCACCCAGGACTGTTATGCAGACCAATAACCAGGAATCCCTAACCAATCACTTACCAAGATCAATTCACTGATCACTCAATGTACAGAGTTTTCCTTAGCTGCCCGATGGGGCTCTCAGTCATACAGAGTAGCATCCGTGTATTATTAATGCCCTCTCCTTTTCAGCCCTAGATGAGGTTTAGGCAGGAGGATGTTGAGTGGGCTGTGGCAGGGATGCACACTGCTGTTCCTGGGCACACTGAGCAGGGAGCCCTGTCTGTGGCAGGCTGCCAGGCTGGATTCTGCCCTGACTGTCCCTGCCAGACAGTGGCTTCTAGAGGGAGCCCATGGCCAGAGGGCTGCTGGAAAGGTGCATGAAGCTGTCAGGGTTTTCAGACAGCAGTTTGTTGCAACCCTTACTCAGTAAAGCTTCAAAAAAATTGCATTAGACGAATTTTGAGCCCTTTTTGGTCATTTGGACTGGAAATCCATACTGTCTGCTGGACACAGATAAGCCAAGATGGATTCCGGGAGATAGCCTTTTCTTCCTTACTCCAGCAGAGGCTGCCTCTGCCTGAAAAACAGCCCTTGAACCTGCTGAAGTATCAAGGGTGGGGCTGTTTCACAAAGATGCATCAAAAGAATGTGGAGTTACACATCCCTGAAAGCACACAGACTCCCTGCCAAGGGGTGAGAATTTTGTCCTATCTGCATGGTAACCTCCTCACCTGGCCAACGAAGTCTTCTGGAGCATTCCCTTGGCTGGGGGAGGTTTGGCTGCAGGGAAGCCCCACCTGTGGGAGAGCTGAGGGAGGGTCTGTTGAAACCCTCACACCTTCCTCTCACTGATTTTTTCAGCTCTGGGCAGCCATAGCAAGGGAAAAGCAATAAAACCGTCATCACCAAAATGAGATGCACTGTTACCATAATCAAATTAGCAATCCTGATCCTGCTTCAGGAAAGAGTACATCAGGAACAATGGGTAGAAAATGGTTTAAAAACTGTTAGTTACTGACTGTTTGTGTGAAAAACATAATTTCTTGAGTTGTTCCGTACCATTTCTGTCTTTATCTCTGCATTTGTGATTTTCCAGGGGGACACATAAATCCTTATTCCACTTTCAAGACTGTGTGTAAACCTCAATTTAACTGGGCAGTCTGGAAGATCTTTCATTCCACTAGATGCCGTTTCTGTTTACACATCTGTAGCATTTAAACATTGCAGGATTGTTTAAATGCATTTAACATTTAATGCATTTATGTTTATGTTTAAACGCATAAACAATGCATAGATTTTGTTTAAAGGCATAAACATTGCACGACTAACTCAGTCATGCATGGTCTGTTCATGGTCTTAAATAACTGGGGGATTTGGCCTGAAGCAAACAAACTGACAGTGGAGGAATTAAGGGTAACCACAGAACATCTCTCCATTATTGACAGGTAATAGATAACAGAATAACTTCATTGGCAGATAAATGAATAAATGACTGAGAGTCGTATCCATTAATGGCAACCAGCAAACATCTTCCCCACTTAGTCTCTTGTTACAGATTGTGAAATCAGTGCCTGGATGCCTAGGAATGCCTCTTGCCTCCCTCTTGCAGCAGGAGGTGGGAAAATGGAGTGGACAAGCAGCAAGAAGAGGGTGCCTGAGAGGAGGAGGAGGAGGCATGAGGCACTCTGGTAGGCAAGTCAGGTGCAATTAAAAGGTCTTTGACTGAGAGACATGGAAAAATGAGGAAGCGAGCTCACAAAGGCATCCAGCAAGAGAGGCAAATGGGAACAGACACAGATTCTGCTACAGGAGAGCATTGAAATGTCCTGGTCAGGAGACATGGAGGGAGAACATGAGGGAACACACAAATATTTTGTCCAGAGCAGTTTGTGGCAACCAGTGAGGGTCAAGGGATGGAGGCACAACAGGAGGAAAAGGGTCACACATGAGTTAATGCCTCATGCTCACAGACCCTGGTACCTGGAGCAGTTAGAGAAGTCCACACTGGGAGGACACAAGGTACACACAGGATTGCTGGCATGGGGACACCATGGTCAGCTGCAGGAACTTCTCGTGTGGCCCTGGGAGAAGTTCAGTCCCTTTCTCCCCATGTCTTTATTGTCTGATGCATAGCAGAGGCAGTGAGACTGCCCTCAGCAGGGCACTACACAAGACTGATGGCAATACAATTTCCTCAGGAAATATATTATGCATTTGTTATTTTCAGTGAATATAAGGTGGGAGAACTAGCTAAAGGTAATTCACTGGCTAACTTCCTACTCATATTTAAAATTTGGAAGCTTAAGCATTTTCTTTCTGACGTTGCGGCTGTTCAGCAGAGGTTGTAAAGCTTTGCTTTCAGTGGGGAAATCGATCAACTTGAAAACCGAAAATTGTCTCTGTCTGACACTGCCATACAAATAAGACAGAGTGCATACTGTTCTTTTTGTCCCTTTTATGCTATAGATTTCCTAGTGTGGGGTAGTTGTACCAGGTTTGTGAATGCATGCTCATCTCTAATTGTATATTTGTCATTAAACATTTAAAAAGTACACAAACATACAAAGCATATGGAAGTCTTGTTAAGAAGGATTTATTCCCTCCTTGACTATATACAAACATTTGAATACTTGATTCAGACTGAATCATGAGCTTAAAAATAGATTGGTAAAGTCTTCATATTTACTTTCTAAATTTTAAATCCTGTGCAGGCATAAGGAAGCATTTAAAGTTAGCTCACTTTAATCTTTTCTCTGATAACAGAAGGAGTAAACAAGAGGGTTTTCTTTCCTTTTTCTTTTAATGAAAACAGGAGATTCTCAAGACTTGAAATGAAACCTTGAGAAGAGGCAACAGCTTGTTTCCTGCTTCCTTCCCATTCTGTTTCTGCCAGGGACCCTCAGCTGTTGGGCTTGGCTCCTGACCCTCCTTCACCCTCAGCCCACATGCTGTCCTTTCCCTGGTGCTTCTGCCTCTCACCTCCCATGGACCGTTGGCATTGTGCTTGGATGGCCTAAGGGTGCTCCTGCTCACTTTGGCCACAAAAAGTGGCCATTCATTACACTGAATGTAAATGTGAGTGTAAAATCCTGGACTGTGAGGAAGGCAGCTGTTTGTAATATGCACCTCACCTAATCTCAGCCCTCATTCCTCTTCCCACAGCAGCAGGGATTGTTGGTGGGGTCGGGGAGTTGTGCAGGTCTATCCTGTGCTATTTGTCCCTGTAATACTGAGGTCAGGCCCTCTTTGTCCTCATAGGAGTGTAGCAGAACCAGACCTTCCAGGAATTGCCCAATTTAATAGCTGCAGATGAAAATACCACCTATAGCAGCTGGAAAGAGCTGCTGCCAGAGCACAGCTTTGCTTTGCAAATGCAAGAGTTGCTGAGTTGGAAAGGTGAGCTTGCGCAAGTAATGGAGTGTGGGGCAATTATTTAAAATCATCACAGTCACCATCATCGGCAGAAAATGGTTTTCTGCCCCTTCCGGTACTTCAAAACAACTATACCATTTTTGCTCTTGTAAGAAAGACATCAAGACATTTTTAACCTGAAAGGGTGAAATCTGAGAGCATCAATGACTTACAACAGTGTGGTGGGACTTGATATATGACACTCCATCTCAGAATCATTTTCATTTTTCCTCTTTTGAACTCATATATCTTTGATAG